>LPNX010418202.1:0-46374 GCA_001517045.1 Pseudotsuga menziesii
AACGATGATGATTGTGAGGGTGATGAGGATGAGGACTATGAGGGTGATGACGATGATGATGACCATGATGATGACCATGATGACGATGACCATGATGATGATGATGACCATGATGATGATGATGACCATGATAATGATGACGACCATGATGACTGTGATGATGATGATGACAATGATGATGATGTTGAGGATGAGGGTGTCGATGAAGATGATGATGACCATGATGATGATGATGAGGATGAGGGTGATGAACGATGATGATTGTGAGGGTGATGAGGATGAGGACTATGAGGGTGATGACGATGATGATGACCATGATGATGACCATGATGACGATGACCATGATGATGATGATGACCATGATGACCATGATGATGTTGATGACCATGATGACTATGACCATGATGATGATGATGACCATGATGACCATGATGATGATGATGACAATGATGATGATGTTGAGGATGAGGGTGTCAATGAAGATGATGATGACCATGATGATGATGATGATGATGATGATGACCATGATGATGATGATGAGGATGAGGGTGATGAACGATGATGATTGTGAGGGTGATGAGGATGAGGATTATGAGGGTGATGAGGATGATGATGACCATGATGATGACCATGACGACAATGACCATGATGATGATGATGACCATGATGACCATGATAATGATGATGACCATGATGACGATGACCATGATGATGATGATGACCATGATGACCATGATGATGATGATGATAATGATGATGATGACAATGATGATGATGTTGAGGATGAGGGTGTCGATGAAGATGATGACGATGATGATGATGACAATGATGATGATGATGAGGAGGAGGAGGAGGAGGAGGAGGATGAGGGGGATGAACGTGATGATGATGAGGATGAGGATTATGATGATGACGATGATGAGGATGCTGATGATGTTGAGGATGAGGGTGGTGATGAAGATGACGATGATGATGATGACGATGATGATGATGATGATGATGAGGATGGTGATGATGATGATGATGAGGATGAGGATGAGGATGAGGGTGATGATGACCATGATGATGATGATGATGATGATGAGGGTGATGAACGTGATGATGATGAGGATGAGGATTATGATGATGACGATGATGAGGATGTTGATGATGTTGAGGATGAGGGTGTCGATGAAGATGATGACCATGATGATGATGACAATGATGATGATGATGATGAGGAGGATGAGGAGGAGGAGGAGGATGAGGGTGATGACCATGATGATGATGAGGATGAGGATTATGATGATGATGAGGATGAGGATGCTGATGATGTTGAGGATGACAATGGTGATGATGATGACCATGATGATGATGACAATGATGATGATCATGATCATGATGATGAGGATGAGGGTGATGAACGATGATGATGAGGATCGAGGTTGATGATGATGAGGATGAGGGTGATGATGATGATGATGATGAGGGTGACGATGAAGATGACGATGAGGTTGATGGTGATGATGAGGAGGATGATGAATATGATGAGGATGATGAGGATGAGGCTGTCGATGAAGATGATGATGATGGTGAGGATGAGGGTGATGAACAATGCTGATGAGGGTGACGATGAGGATGAGGATGAGGGTGACGATGAAGATGATGATGAGGATGATGGTGATGATGAGGATGATGATGATGATGGTGATGAGGATGAGGGTGATGATGATGATGATGATAATGACCATGATGATCATGATTAGGATGAGGATGATGATGATGAGGATGAGGATGAGGGTGATGATGATGATGAGGTTGACGATGATGATGATGAGGATGAGGATGAGGATGATGATGATGATGACCATGATGAAGTTGATGAGGATGAGGGTGATGCTGATGATGATGAGGAGGAGGATGAGGATGATGAGGAGGAGGAGGAGGATGAGGATGAGGGCACGATGACATCTGATGATGATGATGACCATGACGATGCTGATGAGGATGAGGGTGATGATGATGATGATGAATATGAGGATGAGGGTGATGATGATGATGATGAAGCTGATGAGGGTGATGGTGATGATGATGATGACGATGAAAAATGATGATGATGAGGAGGAGGAGGAGGATGATGACTATATGATGATGATGATGATGATGATGAGGATGAGGGTGGTGATGATGATGAGGATGAGGGTGGTGAACAATGATGCGTTAGGACAAAAACAAATTAGTTTAAAATTACCTATATAGCACCATTAGAATTTACCTAGTTCAATTATGCTAGCAACATTAAAGAACATCCATGAAGTAATCTATAGTGGGAACCCACCACCCATACAACTTCGAAGTAGCTAGTGACATTGTGAATCTAGAAGCCATACCACATAAATTAGCTCTGAATGTAATTCTATGTATCGCATATGCGATATAACGCATATGCGATATGAATAATCCATAACGCATATGCGATATAACGCACATGTGATATAGCTTATCCATATCACATATGCGATATGGATAAGCTATATCGCATATGCGTTATTTAAAAATTTAAATAATTGGCAGGATTAAGGTTTGGCATTAGGTTTGGAAGCAACTTCAGAATACCGAACCTATTGGCTAGGACAAATCAACTAGGGCTATTGCTTGTCTTTTAGAACTCTATCAATATGCTCAGATTAGATCCCGTGTTTTGATATGACATACACAATATTTTTTTATGAAAATGTACGATATTGTAGAGTACGAAATGACGATTCTGAATATATAATTTTTTCCTTCAAAACTATGTTTTATTTATTTATAATTATTTTTCTAAATGACACACGTTAGTTTTTGAAAATACATACATCGATTGTTTGTTATATAACTTTTGATTTCCATCACCATTTCCCATAAAAACTATATGGTGCACTAGACGAGATCAAGCTCTGTGATCTTATATTAAGAAATCAAGGATTTCATTAATTTTTGCCCCTAAAGTGTTCCACCCGCACATAAGGTTTTAATATCAATCTTTTCTGACTTCAATAATTAATAATAAAAAAATTAATTCATGAAAAATTCCGAATAAATAGTGTTGCATTAGGCCCATATGTCCTTTATATGTCTGCAAGATTTTATCCCAAATGGACATCATTTACCTCATATATTGCTGCACCCGCACAAACATATATGTTAAGATGTGTTGAAAATTTGAAAACCCACTTTCACGGAAACTAATTTTATAATGATTTGCACACATTTTCTCTGCACAAATGCTATATATTATGAAATTTGATTCAATTACCTATCTTTTCTATTTTTACTTCATCTTCAAATAAGTTAGGGAAGTACCCCTAATTGTCACCTAAAATCAGAGTTTTCCGTTTATTCCAGTATTATGTGGCATCTAAAGTGTCCTTAAAGGAGTCCATGATTGTGCATCAGCCCATTATTTATTTAATATTTATAATGATAATTGTCCTTTACTATAAAGCATAGAGGATTAACAAAATAATTATATGAATTATTGAGTTAAGTAATTATTGATATGATTAACTGAAGAATTTAATGGAAAGTTAGAAAATGATATTTAATTATTTACCAAACAAGATAAGATAGGATTACATTAAAATAATAACTGTCATTGATTATTACCAAGTGAGACATCAGATCCAGATTGGATAACATATTTAAGACACCCATCACTACCAACCTGAAAGGTCAATAATAATAACTATTAAATTATTATTTTATCCAAACATATTTAATGTTTAAAATAGTGAGTGGGACTAATTATTATCCCACTGTTTGTGAAAACCCCAAATGAATATATCGAGAATTATTAACAAATGAGCAATCAACTCACTCAATTAATTTTAGTCGACCTTAATGGCATTTAACTGCTCGAGACAATGTGTATAATATATATATATATATATATATTATTTATGACTTGAAATTTTAAACATGAAAGTGAATAAATGTTTTGGGGAATTGTGGGATTTGATGGGGGGCGATGGAGTAAGCATGAAGGCTTTTGGAGGAGGAAAAGGTATTTAGGAAGGTTTTACGAGACTGGAGGGGGGTGGTTTTTTTCTTTGGGTAAGAATAGGACTTAGAAATTGGAGTATTTTAGGAGGTGGGAAACTCAAAGCAAGAAGGGAAATTGAACTATGGATTGAGGGATCCTAAACTATGGAAGGTTGCTATTCAGATTATCGGTTTGTGGGCTTTGGGGCTAGGAAACCCGTTGGTTTCCTTGGACCAACACGATAAGAGCTGGGCGGTAGGGTGGTTCATACATTTTGGTTCTTAAGGATCAGACGCAGAGCTGAAGAGGAATATGAAGGAACCTACTGAATCTACATCAGCCTACGAGATCTACTACAACCACCTGCGCCAGGTATTCTGCGAGCATGACTTAAACATTTGAATTTAGTATGAAATGTAAATGTGTTCTATAGTTGTACAATTATCTCATGAGTATGCTTCTTGAACAATTCAATGTTATCAAAAGGTATTAGAATAACATAAAACAAAAATGTTGTTAAACTTATATTTCAAACCTATATTTCATTAGAATGGAGGCTGGCACAAAAATATTAGGAATAAATAGAGTTAGTGCTACCTCGTGAAGGAGGCGCACTACACAATGGTATCAGAGCCATGGTTCATGCTCTCAGGGTCTTAAGGGGCCTATTCACATCTAGAACTACCATGAAATTTACACTATACATAAATCTACAAAACCTGGACAAAAATATTTACAGAAATTGGAGTAAGTACCACACTGAAACTCTTTCAAAACTCTTTGTAGACTACCTACACAAATAGAAACAAAGACTAGTTAAATTTTCTGTTATTAATATTTCAATTGTGGAAATATCGGTTGTTGTATTTACAACCAAAATAATATATATATATACATTCAAGAAACAAAATAATTTTAATATGTATTAAAAGAAATGGTATATATATTCTAGAAACAAGACACAGTATATATATTCCAGAAAGAGTGTGATAATCTTGTTGGTAATTACAAACAAGATAAAATATATCTATCTATGTAAGAAACAAAATAATTTTTATATATTTAAAGAAATAGTATGTATGTCCAAGAAACAACATAAATTAAGCCATTCTAACTAAAAAAATAGCTCTTTCATTAAGTTGTTTCATGATTGGTCTTGTAAACATACATCTAGGAGAAGGTTACCAAATAAAGAATGAGAATGTGCCAACCCCTACTATTAATTAAGGAGCAAATTAAATCAATTTAATCCAGTAGTATAGTCCCGAGTTTCAGTTCTAATTCATTACCTGGATCGAGATCAACATATATAAACCTACCAACAAGACTTGTATCTTATTCTCATGCTCAGTCAAAAAATAGGCATATGTTTTGTGGATAAGAAATAAATATGGGTAGGACTATTACGGTCTGATCTTAATAGGTATTTATCAGCACATATATATTTCCAAAACTTATGAAGCAGTAAAGCAGTAATGCCCATCCTCACTTACCCATATTTCCCAGCTATCAGTACCCAATCCTACAACAAAATGGATTTTTTCATCGTAGAGTTGCAGAGCCAGAACAAAAAAAAAATAGGGTGTAAAATGGAGTGAGGAGGGTGGCATGTTTTAGTGTAGCCCTACCTTCCTCCTAGGGCTTGCTCGTTGATGGATGACATGTGACCTGCATACGGGGAGGGATTCATGCAGGTCCCCGCATCAAGGTAAGATGTAGGTTAGGTTTTTAGAAATATTTAAATTAATACATATTAAGGTTAATTAATATTCCATAAAATTTAAAAATAGTAATATGATCAATTTTAAATATATTTCAATTATATATTAATAATTAAATTTTGAATATTTAATATTCTGTTATATTTAAATTTTCAATTATATAAATTGATAAAAAAATTATTAATTTTTATATATTTCAAAGTTATAGTAAGATATATTAATTTAATTAAACGTTAATTTGGGTTAATAATGTATAAGATATTAAATTAATGTTCAAATTAAACCAAGGTTAAATGTTATATTAAATGTTACGTTTAACATTCAATGTTAGGTAAAAAAAAAGTGTGTGCTTAATATTAGATGTTGAACATTAACTGTAACATTTAAATTTAATATTAAATAAATGGTATAGTACAATGCCAAATTAAATTAGTAACCTACGAGTTATCTAACCATGTCGAGTGAGCGCAAATTAGGAAATATACCCTACAAAACATTAAATAATAGATTCGGTACTAGGTGGCTTCAAAATGGCCTAATCAAAATGCTTCAGAGCTATTGACCCTTGTAAAACAACCCATAACTCTTGCTTTCCCAAATGTTGAACTTCTTTGTTTGAAAGGATCGAGGTTTTGTAAGGGAAAGGATAAGGGAGCATTAGCAAGTAACAACATAATAGGATTAAATGATTTAAGACCTTGTGGAATACCAATCAAAACAAGAATATCTGATCACCCTACTAGATATATAAGTACTATAGAATTGGAAGATAAGAGAATAATCATCAATGAGTATTATAATATGACATGGATGAAAGACATTAACAAAAGGGAAAGAAACATAAGAAAAGCAAAAGCAAGAGGTGTAGATGTTACATGGGTGATAATAGGTATGCCTAGGAAGACAAATACAATTATGACAGTCATTGAGATTAACTATGAGTAAAGACTGAAGAAGTAAACAGTAAGTACACCCAGTAACGAAAAATGGGTAAAGGCATAGGATAAGGTATTATTAAATGAAGTTATAGATAATCAATGTGCTTATGGGAAAGTAATGGAAAACTCATAAATTAATATAATTTGATCAGTGAAGGGTGTCATTTTTAACTTTTAGGGGAGTCATGTAATGTAAAACACTATACAAATGGGTAATGAGCTTAAGTATAGATGGTAAGGAGTAATGCACGAGGAAAACCTATGAAGTGGATTGTATCCACAAATAACATCTAATGAATATACTCAAATGATTTCTTGGAGTGAGTGGGCATGAGCAAGTCCATGGCCCAATGATCATATATTATTACCATCGTCCCTTAAAAAGAAATTAACATCTAATGATTATGCACAGGATAACATGCATCAATGAATGAGAGATGGGAGTGGTATCAAAGGCAGAAGATAGAACTATTGTCATATTAGTGGATAAGGTTATGTGAGAATGGTAAACAAATTGGTGAAATTAAGGAGTTAATAATACTATAATTATGGGCGAACTAATAGATTGTTAGTAAGTAGTGTCTAGTTAAATAAAGAAAGGAACATAGTAATGAAGTAACATGAATAGGTTTAGGGATTCTATGATCCCCATTAGGGAGGGTATAATAACATATGGTATATCAATAAGTTAATGAGAAAGGAATGTGGCAAATAAATAACCTAATAATATTAGAGAGTAGATGATAATGGAATGAGTAAAATTGTAAAATTTTAGGGTTGTAAAATTGTACAATTGTATGAAGGATGCATATAGTCATGATAGGTCAAAACTCATACTGAGCATGATGGGGTTGTAATCTAGAAGAAATCGACCTTGTATCAACTAAAATTGGAAAAAAAATGGGTATCACAAAACTCATGGGTTATAATTCTTAAAAGTGTTGTCAAATGGCATGTAATTCATTAATAAGAAAATGTTGAAAATAGATTAACTAAATCTATGAATTAATGCAAGATTTGTAGTGTGCATGAGTTGATTGTCGTATTGACAAATTTAGTTAGTCTTAAGAATGGGCTTGATCTGGGCATTAAAATTTAATTTGTAAACTATGATTTATATAGGGAATGGTGAAAATAAATAAATAAGTGGAATAAGGACTATCAAGGTGTCCTCAAGTTGGGATGGGGGTAGTCGTAACTAATATAGTAAATGACCCAAGGTAATAATGGAAACTCATAAAGATCGAACAAAATAATGAATGGATGGGTAGAACCCATTACTAGAAGAATTGTATTTGAATGGCATGTTAGGTGTTGAGTATATTGAAATTGGTTATAGATGAGTTTTATCATGAATTGCTATACAAATAAATGTAGAGTCTATTTAAGTAAATTAACTATTGTGGATTATTCCCTATCAATACATAATGAATCTTGATGGGTATTACAATTGGTAATCCTTAAGGATGTTATATTAGGTACTAGTATATGTTATAGTGTATAAAAAACTTAGATAAATCTACCTACGGACAACACAAATGTGTAGGGGGACAAACTTAGCCTAGGATATTCTACATGGGAGCATGTAGATACTTTGCATCGATATTTTCCCTCACTATTTTGACCATATCTTCGGGATGAAGTTTCCCAAAGGATGGGTGTATGTAATGCCCCATATTTTGACTAGTCATACCTACTGCACTTTATTTTGGATTATTATTATTTTTTTTACTTAGCTCGACCGAGTGAGCTTTATTTGATGATGATGATGATGATGGTTAACGTCCCCTGAGACCAAAATTTGGTCTATCGGACCCTAAAGAAGAAAATTAATTAGTTTGTTTTAAAGTTATATTTCTATGCTCAAAGAGCTTGGAGAGAAGCGTCCTGAGCTTACTATAATTTTGACAAGCTAAAAGGCTAGGAATGTCGGTATTGCAACAAAGATTATGAAACTGGGATCTAATGTGGGTGTATGCAGGGCACTCTAAGAGGAAGTGATTTTCATCTTCAATGTTCTTACTCTCACAAAGGTGGCAGATCCTTTCTACCCAAGGAATTTTAGGGACTGTCCAACGACCAGTTTGACTGTGGAGCTCATGTGAGTTTGTTCTTATCTTAGCTATATTAATTTTTTTCTTAGGACTGATTAGAACAGAGAGATAGTTTTGATCTTCAAGAGTAGGGTTGATGACCTCCTTATAATATCTTAATTTTCTTTTGGCCTCTATATCTTTCTCACACACAATTTTTCCTTAAACTTAGAACCAATAGTATTTTTAATGTTATTAATATTTTGCAATGCAACATTTTCATCGATCTTCCAGTGATTTAAACAAGACCTGGTATCTTTATACCACCCACGCTTGAGCCTTAGGTGATTTTGGCTGGAGTTTAAAGCTAACTTAGGGAGTCTATGGTCTCCCATGTTATTGATTTTGTTCCTGTACAATAGGAGTCTAGTCATGGCTAGGCTTTCGATGGGGGAAAGACCCACTTCTATAAGGAGAATAGGATAGGGTGTATTGTTTTTTATTGTTTTTTATGATGGATCAAGATTGTGATGTTTATAGGTTTATTTATGATGTTACTATGCTTATGGTGTCATAATGATGATTATGTTTCTATGTTTTTGCAGTTACAACGTTTTGATTATCATGGGATTCAATTATTTTACGATGAGAGTATGTTTAAATGTTTTCATTGATGAAATGTGAAATATATGATGTGGTACATGGATACCATGTTATGATGTGACCAATTGAATTATTATATGTCGTGCGTACCTATGATGAATTAAATTATTACATGAAAAAAAAATGATGATGATGATGATGTGGATCAATTGATTATCAAGTGGAATTGCTTGTTATACATGTGTATTTGAGAAGTACTAACCCATAAGACATTGGAACTAAGTGATAGTCGAATACTTGATATGATATGTGGAATAATAAATTGATACATAGTAAACCTTAGCAACCAAAAATGATGATACAATGACACAATCCAATAATCTTGATAGCAGCAAAGTATGAATTGATGGGGTATAGACCTAGTATGTTAAGAGGGATGGATGTATTTCCCACCCTAGGTTACTATGATACTCAAGGTCATGGGAGGGCCATGCTGAGACACACTCCCCATGTTGTTTTTATGGTGATGGTTGGATGCCTTCTAGGAGAGGCTAGGTCCACTATACAACTGATGCTACCACTCTCAGGTTCTTTATGTGGTCAAGTCGGTGGATCCAACGTCTACCTAGTTACTAACAGAGGAAGGATAGGGAGGATGCAGACATAGGTTAGGATGGGAGGATGTGTCAGTTAGTATTATTGAGGGTTGAGTATTTCCTGATACCGAGTTAGTGGTAGTAGGTACTCATCTTGTTTGACTGGTTAAGTCAATAAGAACATAAAGATAAGATATGAAATCATAAAAGGGATTAATTGTTAAATAACTGAGAAAGTTAAAGCAATTATATTATATATGTATACTTTTATTATTTCTTTCAAGGATTATTTGTATTTGTTAGCAGTTATGCATAGGAAGGATGATGTATGTTTATAGCACATGTTCGACCTGTGCATGTCCTGGCCATGCATGCACACATTTCACATGCATGCTAGTATCGATATACGAATACTTGACATATTAAATAATTGTATAAGTTTGAGAATAACTAAGCTAATTGTGCATTGATCCAATATAGATAATGAACATTTAAGTTACTAAACATATGTGAACATTTTAATAAGTAATTAACTAAGTGTTGTCGATTAGGATTATCATGAATAAATATAGATATTGTTCCATTTGCGGCAGTAGAATTGTGCTATTTAAATGTTTACCATGATTGTTTAAAACCTATTGGAATATTGGAAAATATTGAGAGGGGGGGTGAATCAGTATTGATAACTTTTAACAATTTAAACCACTTTTAATTTATTCATTAACACACATGATCAACAAGAACATGCATAACACAAATTTATCGTGGAATCACAATTGGGTAAACCACCAACACTTCCTATTACTGCAAAATTGTATTTTTCAAAGAGTTTTTTCCTTCTTCTACAAACAAGGATAGTATTACACCCTATTTAACAGCAACTATTGGAAGGAGGTTATGACCCCCTAGTCTTATCAGATGCTACTGAAAGGATGCTTCTACCCCCTATTTACCAACTGCTACTGAAAGGAGGCTACGACCCCCTGGTTTTATCAGCTACTACTGAAAGGATGCTGCTACACCCTATTTACCAGCTACTACTGGAAGGACGCTATGAAAAAATGGTTTTATTAGATACTATTGAAAGGATGACATGACACCATATTTAACAGCTTCTATGAGAAGGAGGCTACGACCCCCTAGTCTTATCAGCTACTACCGGAACAACTGATCCTTCACAGCTTATCTCCCTCCGCAACCCAAAATTTTGTATGGCTGAGTATGGGCTCAATTTAATTGACCCATAATTAAATTTTCCTCATGGTAATTTATTCTCCATCATTCCCATTCCATTGTGGAACAACCAGAGATGGTTTTCTAGCTTCTGATGCATTCCTAGTAGTAAAAATTGTAGAAATCACAACGTGCAAAGAACCCACATTTTAAAGTGCCAGAATCACCTAGAAATTCACGTGAGGAGTAAAATCTAGTGGGTAATCCACAGATATAATCCAAAGGGTAAAATTGAGAGGGAAATAAGCCCAAATCCATGGGAAAAATCCAATTTGGAAGCTTGAAAGTGTAATTTCATGATTTATAGTCACGTGGCCAAATTGGAGAAAATTTCAAGAGTGGTGTTGGGTGTTATCTTGACTAAATTAATACCAAAATGTTTGGATGCGTTCTACTATCTTGAATACACCTAATATATAATTATCGACCGAGGTTGGTAGGCTTCGAGTTGATACAAAATATATGTGAAGGTAGAGGGGTTCCTAGGGCGTTGTAGAAATACTTAAATAAACAAAAGATTGAAAAATATTCAAAATGAAAAACTGAGCCAAACTCCTAAATTAGCAATATGGTTGAACTAAAACAAAATATCAAACTAGGATAATATCAGACTATGTTATTTTAACTAATATATGAGAATATAACAAAACTTATTAAATAACTTCAAGGGTTAACTATTCACAGAAAGTACATATTTGAAAATACAATCACAACAACTGGATAATTTATGAACAAATAATTTCTAACTGGAAAATGTATTATCAACAACTACTTGAAAAGCTGGGGTTCAAGGAAGATCTAGCTAATAAAGGAATGGAAAACTGAATAAAGAAAATCAGGTAGAAAACTTAATAAAGAAAATTAAATAAAAAGCAAGTAGAAAACTTAATAAAGATAATTAAATAAAAAGCAAGTAGAAACCTTAATAAAGATAATTTTAAATTATTTTCTACAAGTCTTTTCAATAATCACAAAGTGAAAGGAATAGGTCTTATTACTATGATAAATTGATAAGATACTAGTATACTAGCAATTCACACACCTAATCCTACAAATCCATATACAAAGAAATAAATCAAACATAATTTCAAAACATTACAACAGTATTACAGAAGACAATCGTAAATTAAAAAGAAAAAAATCACAATGCATAATTCAAAGCATGAGTTGGAAAGAGAAAATTAAAAATAAAACTTAATAAATACTTGAAAATAATCTAGTCTACAACTCAAATAAAAATGTAATTATTACCTAATGACTACAATCAAAGCATAAAAAAACCAAAGAAACAGAACTAAAAACAGGTTTAAAAATAAACTAAGAACACTAAAGGTTGGTTGGAAGACTGGACAACAATCTGGAAGGAAGGTCTGAATGATAGTCCAGACACACAGTCCAAATGAGAGGCTATATACAAAAAATAATAAAAACAGACCTAAATGATTTAATCATCAGTTGATTTTGTGCATATGAAAACAAGACGCATAAAGACAAAATTTAAACCTAATTAATCATCGTATTTAACAGTGAAATAAACAAAAACAAATACATGAAAATAAGAAAATCATTGCATACTAATAAACAAACTAAAATTTAAATTGCATAAACTTATAATAGGATTAAACATAACTTAATTTATCTAAATTGATGAAAACAGCCTATTCTATGTGCTTATTTAAATTCTATCTAGATTGATAAAGACCACATATTCTATATGCTTGTAAATAAGACTGAACAATAAGCTAAGAATGAAAGGATTTAGAAGCAAACCTGAAAGAAAACTATACATGATCGGCCTTTTTATAAACAAAAAATACATTAACAACATATTATGAATTTTATTAACTACAAGATATAC
This sequence comes from Pseudotsuga menziesii, assembly GCA_001517045.1. Classification (NCBI taxonomy): domain Eukaryota; kingdom Viridiplantae; phylum Streptophyta; class Pinopsida; order Pinales; family Pinaceae; genus Pseudotsuga; species Pseudotsuga menziesii. The sequence continues at coordinate 12,986 of LPNX010418202.1, forward strand.
ATGCTACAGGAAACAAAGAAATAAATGATTACAGAAACTTAGCTACCTAAACAAATTGGAAATAAAACTACTTATCTGTAAGGATGATATAACAAAAACTCGTACAAAAACAGAAACCACAGATTGTCAAGGGGCCCTCTCAGCAATCATAGATAATGCCTGGCAAATGGTTGCACACACAGTTATAAACAACAAATCATAGATTTCTTATTAAACAGAAGGAACATAGTTACAATATCCTCCCCTCAAAGAAAACTAACTATATATCTAATGGATTGATCAACCCCCTATCTCTCTATATGGAGGTGTTTATATACACTATTTTCAAAAGGTTCAGCAAGTCGACCCTTTAGTGGTCGACTGCTCTTGTAAATTTAGTCAATCATAAAAGGAAATAATGGTTTACAGACCAGCACATAAGTGTATCCCTTCTTTGGTGTAAGTTTGGTTTTCTTCATTGTGAACGTGGCATGCAGGCTTCTCTTCAGCGTGAACAGGGCATCGTGGTGGCGTAACTACTCCTCTTTCTGCGTGACTAGTGGAGTGGTGGCGAGCGAAGGAATTGCAAGCTATTGTGCTATCCATAACATGACTTTATTACCCAGGCAGGTTGATAACAAATTATTTGCAGATTGTTTTATATTTTACAGTGCGCAGGCTGATAGACGATCTGGATGGGAGGCTGAACAACTAGCTGCACTGTGAGCTGGTTACACTGGGAATTAATCTAAGGCAACATGGCAAACCAACAACCAATTTTGCACAATGGGGTGGATGACAAGGTAATAAGCAACAACATCGTGACAACGATGATCCTCTAGAACGTTCCCTCTTTTGAATGCGTGAGCAGTGAAAACAGAATGGAGAAATTAATGCACCCGCGATCCTTCTAGATTGCTAATTATGCTATCACCTAAGCATGTGGTCAACATAATGGTTTGCAGATTACTTCAATGTTTAATGCTTCAAATCGGTTATGGAAAGTGCGTAGCCTGATTGACAAGCTGGACGGCAAGCTGCGTGATGAGTTGGAAGGCAGTTGCACAGATCAGGCTGAACGGTGAGCTGAATTCCTTTTGTTTATAGATTCGCCCCAAACATACTACATAACCTGCAAACAAATATATAAATCAATTAAGATATTAAATATGCTTTAAATAATATAGATTTGAGTAAATAAAATCATAAAAATGATATGAATAACCAAAGTTGAATAAACTTTAAATTTTTTCTTACCTTATGCTGAATAATGACTTGCATGACATAAAATACATGAAATACAATCAAATATGCATTTAAATATTTTATTTTAACGCCAAAAATGATAACAAAATGAGGTTCAACATTCCCCCAAACTAGAGAAATGCCAGGTCCGACTGAGCAAAGAAAAAGATAAGAGATCATAATGTCAAAGTGAACTTTAAAATGTGAACCAGCAATAGGCATATGCATGCATGAGTGAGTTCATAAAGTTTATAGTTAGTTCAACCATGTCCAAAGTAAAAATTTGGACAAGTTGAACATATGACACAAAAGGTATAAAATTAATCATTTGATAGTTTATATGCATGATTGGGTAAAAGGATAGGGTTACTAATAGTGAAATGATAACTAAAGAAAAACTTTTAAGGTCAAAGCATTCTCATGGAGGTAAAAACTATTTGCAAAAACAAAATTTGGTTAGCAAATTTTAGTGCTATAATATCACCAAGTTGAGATCATCATCTGATATTTCATTTGGATTATCCTTCGATCTTAATATAGTCCTCCATATTGATCTTCTGTAAAAATATACTTCATGCTATAACCAAGTTCCATGGCTAATTTATCCTAAAAAACACTTATCATTTTTTTGTCAAAGAAAATAGATCTGTCATAAATAAAAAACAACAGTCTAATGTTCCTAATCCTCCTTCCCCCAAACCAAAGGTATGGTGTGTCCTTAAGCCATGAGAAAGGAGATTCGATTGTTCCTTAAAAAGAGTCCTATCATGCTATTTTATTATTTCGTAAAAAGAAAAACTAACTAGGAAATGGAAATGATTCAGATATGTATATTCATGAAAAATAACAGTGCTAAGAAAGACCACTTAAATGTTGATAAAAGACCTGAAAGCATACAGAGGAAAAACTAGTCATCCATACCTTATTTACAAGATATCTTGTCATCATAAGATATTTTGAGTTTACCTCAGAGTGTGTGAGATTTTATAGCTATGGGTCCCATTTCTAAGATAATGAAATCCTAGGTATGTGTTGAATTAGATGGCTAGGTCCAATTCCAACTTACAACGATTCTCAAATGACATTGAAAACAATCGACCTTAAAATAAAACTTGAAAATTTTTCTTCATATTTATCATCATTCTCCAAATCATGTGCATAGTAGTGCATTAACCAGATCTATTTTACCCGAAATTGCCCCACTACCATCATGCCTGTTCAGTACCCCGGCAGGTTTATCTTGGTACCATGCAAGCATAGTCCCGCTACCATCGAGCATGTTCAGTACCCCGATGGGTTTACTTGCATTTATCGAGCTTTCTTGTTGTAATTTTTGACCCACATTGACCCGCTGCTAGCGGAACTGTTCAGTACCCCAATGGGTTTGCCTTGCATAATGATATTAGGTATATGGAAGTCGATTGGTACTAGAGCGTGCTAAGCCTTGCTAAAACACATAATTCGATTTTGTAAAAACTTATAAGTAATTCTCATAACGGCCTTAATCATAAATCATGTCAAAAGAGAATAACTTTAAGTTGTTTTTTTGACCTTATAACCCTTCTTCTTCATGAAAGATAAATAATGTTCCCCATAGGAAAAAATTCCATCTACTATCGAGTTATCACACAAAGATACTCAAGAGACAATAATATAAGATTCGAATAATGAGAGTAAGTCTTATCACGCAACTGTTTAAAATAGAAAATCAGAAATATACATGTCTGAATCAAAATACCCAAAAACTATCTGAATCATAAAAGGAACGGTTAAGACTGATGTACACATAATTGTTTTTAATTATCACTATAAGCTGCAATTTTTAAGAAAGGTTTAAGATAGCTTACGATTGTAAATTGTCTTTCAGATAATATTCCATGAGCTGCTTGTAGATAAAATTCTTATAATCAGGCTGCAAAACCATTTGTGAGATGATTCATATTTATTTATATATGAAAAGAAAAAGAGTCTCCTGCAAACAATTGATTAGAAATGACTCTTATTTATTTGATAAAACAAAAACATATTTACATAATATCCTATTCTACTAAAAGAAAGGAAGAAAACAATTCAAGTATATGAATTCTTCCAATGTAACCATGTTCGAAGCAAAATGAGAAATATACCTTTATCCACATATAAGAAAAATATTATCATAATTACCGGGATATGAAGAATCAACCGAGTTATTTGATTTAGCAGTAATAAACATTGAAGAAGAGGATGGTACAGTGGCTTGGTTCCCTCTTGGAACCATATTTCAATGTGACTTATGTATTCTATGTTTTCTTATTCATTTGTTATGTCATGAGATATTTCCTTAAACTTTAGAATGCGTACAGAATCTGAGTTTAATGACAGGGAATATTCAGGATTTAACGTCCCTTCCTCATCGAATGAGAGGCATTCTAGGTTTATCTTATCTTCTTGTGAAAAAGGAAAAATGGAAATTTTTCTTTCTTCCGTATTCTTTACAATCCCTTACTCTATAACCTCTCCAAATATTGTATGAATTTCTTGCAATAATGTTGGTGAGGTAGGTAAGGTAGATAAATGTTGCAGTTCAACACTGTAAGTATATTGTACTGCTTTATTGCTGTTAGAAGGTGGACTGGACTGAACAGGAATATGCGTAAGGCATAGAGGAGGTTTATGAGAAGGTAATTGTGGTAGGGGTAATTGATTAGCTTGTGTGGTTGATCCTGCCTAAAAAATTTGTTGAAAATCTTGTAGAACAGGAAGTGTTGCATCATGAGAGAAAGTATCCCTATGATCATCATATGGGACAGAAAAGATTTGTGAACAAGATTGATAGGGGTTAAGATAAGGCTGAAAAGAGGGTGTATTCTTACTAATATTGAATTTTCCTCTTGAATACCTTCAACATAATTCACAAACATTATCGTATGATAACTGAGATACATCACATGTTCCCAACAGGTTTAAAATTTCTAAATATTCACTTTTTATTCCTTTGAGTAAAAGTTTTTTTAAAGTAGTTTTCTCTGACTGTCTTAATTTTGATCTTTGAAGGTTGTATTGAAAGCATTCGACATAGTTTTCCAAATTTTCTTCTTCTCCCCGTGTTATTTCAAAGATGTCCTCATTAACCCTGTAATACTCTTGGTATCTTTTCAAGAACATATGTTTCATGTCTTCTCAAGTTTGAATGCAATTCCCACCTAATCTCATGAACCATCGAAGGGCTGCCCCTTTCAAAGTAAGAGGGAAAAAATTCAGATTTTGAACATTATATGCTCTAGAAAGCATTTCCAATTGAAATAAAAATTCATCGGGGTCTTCATCTTCTAGTCCGTGAAAATTTGGAAAAATGGATGGGGGAACATACTGTATTTGTGCCATCCTGGATCTCTAATAGGGAATTCAAAGGTAAATAATTTTTCATCCTTTTTTTCTACCATATCTTCCCACGACATAAATAACTATTCATATATTATATTGGGGTTCCTCTTTCAAATGTTCCTGTTAGTTTGTTAGCAGGATGGGTGGTACTTACAACACCACTAAGTGATTTAATTCTAAAATAAGTCCTACACTTGAACTCGAGTAAATTATACAAAATTAAATTACCTAAAGGCATACATACATTAATTTGAACTTATGAAAAATAAAACTATCTATGTCTGTGAAAAGAAAAGCACGCTTAAGGGAAATAAATCAAACTTTGCGTAAAGTAGACATACTTGCGTGAAAAAGGAACAACAAGGCTTTGGGGAGACCCACTAAAGTGGATGCGTCAGGCTGTCACACTATGAAAATTCCATAGTGAGGTTGTCTTTGCATCTTACCGTTTCCCCTTCCCCTTGCTGTGTAATGTAAAGGCAACCTATCTAGACTTTGTACATGAAAAACTAAACTAAAATAAAACCTAGACCACTGCTACTGCTGGGTTTGGGGGCGGCTGTTATAACATATGCACAGGTTCTTACCTCTCGTCTTACCGCTCCCCCACCACCAACCTATCACTAAACTTCATAAGCAAATTCTATTTTTCTACCTTACAGAACAACTCCCCAGCAACGACGCCAAAAATGTTGGGTGTTATCTTGATTAAATTAATACCAAAATGTTTGGATGTGTTCTACTATCTTGAATACACCTAATATTTAATTATTGACCGGGATTGGTAGGCTTCAAGTTGATAAAAAATGTATGCGAAGGTAGAGGGGTTCCTAGGGAGTTGTAGAAATACTTAAATAAACAAAAGATTGAAAAATATTCAAAATGAAAAACTGAGTCAAACTCCTAAATTAGCAATATGGTTGAACTAAAACAAAATATCAGACTAGGATAATATCAGACTATGTTACTTTAACTAACATATGAGAATATAACAAAACTTATTAAATAACATCAAGGGATAACTATTCACAGAAAATACATATTTGAAAATACAATCACAACAACTGGATAATTTATGAACAAATAATTTCTGACTGGAAAATGTATTATCAACAACTACCTGAAAAGTTGGGGTTCGAGAAAGATCTAGCTAATAAGGGAATGGAAAATTGAATAAAGAAAAGCAGGTAGAAAAATTAAAAAAGAAAACTAAATAAAAAGCAAGTAGAAAACTTAATAAAGATAATTAAATAAAAAGCAAGTCGAAACCTTAATAAAGATAATTTTAAATTCTTTTCTACAAGTCTTTTCAATAATCACAAAGTGAAAGGAATAGGTCTTATTACTATGATAAATTGATAAGATACTAGTATACTAGGAATTCACACACCTAACCCTACAAATACATATACAAATAAATAAATCAAACATAATTTCAAAACATTACAACAGTATTACAAAAGAAAATCAAAAATTAAAAAGAACAAAATCACAATGCATAATTCAAAGCATGAATTGGAAAGAGAAATTAAAAATAAAACTTAATAAATACTTTAAAACAATCTAATCTACAACTCAAATAAAAACATAATTATTACCTAATGACTACAATCAGAGCTTCAAAAAACCAAAGAAACAGAACTAAAAACAGGTTTAAAAATAAACTAAGAACACTAAAGGTCAGATGGAAGACTGGACAACAATCTGGAAGGAATGTCCGAATGACAATCCAGACACATAGTTCGAATGAGAGGTTGTATACAGAAAATAATAAAAACAGACCTAAATGATTTAATCATCAGTTGATTTTGTGCATATGAAAACAAGATGCATAAAGACAGAATTTAAACCTAATTAATCATCGTATTTAATAGTGAAATAAATAGAAACAAATACATGAAAATAAGAAAATCATTGCATACTAATAAACAAACTAAAATTTAAATTGCATAAACTTATAACAGGAATAAACAGAACTTAATCTATCTAAATTGATGAAAACAACCTATTATATGTGCTTATTTAAATTCTATCTAGATTGATAAAGACCACCTATTCTATATGCTTGTAAATAAGACTGAACAATAAGCTAAGAATGAAAGGATTTAAAAGCAAACCTAAAAGCAAACTATACATGACCGACCATTTTATAAACAAAAACTACATTAACAACATATTATGAATTTTATTAACTACAACAGATACATGCTACAGGAAACAGAGAAATAAATGATTACAAAAACTTAACTACCTAAACAAATTGGAAATAAAACTACTTATCTGTAAGGATTAGATAACAAAAACTCGTACGAAAATAGAAACCACAGATTGTCAAGGGTTTCTCTCAGCAATCATGGATAATGCCTGGCAAATGGTTGCACATGTAGTCATAAACATCAAAGCGTAAATTTCTTATTAAACAGAAGGAACATAGTTACAATATCCTCCCCTCAAAGCAAACTAACTATCTATCTAATGGATTGATCAACCCCCTATCTCTCTGTATGGAGGTGTTTATATACATTGTTTTCAAGAGGTTGAGCAAGTCGACCCTTTAGTGGTCAACTGCTCTTCTAAATTTAGTCAATCATAAAAGGAAATAACAGTTTACAGGCCAGCACATAAGTGTATCCCTTCTTTGGTGTAAGTTTGGTTTTGTTCATTGTGAACATAGCATGCAAGCTTCTCTTCAGCTTGAACAGGGCGTGGTGGTGGTGTAACTACTCCTCTTTCTACGTGACTAGTGGAGTGGTGGCGAGTGAAGGAAATTGAAAGTTGTTGCGCTATCCAGAACGTGGATTTATTACCCAATAACACCGATAACAATTTATTTGCAGACTTTTTATACTTTACAGTGCGCAGGCTGATAGGCGATCTGGACGGGAGGTTGAATAGATAGCTACACTGTGAGCTGGATACACTGAGCGTTAATATAGGGAAACATGGAAAACCACCAGCGAATTTTGCACAATGGGCTGGATGACAAGGTAATAAGAAACAACATCGTGACAGCGACGATCCTCCAGAACGTTCCCTCCTTTGAATGCATGAGCAGTGAAAACAAAATGGAGAAATTAATGCACCCACGATCCTTCTAGATTGTTGATTATGCTATCACCTGAGCACATGTTAAACATAATGGTTTGCAGATTGCTTCAACATTTAATTCCTGAAATCGGTTATGGACAGTGCGCAACCTGATTGACGAGCTAGACGACGAGTTGCGTGATGAGCTAGACGGCGGTTGCGTAGATCGGGCTGAACGGTGAGCTGAATGTGTTTTGTTTATAGATTCACCCCAAACATACTGCATAACCTACAAACAAATATGCAAATCAATTAAGATAATAAATATGTTTTAAATAATATAGATTTGAGTTAATAAAATCATAAAAATGATATTAATAACCAAAGTTGAATAAACATTAAATTTGTTTTTACCATGTGCTGAATAACAACCTGCATGACATAAAATACATGAAAGATAATAAAATATGCATTTAAATATGTTATTTTAACGCCAAAAATGATAACAAAATGAGGCTCAACAAGTGGATTGAAGTGGGAGAGATACAAGAGGTAAAAATATCTTGATAAACCCAATGAAGGAAATAATATCTATGGATTTAGCATCTTGTACCTTTCTATTCCCAACCTGAAGAGCACTGGAGGGAAGGGGCACCTGAGGTACTATGTAGCAAAGAAGGGGATCTTCCTTGTGTTGGGTATGGTAGGTAATGTGGGTGTCAAGGATATCTAAATACTAGTTTATATTCATGTAGATCTATGGCTAAGCTCACTGGATTAGTTATCTCCTTACCTACCTCCCTACTTGCTCGACAAACTTAGTTGTGTGTTGGCACAGTATAAGCATTTGTTTTTATGGTTGTGAGTGAGCCTAAGTAGTTCCTCCTTATTGGATGCACAACCCAACTCAGGGGTGTTATTTGAGTGTTGAAAGAATATAGGCTAGGAAGAGACCTACGGTTGGGTGGAATGTTTCTCTTCCATATCTAGTTGCTTGGACAACTTCAATCAAAGATAAGTGTTTACTATTATTTATGTTTAATCAAAACCCCTATGTTATGGATGATTACTTATTTATGTTGAATTGAATAAAATGATATAGTTTGAATTATTCATTTGGATTCCTTTGCATAGCATGAGAATGATTTTATCTCTGTGCATTATTTTGTTGTTATGCATGTGATGAACACGTCGGTAATTACATGATGTGTGTGCATTGATAAGTTTTAATTTTGTTGTACCTGTTAATATGAATTCGCACATGAATTTTGTAATATGGAATTGGGGGTGAGATTATAGCACCCCCCACATAATGTTGATGTTTCCTCAATGGGTCAGATCGGTGGGAGGGGATGTGAGAGATGACAATTAGAATGGAAATCAAGTTTAGTGAGGAACTATGCTTCATAAAGCTCATTCAAAAGGTCATTAATGATGGGAATGTGAAATTTATCTACAAATGACAATTTTTTAGGGTGTGGAAGTCTATACACATGTACCAATTTACTTCTTTATTTAAAACCATGACCACTAGGGAGGATTAGGGGTTAGTAATAGGATGTATGACTATATCCTCCAACATTTCCTAAACTATATTTTCAATTTCAATTTTGTGTGCAAAATGATGGATATATTGTCATACATTGGGTGTTTGAATACCTAGAATCAATTTGATGACATGATCATTCTCTCCACACGAGGGGTAAAGTCATGAAGTGTTTCAGAGACATGGTAATGTTTTTTAAAAACCAACTAGAAATCATGAATAATCTCTTGTGGTGGGGTTATCCATAACTTGGATGGCATTGAGTTGACTAATCATTCTTGAGGTACCATTCTTCGAGATATTTTCCATATGTTGATAGTTAATTATTTCTAGTGAACCAACTTGGGGACCTTTAAGGGATTGTTCATGTCCCTCTTTATTGAAGTTCGTAAATAACTCCTTGAAATCCATTGTAAGAGGGCCCAATTTTTACAACCATTCTACTCCTAAACTAATTCCATAACCACCCATTTTGGAAAACATGTTTGATTTGAGAAAATAATTCCCAACAATGTTGGAATTTTATGTTCAATTTGAATGTTTTTACCTATTTTGAACATTTTTACATGTCATTGTGTGGAGGAAACTATCAACTTTAACATAAAGTAAAATTGATGTTCTAGTAAAGAGGAATTTTATTTAATACATACTAAATAAAAGCCAACTTATTTTAAAATTAGTATATATGTACATATATGTTAATTAGAGGTTCAATTTTAAATTATTATTTTTGACATGTTTGGGAAGAAGGAGAAGTTAAAACTTCAAATATTGGGGATCTAAGACTTATGGGAATAAAGTGTGTATAATGTGTAGGTCACGAGATTTTATAGTGCAAAGCACAAATAGGAAAACAATTTGAAAGTAATTTTGTATGGATTCATTTTTTTTTTTATGTCTTTGGAGTTACTATTAGCCTTTGCCGCTCATTTGTGATTACAATTTACCAATAACCTCTATATTTTTAACACATAAGTATAAATGAAACAATATGATATATAAATTTTCTAAACTATAAGTTAAAATTCCAAGCTCATGCCATCAATCTATGTATTTTTTCAAGGTTGATAAAGTAATGTGTGTGACTTCAACATTCATTCAAAAAATTAAGAGGGATGATATTCACAAATTTATTTGAAACAATTCATGTGTTTTTTGTGTCCATTTAATACTTTGTATTTCTCTAGAAAATATTTCATGTTTATGCAATCTAATTTTATATTTGTTTATATGAAAAAACATATTATGGGTTGAAGGTTCATGAGTGACCATTGTCTTGTGATGATAAATTTAGGAATAACATGAGCTTTTTTTTGTTGGTTAAGTGCCCTCTGACTTGTCGGGCGAACCTTTGGTCTGAGAAACCACGATCCAGGGGCATCTAAGCCATCAAAATCACCCGGGGATCGCACCTGACCTGGCCACACCAACCCTTAGCATGGTTGGATTTAAATGTTGCCTTCCAGGAGAAGCGGGTTTTGATCCTGGGCCTCCAAGCAAACAAAACCCCTCTCGACCATTTGATCTACCGGAATTTGACAGGAATAACATGAGTTATCATTGTCCATGATGTTATTTTAGTTCCACCCTTATATTAACAATTAATGAATACCTAAATTATCACAAATTAAATTACATGGTGAGATTTAGCTATTCGAGTTCAAGTTTCAATCTTATCTTAACAACTAAATTTTAATGAACAATGTTAAACATTCATGAAGTTTAAATATTTCAATATATTTCAATAAACATAGTAACATTTGTTGATGTATTTGTAACTTCGGAATGTATTCACCTATGTATCTTATATATTATACCCTGATGTTTATTCTGGGATGTGTCTGTAATGTAATTTAGTCATGTCATGCCCCGATGTTTCGATCAGGAGGATCTATAATGTAAACAAGTCATGTCAAGTCATTGTGGGTAACCCTCCTATTTTCTAAGTGTTAAAGTCCTTGCAGTTCTGGGGCACTAGGGTTATTAGACTTACCTAGTGAAGTCGGCCCTAGTTGGGTTTAGTCAAGTTGGGAATTACTATAAATAGAGAGCTAGCATCTCTATTTGATACACACTCACTCACATTCAGTTTTAGACCATAGCTGAGGAAGAAGAAGACACTGGGGCTAGGAAGAAAGAGTTTACTGCTGTCGAGAGATCATCTTACTGTTTTGGGCTTTTCTATTTGGTGTTGATTCTATCTCTGAGGAAGTTGTAGGGTTTTCTCCATTTATGGTTTCCCCAAGGAAAAACACTGTGTTCATTGTCTCTTGTGTTTGATTGTTCTGCTTCTTATTCTCTCAGTTAAAAGATCCTAATAATGCCAGCTTAATGTTAAAAATCTAACATGGCATCAGAACTAACCTGAGAAGAAGAAATTGTGCAGCTACGGGAAATAGGGCTTCGTACTTTGTGGATCTTCCAGGACAGATTTTCAGCAAAAGAAGGTTGGATTAACTCTCCTCCTTAGGGCACATCTTTCTGTTGAAGCAAACTCCAATTCTGAGGTTTTTCAGTTTTAGACCTGACATTACTGCTGAAAATTAGGGCTTTCCATAGAAGTGGAATTTTTCAGTGAGCCTAGGCCTAGATTGATCTCCTCCCCAAAATCAAAGTCAGGGATCAAATTCAAAGCATTTGGTTGGATAGAACTCCGGAAAAGCAAAACCCTAATCTGCTCCTGAACCAGCACTGCAGAATTTCAGCTCCAAATCTAGATCCGACATCTTAACCTGGTAAGATATAAATATTTTGTATTTCCATTTAAGGTTCTCAGTTAATATGTCTCATCATACCAAGCTTGATGAAAATCTTAAGGGAGCTGATAACTTTCGAGCCTGGAAGTATAGGATCTCCCTGGTCCTGGAAGAGAATGAGTTGGACTCCTACATCAATGAGGAGGTTCCAGTTCCAGAGGGAGATGAGGCCAAGGCCTTACATAAGAAGAAGTTGGTTATGGAAAAGAGGATCATTGCTAATTCTATCAAGGATCGCCTCATACCATAGGTGTCCTCCCTCAAGACACCTAAAGCTATGTTTGATACCCTAACTAAATTGTTTGAAGGAAAGAACATAAACCGGAAGATGACCTTGAGGAACCAATTGAAGAATGTGAAGATCCAGAATGCAAAAACCATCCAGTCTTACTTTACAAGGGTTTCTCAGATCAAGGAAAAATTGGAAGCAGTAGATGAAGAAGTGTAGAGTGTATAGATTGTGATGACCACCTTGAATGGTCTCCCTAGGAGATGGGACTCTTTCATTCAAGGGATCTATGCCAGAAAGACCAGATCTAGCCATCATAGAAGTAAGTACTATAATCAAAGGAATAACTTTAGAAATCATAGAGATAAGTCTAAGTTCATTTTCTATACATGTGATGAAAGAGGACACTTTGCTAGAGATTGTCCCAAGAACAAAAGTAGCTCTAACAAGAAGAAGGGAAACAAGAGAAGACATCATTCTCATGCTGCAGAGGATGATGAACCTTCCACAAAGAGAAACAAACAAGTCACTGATGATTCTTCAAGTGATGAAGAATATGTTCTAATTTCCGCTCTCACGGGAACTATCACACATGGCAGTAATGATTGGCTTATAGACAGTGGTGATTCCAAGCACATGACAGGATTCAAAGAATCCTTTGTGAAATTATCTGAACATGAATCACCTCACAAGGTGAAACTTGGAGATGACTTCCAGTATCCAATAAAAGGTAGTGGGGAATCCTCCTATAAGCTAGACTTTGGAAAGTCTATCAAGATTAAATATGTATTATTTGTACCTGGACTAAAGAAGAACCTCCTCTCCATATCTACATTAGATGCAAAAGGAATGAGGGTTGCATTTGTAGATGGCCAAGTCCTCATGTGGCCAAAAGGAAAGTCTTTCGATGATGCAGTAGTGATTGGAGAACAAGAAGGAGGACTATACAAATTGAAGGGCCAACCAGAAAAAGCTTTGGTTCATGACTCAATAGAACCAAATGAGCTTTGGCATAAAAGGCTTGCACATGTGCATTATAGATCACTACCTCTTGCAAGCAAAGTTGTTGAAGGTCTCCCAGAAATGTAGACAAAACATGAAGGTGTATGCAAAGGATGTGCGAAAGAGAAGAACACAAAGAATACATTTCCAAGTAGTGAGAGCAAGGCAAAATGAATCTTGGAAATCATCCACTCCGATGTATGCGGTCCAATGTCATCCAGTTCACTAAGTGGGTATGCATACTATGTTTCTTTTATTGATGATTTTTCTAGGAAGACATGGATCTACTTCATGAAGAATAAAGATGAAGTATTCAACATTTTCAAGGAATTCAAAGCCTTGATCGAGAACCACACTGAAAAGAAGATCAAGACTTTTCGATCAGATAATGGCGGAGAATTCACATGAAATGAATTCAAAGAGTTATGCAAAGACTCGGGGATTAAGAGGGAGTTGTCCACTCCATATAATCCACAACAGAATGGGATTGTAGAAAGGAATAATAGAACTATCATGGAAGCTGCAAGAGCAATGCTTCATGATCAAGATATTCCTATGCATCTTTGGGCAGAAGCTGCTAGAACATCGGTGTATGTACATAACTGTACTCCACATAGAGTACTCGAGAAAAAGACTCCTGAAGAAGTCTTCTCTGGCAAGAAACTAGAAGTCAGCCATCTTAGAGTATTCGGTTGTCCTGTGTACATACACATTCCAAAAGAAAAGAGGACGAAGTTAGATCCTTCAGGAAAGAAGGGTATATTTGTGGGATAATCTGAAAGCTCAAAGGCTTACAGAATATACTTCCCAGGGTTCAAGAAGATTGACATCAGCAAAGATGTAACATTTGACAAAGATTCAGCCTACATCAAATCCAAGAAGAAACCAACTGAAGAACCTGAAGAAACAAGAGAACCCAGAATTCATGACACAATCATGAACGAAGAAATTCAAGAAGAAGATCGAGAATTTGAAGAACCTCAAGAAGCTGTAGATCCACCTCTGGAGAAGAATCCTCATAAGAGGAAACCTGCTTGGGTAAGTGAAATTATCCAAGGTGCAGAAAGATATGGAGCTTCAGAGGAAACACCCAGAGGAAGAAAGAGAACTAGATCTTGCTCTAGTTACGTAGCCTTACTATGTGACATTATTGATAAAGAACCTTCCAACTATGAAGAAGCAGCAGAACAAAAAAAATGGAAGGATGCTATGAACAAAGAGTATCAATCGATCATGAAGAATGATGTTTGGGATGTTGTCCCAAGACCAAAAGGGAAGTCCATTGTAACTTCCAAATGGATCTACAAGATCAAGCATGCTACAGATGGTAGCATCGAGAAATATAACGCAAGATTCGTGGCTCGTGGTTTCTCTTAGAAAGAAGGAATAGATTATGAAGAAACCTTTGCACCTGTAGCCATATACACTTCCATCAGATCAGTACTTGCTCTGGCTGCAGCGATGAAATGGAAGATACACCAAATGGATGTCAAGACTGCTTTCTTGAATGGTGTTGTAGAAGAGGAAGTGTATGTGGAACAACCACTCGGTTTTGAGACACATGACAGGGAATCTCATGTGCGCAAATTGAAGAAATACCTGTACAGTTTGAAACAGGCACCCAGGACGTGGTACGGTAGAATTGATGGTTTCCTATCCAGTTTGGGCTTTACCAAGAGTAAAGAAGATTCCAACCTTTACTACAAGGTTGAAGATGGCAACCCAGTGATACTCCTGCTATATGTGGATGATCTGTTTGTAACAGGTATGGATGGGTTGACTGCTGATACGAAGAGGAAACTTGCTACTAAGTTTGAAATGAAGGACTTGGGTATGATGCACAATTTCTTAGGCATTGAGGTGTGGCAGAATGTGGATGGAGTCTTCCTTGGACAAGGGAAGTATGTAGTAGAGATTATGAAGAGATTTGGGATGATGGACTACAAGGCCATAACCACACCTATGGCATCGAACATGAAGCTATTGAGTGATGCTTCATCAGAAGTGGTTGATGCCACGATGTATCGTCAGATGATTGGGTCCTTGATGTACCTGACGAACACGAGACCAGATATTTGCTTTGTTGTGAACACCTTGAGCCAGTTCTTGACAGATCCGAGACATGTTCACTTGATTATTGCAAAGCATATTCTGAGGTACCTGAAGGGTACAATTGATTATGGGCTCAAGTATGAGGCGAATCAGAAGATTAACCTGGAGGGTTATGTTGATTTAGATTGGGCAAGTAGTGCCATCGATAGGAAGAGAACTTTAGGATGTTTCTTTAGTATGGGATCAGGTGTGATCTCCTGGTTTAGCAGGAAGCAATCATGTGTGGCACTGACTAGAACTGAAGAAGAGTATGTTGCAGCTTGTTCAGCTAGTTGTGAGGCAGTATGGCTGAGGAAGCTACTGTCTGATTTATTTGATCTCTAGATGGTGATACTTGTATATATTGTGACAACCAGAGTTGTGTGAAGTTGTCAGAGTACCGTGTTCCATGACAAGTCGAAGCATATCGAGATCAAGTATCACTATATCAAGGATATGGTGCAGAGAGGAGCAGTGAAGCTCCAGTATGTTGCGACAGAAGAACAGATAGCTGATGTATTGATGAAGCCATTGGCTAGAGTGAAGTTTGAGTACTTCAGGGAGAAGCTTGGTGTTCTCCAGATTGAGGTTTGCTCCAAAGGGAAATGATGAGACCCAGAGCCATTCTGACATGGGAGAGGATTAAGTTCCTTCCATGGTCAGATGTAAGGGCTGAGCCATTCTGTCATGGTGAGAGGATTTAGGTTCCTTCCATGTCAGATGTGAGTGCTAAGCCATACTGATATGACTATAGGATTGTTTCCTACATGATCAGATGTAAGGGATAATTGCCATTATTGGAATGGAGGCACCTGGTCAGTTACTAGGAAAACTCAATCTGGGACTGAGGGCCGTTCTGATATGACTGTAGGATGTAGTCTTACAAGATCAGATGTGAGCCCATGGCCATTCTAATGTGATTGAGGAATGTGTCCCACTTGATTAGATATAAGGGCTGATGCCATTCTCTATCAGAATGGGGGCACCTAGTCAGTTACCAGGAATCCTTAGTCTGGGACTGAGAGCCCTTTTGATGCAATGTGTTTACACATGGTTGAATGTAAGTGCAGAGCCTTTCTGACAGGATGAGGTTGGATATAAGTGCTAAGCCATTCTGGCGTGATGTGTTTACACATGGTCAGCTATGAGTACTGTGTCGTTCTGACAAGATGGAGTCGAATATAAGTGCAGAGCCTTTCCGACAGGATGAGGTCGGATGTAAGCTCTGAAGCCATTCTGGTGCGATGTGTTTACACATGGTTAGATGTGAGTGTTGGGCCTTTCTGACAAGATGAGGTCAGATGTGAGTGCTAGGCATGCCTTTTTGACAAGATGAGGTCAGATGTAAGAGATGGGTGGGCCTTTCTGAATTAGGGTCAGATATAAGTGCTGAAGACCTACATGAAGGGTAGGCCTACAACCAGCATGAAAAAGGGATGGATTTGTAGAACTTCCTGTGACAAGAAGAATTGAGATAGAACCATTCTGAGATAGCATGTGATGATGATCTAGATCAAGTGATGATCCAGATGTGATGATGATCTAGACTTGATGATGATCCAGATCAAGTGATGATCCAGATGTGATGATGATCCAAACTTGATGATGATCCAGATGTGATGATGATCCAGCAGTGATGATCCAGTAGTCGTGATGATCCAGATCCCGAGACGAAGAAGACTTGAAGAAGAAGATGACTTAGAAGAAGACTTAAAGACGAAGAAGACGAAGACAAAGAAGACTTGAAGACAAAGAAGAATTGAATATGAAGATGACGATATGATCCAGTCGATACAGAGAAGAAGACCAGTGCTGAAAATTGTGTCGAAAGAATACCTTTCTACTTAAGAGGGAGTGTTGATGTATTTGTAACTTCAGAATGTATTCACCTATTTATCTTATGTCTTGTACCCCGATGTTTATTCCGGGATGTGTCTGTAATGTAATTGAGTCATGTCATGCCCTGATGTTCTGATCAGGAGGATCTATAATGTAAACAAGTCATGTTAAGTCATTGTGGGTAACCCTCCTATTGTCCAAGGGTTAAAAGTCCCCGCAGTTCCGGGGCACTAGGGTTATTAGACTCACCTAGTCAAGTCGGCCCTAGTTGGGTTTAGTCAAGTCAGGAATTAGTATAAATAGAGAGATAGCCTCTCTATTTGATACGCACTCACTAACACTCAGTTGTAGTGCATAGGTGAGGAAGAAGAAGACACTGGGGCTAGGAAGAAAGACAGTTACTACTGTCGGGAGATCATCTTACTATTTTGGGATTTTCTATTTGGTGTTGATTCTATCTATGAGGAAGTTGCGGGGTTTTCTCCATTTATGGTTTCCCCAAGGAAAAACACTGTGTTCATTCTCTCTTGTGTTTGATTGTTGTGCTTGTTATTCTCTTAGTTAAAAGATCCTAATAATGCTAGTTTACTGTTAAAAATCTAACAACATTTTGTTAATCTTTAAAAGTTTAAAATTGTAAATATATTTAAGCATTAAAAATATGTACTATGTTGAATATCAATAGAATTGTGAATTTCCTATGAATATGGGCACACCAAACGCCAATACTATGAATTTCCATGCACTAAATCCTAATACAATCAAATCTAGTTATTGTGCCTAGATTCAATTTTTATTTGTGTTTGTATTGAAAATGTGTTTTTGACTTCTTATTTCTATTACTTTTGGTCTTTGGACATAACATGTTAGCACCCTGTAATTTTCCTATGGTTGCGGTAGGAAGTCACCGGGGTAACCATTTTAACCAACCTTTGGGTTGCATTCTAGCCAATACAGTCGGAGAGGGCTCTCTCTTGTCATAGAAACAAATTCACATATACATTTAGCACTAAATAGGCAATCAAAAGGCTATATTTCTGATGTAAACTGGGTGTTAATAGGTTTAAATATTGTGGAACAGACAGACAGGATTAACTATTGGTCTATGGAGTCGAAACCTGAATCAAACAAGGGTATTATAGCAAAAATGAGAAAGGGAATTTCCTTTGTACTCTGAGGAAAAGTAAGTGTCACAAACAGTCAAATATCTTGAAAGGGTGATAGGATAAAGAGGAAGAATCCCAATGAAACAAGAGGCACCTATATACGAATGAATCTCTTCCACCACCTTTAGTAGAATAAACAATAGAGGCTAGTAACTATAATGGAGTATAGGAGATGAATTCCAAAACATTTACGAGAAACACATAACGAATGCAGCATCTGATACAAGGAGTGCTTAATGAAACAAATTCCTCATATACAACTAGAGCGCATTAGTAGAAAAACACGGGAATGATCATGACAAAACAGGAAAATAGACTGAATGTAGAACATCGTGATGAATCTCAAAAATGCATGAGAATGTTTCTCATTAACTCTTCCAAGGAAGTTACAGGGGAAAAAAACAAGACCAAAACGCTTTTCTCAATGAAAGCTACAACCCTTTCCTCATCAATTGAGGATATATTTATAGTGATATGGCTCCCGAGACCAACCTCGAAACAGAGCCTAATTCTGTTACAAAATTTGGGAATGAAATCCTGAGTCATCATTCAATTTCTAACAAAATCCCGGTGTGGCATATTCGCCATGATTTTTATCTACTACATGAAATAAGGGATCTCTGGCACGCTGGCTTGAAAAAAACAATCCGACGTCTGAGAGGCATGATCACTTGTATGAAAATGATGCTTTTAGAACAACTCTAACTGTTTGTTTCCCCGTGACCCAACTGCACTTTGCACCAGTACTTCTCCTTTTCCCTTTTGCATCTCTGGTTATGCGAAGCCAACCATGGTCGTATATCTCCCCTACGAAGGAGCTCAGCTGTCACTTGATGTGGTCATTTACATGATTTAGTGATGGCTTACCTCGTTAACCTCCTTGCAACTTTCCATCGTGAAATCCCCTGTGATCATATTTCCTTCATCTCTACATCGTCCAAATAGGGGGGTCCTACCGAATTTCACAGCAAACCTTCTCACTAAACCCTGAGCTCTTTCTGACCGTGAAACAACTCTGAGCCACTAATTTGATCCCGCTTAGATGTCCACCATCTCTGGGTGTGGGGCACATTTGCATTTTGTAGTGCCCAGTCCTACTAACCTCCATGCGCATTTTCGTTGTGAGCTCCTCTTCACTCGTTGATCTATTGCACCATTAAATTGCGATCATTGAAATCTGAGGGATGTGACCCATTTCACGATCCTTCACAGCTTATCTCCTTGTAGCTCAACCAACTGATATATCCTCCTCTAGGTAGAATGGGTTTCAACTTCCTCTTCTTGCAACAATCTCATTATCGGCAAGCTCAGGGAGTTAGAAAAAATTACCTCTGAACCATAGACCAGCTTACTGACAAGCTCAGGGAGTTAAGAAAAATTACCTCTGAACCATAGACCAGCTTACCAGCAAGCTCAAGGAGTTAGGAAAAATTACCTCTGAACCATAGACCAGCTAGAATGGAGAGGTGCCTATGGAATTGTTCACGCTAATTCTATCGGCCCATAGGGTATGGATTAGATTTGTGTGCCAAGCTTTCTTATTTTCTTGCAACAACTTCTTTATGATCCTCATAAGACTCTTGTTTGAAGACTCTGCTAGGTCGTTTCCCTGGGGGAATAGGATGTGGAATGCCCCATCTATATTAGATATTTGAAGCAAACATTGATCATCTTCTTATATTTAAAGGCTGGAACATTATTAGTGATTATCTTACTGGGAAATCCAAACCTTGACAAAATGTGCTCCTCTAGAAACTGCATGATCACTGTCTCGGTGGCCTTTCTCGTGGGGATGACCTTGATCCATTTTGTGAAGTATTCTGGGGCAGTGAGGATCCATCTTTGTTGTCCTGAAGAATGAGGATTAATTTCTTCAATAAAATCTAGCCCCCATTGCTAGAAAGGTTCTTCAACCTTAATAGGCTTCAAAGGTAATGGGACCAATTTATTCCTACCTTCAAAAATCTAACATTTATGGCAGGAAACCACTTTCTTATGAGCATCATAAAATATTCTAGGCCAATAGAATCCTGCTCTCATAATTTTGTTTAATGTGGTTTTCTAGTAGTGATGCCCCCCACACTCCCCTAGATGAAATTATTCAATAAGTATCTTGGCCTCATGTTCATCCATGCAGATCAGTAAAACTCCTCCTGTCTCTTTCCAATACACCTTCTCGTTTAGGATATAGAACCTCGTTGCTCTTTGTTTGAGGAACCTGGCCCTTATTTTATCCATGCCCTGCGGAGCCTACAGATGTCGTAAGAGAAAAATGACATTAGTTTACCATGGGAATGATAGAAAGTGCTCACCTACTGGGGGACCTGGATGCCTCTAAGGATTCTTCTCCTCAACTAATAATTCAACCATCATGTGCGAGATGATAGCATCACAATTGGACTGGGACGTAAGCTTGGCTAGCCCCTGTCCTTTGATCAACTTTGTGGGCTTGATTTCCAAGTCATACTCCACCAGAACTGCTATCCACTTTCCCCTTCGTCCCTATTGATCAGGTTGAGTCAGAATGTCTTTCATAGCGTTGGTGGGCACGTGAGCAACGATATGTGAATGCAATATATATAACCAAAAGTCTTTTAAGTCCTGCACCAAATTATAGGCCTGCTTGTCTAGGATATTGTACTTCAGGGGAGCATCCCTTAGGGTCTTTTTGTAGAAAGCAGCGGGTTTCTCATGGCCTTCATGGTTCTTTTGCAATAGTAACCCTGCCACTGTGTGTTCTGAGGTAAAAGAAAATATGAGAAAGTCTTTGGAAAAATCAGGGCTTGCAAGTACAGGTGCTTTAGCTATGGCCCTCTTTATGCTTTTGAAGGATTGTTTGGCTTTGGGAGTCCACTTGATTTCTTGGTCCGTCCCTAGCATGATGGTTATATATTTCACTATTTCAACAAATGCAACTATGAATCTTCTTAGGAAATTCACCTTTCCAATAAACGACTGAACCTCGACCTTATTCCGAGGGAGCTCAATTTTGTTGATCACTTTGACCCTCTTAGGATCTATCCTGATGCCCTCCTGAGAGATTATATGCCCCAACAACTTCCCTTCTTTCTTGTAAAAGTACGACTTTTTAGGATTCAGGGAGATGCCAAACTTTCTGCATTTCTTGAACATTCTCAGCAGGTGGGCAACATCTTCTTCATCAGACTTGGAGAAAACAGTGATATCATCCATATAGATGACCATAATTTTGTCTTTCTCATCGCTGAATGCTATATCCATGGCCCTATGAAAAGTTTCCCTTGCGTTCATCAGCCCAAATGACATTTTAACATACATGAAGGTTCCCCAAGGCGTGGTGAAGGTTGTCTTCTCTTGATCCTTCGGGTGTACCACAATCTAGTTGTAGCCTAAGAAACCATCCAAAGTGGAAATCCTCTCTGAACCCACTACTCTTTGTAAAATATGGTCCATTTTTGGGAGGGGCTAATGATCCTTTAGTGAAACTCTATTCAGGTTCCTGAAGTCAATGCATATTCTATTTCCCTGTTCTTCTTTCTAACAAGGACCAGGTTTTCCACCCAGCATGAGAATATGAGGGCCACAATGATTTTGGCCTCAAACAACTTCTTGATTGCCTTCTCTACCAAGGGAATCAGCTTGGGGTTCATCCTTATCAACTTCTGTTTGAACAACATTTCGTCCTTCTTGATTGGTATGGTATGCTGGATGATGCTCATATCGTAAGCCTCAAGGTCCTTGTAGCTCCAACAAAACACATCCGAATACTCCTTCATCAGTGAGATGTATCTTTTCTTGGATTCAGGTGCAAGAGTCCTTGCTATTTTGATGATATTAGGTTGTTCCTATGTCCCAATGTGTACATCCTCAACATCTTTGCAGCTTAGGACCAGATGAGGTTCTTTAGCCACATCATTAGGGTCAAAAAATTTATCCAGAGGAACCAGACCCCTGGGGATGGAATTACCTTTTAGTTGCAGAATCTATTTGTCATAGATATTGTTTACATATTCCTGCTGATCTTCGAACTCCTGTAATTTTGGCTCCCAGACCTCCTCAGTTTCATCACTCTCGAAATTTTTAACAACAACACCCTCCTCTTTTCGAAGGCCCTCTTTTGGATACTCAGTCTGGCTTTGTAAGGGTTTTTACGTGGGAGGCACCCCCTCTCAAAGTTCATTTTCTTCATCAACAACTAATCCCTCAAACTCCCCAGTGAGAGCGAGGAAATTGTGGATTTGCTTATCATACTAAAAAACCTGCCAGCTCTTCACGTTGTATGGGATAGAGGGCCTATCCCTCAATTCAATCTCATATTTCCCTATAGGGTGCATAGGGACCCTAAAATCTGCTGCCGAAGTGGCCTGGGAATCAACCACACAATTATGTACTCTAGGGATCAAATTAAAATTGCACTCTTTGAAGCATTCAAGGAGGTCCTGGGAAAAATTCTGATATCTCCTCATCTTGGGACATCTGGCTTGATACTCACTCGTAATTTGCTTAATTACTAGCTCATAATATTTGTGCAAAACCACCCTTTTGACTTGGAGCTCCTTCAAATCCTGAATTGGTAATATCATAGCCTCGTATTCTGCTTGATTATTCATACAGTCGAAAATGAGCTTGTAAGAATAATTCAAAGCTCACACTCATGGGGGTCTTACCCATATGCTAGCTCCTTCCCATTCTCTGCATGTTGGCCCATAGAAACTCACCTCCGACACCCCTTATAGCTCCTCCTGAGTAGGAACAAAGACGACATTTTGGAAACATGAATTATCTTCCTTGCCTCCAATGAAGAAAATGGTAGATCCCATCTCTGTATCCACCGAATACATGGGGTGACTTTGTGGTCTCTCAATGTTGGGTACCATATACGCCAACTTTTTTTCTCTAAACAACCTTCTTTGTATCCCAAAGACAGGGATGGTGGCATATGGCATGTCCATCTGAAGGGCACCTTTGATCTTGGCTGCCCAAGATCTTGACAACAACATTACGAACTTAGGAGGGATGTCAGCCACCACTACATCCATGAACAGGGTTTTGGCAGGGATTTGGCATATGGTAATAACTAAGTCTTTGATTAAGCCTAGTAATTTGAATTTGTTAGAATCAAAGGAAAACGGGTCTTTGTAGGGTCTGGTTACTTCCAATCCCAGTTCATCCATGATTATTCTGGGAATTAGATTGTGAGAGGCTCCTAAATCAAGCATGGTGTTATGCAGGATGGCATTATGTATGTTCAGGCTAACATAGAAAGGGGGGATTTCTTCATCAGAGGGCTCATCTACATTGGGGGGGGGAAGGATGGTGAGCCTATAATCTTGTATATTTAGGCTATCAGATATGGAAAAGATATCTCCAGGTGGTTTTAAAACTATGGAAATTTTAGAATTATATTCTAAATTTCTTAACAGTTCGATGAGGGGGACATATATTTTTATCTTTGCGATTTCTGCCTCGATACTGAAAGAAGTATGTCCGTGATTAGAGCTCCTGGGATTGTCCTCTCTTGTTTCCTTCCTCTTGGGATCTGGAATATTTTTGGGGTTGTCCCTAGGGGTGGGTCGCTTTTAGGCTTGCCAGCGGAAGCCTTGTTTCCTGCATCCTTATTCCTTTTGATGGGGACATCTCAATTCCTCAGGTTAATTTGTCTATACGCATCCAATACAATGAGATGATACCTTCTCCTGAAGTCATTTGGCTCATCTGGGGGAACCTCTCCCCTCTCGAGACATGCATTGTCATGATCTTCTTTTGGTGAGGAAGGTGGTAGGAGAGTCAGTATCCAGCTAATGGATTTCATCTTTGGCTTGATTTTCCCCTTCCTGATCCATGAAATTTTCCTGAAAAGGAGGCCTGACAAGTGGGTCTAGAGGGTTCCTCTACTTGTTCTGGATCACTTGGGGCCTTTGGGCATTTTGATTCCTATTTTTTTGTTCCTGATTTTCCCTGGGAGGTGGTATTCCATCTAGAGAGAGCCTCTTCATCATCCTTTCCATGGTTCTAAGTATTGTGTCTATTCTGGCCTCTTGTGAGCCAGAGGTAGAGGGTTGTTCAGGTTCTTCGTCTTTCCTTCTCTTTCCCTCATCTCTTCTCCACTCTCCATCTTCCCTTCTCCTATCTCAATCCTCCCTTCTCCATTCTCCCTCGCCTCTTTTCTTCTTTCTTGCAATGACCAGGTTTCCCTCCACCTCTATGGCATCTTTCATCATGGCTACCAGGGAGATTGATCTTCTTTCGCTTAGCCACAAGGTAAAATCACCGTCAAACGCTTCAACGTATTGAAGCTGAGCAGAACCAAATGGTGGTTTGAACTGGGAAGGAATGGAATTGTATACTTTCATGAACCTATCAGAGAATTCCTAGACAAATTCACTCTCCTTTCTCCTCATGGAGTGATATTGTGACAGATGCATCTTAGGGTTCTTCTGGTCTGCCCATTTATCCCTGAAGGCATATTCAAAATCTATGTAGTTTTGGATGGAGCTAGTTGCAAGGTTTGTGAACCTTCTTCTCGCCTCTCCAACAAGGAATTGGGAAAACAACTTGACCTTCACATCATCATGGTCCACTTCTTCTAAATTGGTCCAGTTTGAAAACCACTCCAAGTGTTCTTCCACCGACTATCCCCTATCCCCATTTTATTTTCTAATCCTTTGGGAATAAAGTAGGGGAAGGTCGTGAAGTACAACAGGGAGTTGTAAGGAGCAAATCTAGCCATCCTTGGTGGTACAATGGGGTTTATAGGGGGAGTTAAAACTGGTGTAATAGAAATTGGTAAATTATGGGGGACGTAGAGAGCTGTGAAACTAGAAGTTGAAGGTTGGTTTAGATCTGGAGAAATAGGAGACAAAAAGTTGGCTACAGATTGCCTTATGACAGAAGAACTCAGCAGAGTTGTATCAGTAGTAGGTGGAGGGCACTCTAGGTTAGGAAGGTGTTGGAAATATTCACCCAGCGGCTCTGAGGTCAGGGGTGACTAAGAAATGCGAGGAAAATCAAATGCAGAGGATTCAAAAACCAAGTCAGAGAGGTTGGATTCAGATTTAGTCCTATGGAAGGTTAGTCCAAGCTCCTCATTATGGCGTTCGGATATATCACCAATATAGATAGAACCTTCAACAAGGAAGGAGAGATTTATGACTAACCTTTGTAGCATATTGGCTCGTCGGATCAAAATTTCTAGATCAAAGACTTCCTGGAAGGATTCTATGTCAAGATTTCTCCATGCGTGGGTTCTTCAGGCCGCCAGTCTTTCCCAGTGGAGTCACCTTCAAAATTCA
This sequence comes from Pseudotsuga menziesii, assembly GCA_001517045.1. Lineage (NCBI taxonomy): Eukaryota > Viridiplantae > Streptophyta > Pinopsida > Pinales > Pinaceae > Pseudotsuga > Pseudotsuga menziesii. The sequence goes on from LPNX010418202.1 coordinate 38,500, forward strand.
TGTGGAGTTGCTAGAGCATGGACAACCAAATTTGTTTCTAGTACCGACTGCTCAACGGAGTCATAGAACTGAAACCATGTCATTTTTCCCAGGGATGATTTCCTCTTTCGGTCCCCAACAACTACGCTAAGATGTTAGCACCTTGTAATTTTCCTATGTTTTCGGTAAAAATTCACAGGGGTAACCATTTCAACCAACCTTTAGGCTTCATTCTAGCCAATACAATTAGAGGGGGCTCTCTCTTGTCGCAGAAACAAATTCACATATACATTTAGCACTAAAAAGGCAGTCAGAAGGCTAGATTTTCGATGTAAACTGGGTGTTAATAGGTTTAAATATGGTGGAACAGACATATAGGATTAACCATTGGGCTATGGAGTCGAAACCTGAATCAAACAAGGGTATTATAGAGAAAATGAGAAAGGGAATTTCCTTTGTACTCTGAGGAAAAGTAAGTGTCACAAACAATCAAATATCTTGAAAGGGTGATAGGAGAAAGAGGAAGAAGCCTAGTGAAACAAGAGGCACCTATCTGTGGATGAATCTCTTGCACCACCTTTAGTAGAATAAACAACAGAAGCTAGTAACTACAATGGATCATAGGAGATGAATTTTGAAAAATTTACCAGAAACACATAACAAATGCCACGTCTGATATAAGGAGCGCTTAATGAAACAAATTCCTCATATAAAACTAGAGCACATTAGCAAAAAAAAATAGGAATGATCATGACAAAACAGGAAAATAGGCTGAATGTAGAACACCATGATGAATCTAAGAAACGTGGGAGAATGTTTCTCATTAACTCTTTCAAGAAAGTTACAATGGACAAAAAAAGGGAATAATGCTTTTCTCAATGAAAGTTCCAACCCTTTCCTCATCAATTGAGGATATCTTTATAGTGCTATGGCTCTCGAGACCAACCTTGAAACAAAGCCTAATTTTGTTACAAAATTTGGGAATCAAATCTCGAGTCATCATTCAATTTCTAACAAACTTCTAATGTGGTGGATTCACCACGATTTTTATCTACTACAGGAAATAAGGGAGCTTCGAATGTTGGATCGAAAACATAAATTCGACATCTGAGAGGCACGATCGCTTGTCTGAAAATGATGTTTTTAGAACAACTCTAATAGTTTGTTTCCCCATACACGATCCATATCATTGAATCTTGTCCATGACCCAACTGCACTTCACACCAGTACTGCTCCTTTTCCCTCTTGCATCTCTGGTTATGCAAAGCCAACCATGGCCGTAGATATTCCCTATGAAGGATCTCATCCGTCACTTGATGTGTTTGATTTACGCGATTTTGCGATGGCTTACCTCGTTAACCTCCTTGCACCTTTCTATCATGAAATCCCCTGAGGACGTCGATCAGATTTCCTTCAGCTCTATGTCGTCCAAATAGTGGGGGTCCTATCGAATTGCGATGCGGACCTTCTCACTAAAACCCGAGCACTTTCTGACCGCAAAACAACTCTAAGCCATTGATCTGATCCCCACCAGATCTCCACCGTCCCGAGGTGTAGGGCCCATTTTCATTTCACAATGCCCATTCCTGTTAACCTCCATGTGCATTACCGTTGCGAACTCCTCTTCAACCGTTGATCTATGGCACCGTTATATCGTGATCGTTGAAATCTGAGGGATGTAACCCATTTTGTGATCCTTCACAACTTATCTCCCTGTGCAACTCTACTTTGCGAAACCCTTAGCAACCGTCGATTGTCATCGCAGATCACTTTGCGTCATTCATTTAGACCACCGCATACACGATGGAACCTCAAGATGTCTCTCGTGGTCTTATGATAAGGGGGGTTTTGGATCTTATTCCTTCTTCTATACTGGCACGTTCCCTTGTGATTTTTTTAGCTCAAATTGGTGTTAATCCCACCTGCAAAGTTCTTCAAAATTTAGCACTGGTACAAACCAGGTGCTAACATAACCATCAATATCGTATTTTAAAAATTCACAATCTATACATTTAAAAAATAAATAATTGGTGGGCTACTCATTTATGTGAATGTGAATTGATGGGAAATACAAATATTGGAATGTCATTATTTTTTTTTTGATGGGAAAGGATGAACATCAAATTCCATAATCGGTTCCGCATTTGGAGTTTATTATTCTCATACATATGACCACAATATTTCATAGACATACCTTCATTATCTATCATAATTTGAAAATTGTGCACCATATGGACATAACAATGTTTTTCTTTTTCTACTAAATGATGGATGGAATTGTTAATGTTTTCATTTTCAATTAAGACAATCACCTTCATGTGCTTGATATATCCAACCAACTTCAATGTTTGGGGAGTTAGAATTCCTAACAAAGCATGGAGGGAAATTTTGGGTTCCACATAAGAAGTATTTTGAGTGAGTACTTCATTAAGTGTCGTATATACCATATCTATCTTATATTTAGGTCATGCGTTCCTCTGAAATCTCCCTAGACATACCTAGTGGAGCTATATTTATGAAAGAAAAAAAATTCTACCTTATATTTTTTTCATTTGACAAGTTTTTCATCATAATGATAGTGCATGTCGAGGTGCTAATGTTCTATCCCTTACATCAAGGATAACTTGTGGACCCAAAAGGGATGAGAAGGAGGTGGAATAGTAAAATAAGTGGATTATGGTATTGGAACAAATTTGGGTCATTGTTCTAGGTTGTGACCACACCTTGGACTTTTTTCCTTATTGAGAAACCTCCAACCAAGTAGCTAAGTGGGACATCAATACTTGTAATTTGATCTCATCCTTAAGATCACTAATAAAACATTTATTTAAGAATTCATTAGCTATAGCTTCTATTTTGATTGTCAATTTTTCAAAGGAAGCAATAAAGTCTTCCACTATGCTTCTTTAGTGAAACTTGGTCATCATACCCAAAAAATGAGTATCATTTTCAAATATAACATCAATGATCTCCACAAATTAGTCCCAAATATTTTTACCCTTCATATGCCTTCTTATTCCATTTCCACCACTACCAATGCTCCCTATGCATACATAACATGCCCACTTAGAGTTTTAACTATTCAAAATCAATACCTTGGAGAGAAGAAGAATGTTCCATCTATCCCACCCATCATATTGGATCGGAGCTATAAAAAATTAATTTAGACTACCTTAGGTAATATGTGCATCATATGGTGTTGAGTTTCATGAAAGGATGGTATGATGTAATGAACCCCCCCACCCGCTCCCCCCCCCAACTTCGAATATTCTCCGCTATCAGTTGGCCCTAGTCAGCCATTCCAATTATGCAATTAATGGTTGATAGAAGCTTTAAAGGAGGCCATTTCTATTTTGAGGTTGTTTTGAAATTTCATCTATAAGTCAATGAGTCTATATAAATTTTCTTCTAGACTAGTGATTTTTTTCTATCCTGGTGGAAGTAATGGGACCACTTGGGCCCACCATGAGAGTTACCAGTGGTATACAAAAAGTGCTCGATTTTGCACAAAGAATAATTTTGGCTCGGTCACTTGTATTATGGAAACTCCAAGTTTTGTAGGAATTTTGGTAGAGGTTCGACAACATCTTTAAAAAAATGAATATCAAGCACTATAGCTCTCTAATATACTTGATGGTTTCCAATAATAGTATGTGACATGTCATTCATGGCTCTAGATAGTGAGATAATCATACCTTAGTCATACTACAATATTCCCTAGTACATGAGAGTGGTATCCATGAGTGTTGTGTTTAATGTATTATAAAATAACTACTAACATGCTTTTGTAGGGTTAGTTTCAAGAGGGGATCCGAATGTATACAAGGGTATGTGGAAGATTCAATACCTATAGAGGTGTACAAGGCATACAACAAAGTGACCCCATTTGTATTACCTATGTGTATGCTTCCCAACCATAAGATGACTCGTTGAATAATATATATCTATGTTTATAGATGTCGGAATACATCTCAAACATAATAAAAAAAAAATCTAAAAATCAAGCGCATGTTGGCAGAAGAATGTGCTTTGATACCACTTCTAGCATGCTTATGTAGCATAAACAAAGAGATGGGAGAGATATCAAGAGAAATATAATGACAAAAATTAAAAGAGGAAGAACAAGTGTATTAACCTGTAGAATATTAACCTTTATATTGATCATTCATAAAGAGAGAAATGTTCATGAACCTCTTTAGGGTGGAAACCTTCAAATGAGAAAAGATGAAATACAATGATAATAACTTCACAAAACATTACATATTTTCCTACCATTATAAATATTTTCTCACTACCCAAACCTTATCCAATATCTCAACATTGAGTACCAACTACCTTGTGGGTCGTATTCCATAATGATGACCATTTTACATTAAGTGATTGTACACTAACTAACTCAAGTGCCTTATTCAAATAGGATGGCTTCGTACATTAATTAGATAACTCTTAAGTAACTCTAATTAGGGAGGTTATCATTGGCCCCTAACGTAATAAAGAAAAACATAAGGGGCTAACATTCACTAACAACATTTGACAACATAGGTGAATATCGTTAGGGGGTTATTAGTGAGTGGGTTTACCATGATCAACTATGGTCTACCATGGTCAACAAAGTTCACCATTGGGTAAACCATGGCCAAAAGTGGTCATCAATCATCAAATGTGGTCCATAATATCATTTTGGGTGGAGGACTAATGAGTTAATAGGGTTACTAGGTTAGGAGGTTTGTGGGTGATGGGATATCAAACTAAGTAGTTAATGCTTCAGTGGAATATAAGTGGGAACATTGATAGTGGGGGAGAAAGTTGGAGTTTAGTGGCTTGATGTGGTTGATTTGGAGAGGCATGGTGAATATGGTCTACACAATTCCACCATGTTCAATGATGGTCAAGAATGACTGATGTGGTCAATGTTATTCAAATGTTAGTAAATTAATGGTCTTAGTGGGTTGGGGGATTATAGTGAATCAGGTGTTTAGTGGTTGATGCTAACTATGACGTGGTTGATGATAACTAGTAATGGACATTAAGCAATATAGGTTAATATGAGTTAGGGGGTTATAGTTGAGTGTATTTCAAGATAAACCATGGACAATGATGGTCAATTGTCATCAATTATGCTCCATAATGGTCAGCAAGGTCCCCATTCCCAAAAATGGTCAATATGACCAATGAGCATGGAGGGTTGATGAGTTAACGAGGTTAGGAGGTTTGTGCAGTGTTATTAATGTTTTAGTTGAATGTAAGTTGGGAATACAATGGGAGTGTTGGATCGAGATAGAGGCCCGTGGATCAACATAATTAATGCAGGGAAGCATTATGAATATACTCTATATAGTTAATATGGTAAAAAAGGTTCCACCATATCCAATGGTGGCCAATAACAATCAACAATGGTTGATATGGTTAATGGTGATCGAGGGTTAGTGATTTATTGGCCTTAGTTGATCAAATGGTTATAATTGATTAAGTGGTTAGTGGGCTAGTTTGTGGATTATGGGTAAGTTATAGGATGTGATGGTGGACGTATGTTGACTAGTAGTCAACATTAGACAACATAGGTGAATATGAGTTAGGGGGTTACAAGAGAGTGAGTTTATAGATAAACCATGGCCAACAAAAAATTATATAGTCAAGGAGGGTGAAGGGTTAATGTGTTTATGTGGTTACTAGGTTAAAAAATTTGTTGGTGATGGAATATCAGGATTTGGGTTAATAATTTAGTGGAATATTTGTGGGAATGAAGATAAATGGGGAGTGAGCTAGGGGTTATATGTTGGTCCATGAAACCAATATGGAGAAGCATGATAAATATGGTCTATATAGTCAATATGGTCAATATTGTTCCATCGTGTTCAATGATGGTTAACAACATTTGACATGGTCAGCGATGGTTGGGGTTCAATTAGTGACTAGTCTCAATGGGTTAAAGTGAATTAGGTGGTCAGTGGAATAGTTGGGTGGGTGGCGATAGGTGGCTGGTTGTGACAAGGGATTGACGTTGACTAATAGCTGAAATTAGACAACATAAGTGAATATGGGTTAGAAGGTTATGGGTGAGCGGGTGTATAAATCAAGAATGGTCAATGATGGTCAATAATGATCAATTATGGTCGATTATGGATGACAATAGTCAACCATGGCTAAATATAGATAGACATGGCCAATAATTGTTGACAATGGTCAATGATGGTCAGCATGTTCAATGAGAGTTGAGGATTAATGGGTTAATGAGGTTGTTGGGTTAGGATGCTTCTAGTGATTGGATTATTAGGTTGCATTGGTAATGGTTTAGTGGAATATAAATAGTCATAATGATAGTGGGGAAGTGGGCTATGATTTAGTGGTCTAATACATATAATATAGAGAAACATGGTGGATATGATCGATGTAATCAATATGGGAAACATGGTTTCATCGAGTTCAATGATGATTGAAAATATTTAATATCATTACTGATGATAAGGAGTTAGTCAATTGATGGTGTCAGTGGGTTGGGAGATTATATTGGATTAGGTTGCTAGGTGGCTAGTTATGGTTTAGGTGTAGATGGCTAGTAGTGATAGGGGATCAATATTCGTAGGGGACCATGTTTCAGGTATTTATGGTGCTAGATGGTGATTGAATGGGGGTTCATAAGGGTTATTTTCAAAAATTTATCAAGTGGTTAGTGTGATTTGAATAATAGTGCATTAGGAGGTTAGTGTCTTCATGATCACAATATGTACTCAAGGTGTGATTTTATAAGGAAGTTAGTTGTTTAGTTGTTTGGGGGTTAGAGTGTTCATAGTTACATTGTTCTAAGGGGTAATTGTGTAAGAAATTATAAGGGTCGACAAATATATTAGTGTCCTAGTGGTTATGTCATAAGGGTTAAAAGGTATAGTATGTACAAGGTCATAATAGTTAGGGATCTATTTTTGTTAAGGATTTGTTTATTCTAGGGTATAATGTGCCAAAGGATTATTGTCTTAAGGGTCATAAGGTGTACATAGGAGGATTAGTGTGTCCATGATAATAATGGATATAACATGAATAAGCATAATAAATAATATTGATAATTGCATGATAGGAAAACATGTGGTTGGGGGATTTGAACCTTTGTGGGGATATTGGTAATGTTGCTAGTATTTTTCCAATCAACCAAGTCCCCATTAACATTTTACTACTTCTTTATCTATTACTAATATTACTAACAATATTACTAGTCAAACAAAATATACAATAAAACGAGAACTATATACAAAATATGAGAACTCTATCCATAGAAATTCATATTTTTGCATAAAAAACACTAAGAAACAACCTTGAAACAAAAAACGATGATACTAGTATCAAGCATTTTTTTTTGGGGGGGGGGGAGGGGAGGGGCTAAAATCAATCGAAACACTAAATCAACCCTCAAATTGAAAAATAGACCTCCTAGAATCACCCTCATTATTATTTGAAATTAAAATTTAAAAACAGTGACTTAAAAAAACGAAATTCAAAAAAAAAAATATTCAAAAAATATTTACAATATTATAACATTTATAAACAATTAAAAAAATTTAAATGAAAAAAAAGTGTAAAACAACCATTCAAATTGAAACAATATTAACAAAAAAGAGTAAAATAACAATTTAAAAAAAAAAAAAAATTAATTATAGAAAATAGATAAAGTATGAAAAAATGGAAATTGTTTCCTATCCATTTTTATCTAAAACTAAAAAAAATGGAAAAAAAACACAAAATAAAACAAAAATAATAAAAAAAATTACAAAACATTTGAAAATTTAAAAATTGAAATCATATTGAAAAACACTCTATCCCACCTGCCCCCTCCCTCTCCACTCGCTTCCCCATTCACTCATCCCCCCCCCCCCCCCCCCCCCCCCCCCCCCCCCCCCCCCCCCC
>LPNX010418202.1:46499-78340 GCA_001517045.1 Pseudotsuga menziesii
TTGAACCCTTAGGTGGCCCTTTGGGTGCATAAGGGAAATTTATTGTTGTCCCTCAAGCACTCAAAGGGCCTCCCAAGGGCTCGGTAGGGGAGGGGGAGCGGGCGGAGGGGAAGGGAAACAGGTAAAGAACAGAGGGCGACATGGGACAAGGAGGGGGAGAGTGGAAGGGAAGGGAGAATAGGCAGAGGGAGAGGATGATGGGTGCGGTAGGTTAGTTTTTATCTCAATACAAATTCATTTTTTTATTTCAATTTTTAAATTTTAAAGTTTTGTAAATTTTATTTTATTTTAAATTATTTTGTTTATTTTTCAATTTGTTTTTAAATTTTTTTTTTTATTGAAATTTTTTTTTTTGAACTTTTTCATTTTTTTTATTAAAATTTATTTTTCTATAAAACATAGTTTTTTTTAATAAATTTGTTACATTTTGAATGTTTTTTTTACAATTTTTTTTAATTTTTTTTTAATGTGTTGTTTTTTTTCTTTTTTGAAGTGTTTGTATTATTCTTTTAAAAATTTGTTTTCATTTGAGTTGTTTTAATGCGTGTGTGTGTGTTTTTGTTTTTTTCTAAAAAAAATAAAATTTTTATAGGTAAATGTAACCTGACAAAGGAAATGGGTGCTATTGGTAGCATCTATTTTCAAGTCGCAAGTTGATCTTGTCTTTTTCATCGCAATGGTCATTTCAATGATGTCAATTATTAAGACAACGATGTCAATCACGCTATAATTTTCAATCATTGATTGAGGGTCGGTTGCTACCAATTCAATTCAAGGGTCAATTTAGGGTTTTAATTGCAAAGGAACCCAATTGGGTGTGGTAGGTTAGTTTTTATCTCAATACAAATTCTTTTTTTTATTTCAATTTTTAAATTTTAAAGTTTTGTAAATTTTATTTTATTTTAAATTATTTTGTTTATTTTTCAATTTTTTTTTAAATTTTTTTTTTATTGAAATTTTTTTTTTGAACTTTTTCTTTTTTTTTATTAAAATTTATTTTTCTATAAAACATAGTTTTTTTTAATAAATTTGTTACATTTTGAATGTTTTTTTTACAATTTTTTTTAATTTTTTTTTAATGTGTTGTTTTTTTTCTTTTTTGAAGTGTTTGTATTATTCTTTTAAAAATTTGTTTTCATTTGAGTTGTTTTAATGCGTGTGTGTGTGTGTGTGTGTTTGTTTTTTTTTTTTTAAATAAAATTTTTATAGGTAAATGTAACCTGACAAAGGAAATGGGTGCTATTGGTAGCATCTATTTTCAAGTCGCAAGTTGATCTTGTCTTTTTCATCGCAATGGTCATTTCAATGATGTCAATTATTAAGACAACGATGTCAATCACGCTATAATTTTCAATCATTGATTGAGGGTCGGTTGCTACCAATTCAATTCAAGGGTCAATTTAGGGTTTTAATTGCAAAGGAACCCAATTGGGTGCGGTAGGTTAGTTTTTATCTCAATACAAATTCATTTTTTTATTTCAATTTTTAAATTTTAAAGTTTTGTAAATTTTATTTTATTTTAAATTATTTTGTTTATTTTTCAATTTGTTTTTCAATTTTTTTTTTTATTGAAATTTTTTTTTTTTAACTTTTTCATTTTTTTTATTAAAATTTATTTTTCTATAAAACATAGTTTTTTTTAATAAATTTGTTACACTTTGAATGTTTTTTTTACAATTTTTTTTAATTTTTTTTTAATGTGTTGTTTTTTTTCTTTTTTGAAGTGTTTGTATTATTCTTTTAAAAATTTGTTTTCATTTGAGTTGTTTTAATGCGTGTGTGTGTGTTTTTGTTTTTTTCTAAAAAAATAAAAATTTTATAGGTAAATGTAACCTGACAAAGGAAATGGGTGCTATTGGTAGCATCTATTTTCAAGTCGCAAGTTGATCTTGTCTTTTTCATCGCAATGGTCATTTCAATGATGTCAATTATTAAGACAACGATGTCAATCACGCTATAATTTTCAATCATTGATTGAGGGTCGGTTGCTACCAATTCAATTCAAGGGTCAATTTAGGGTTTTAATTGCAAAGGAACCCAATTGGGTTTCATTAAAGTTGAAAATTTAGCCCATAAAAAAAGGGTGATACTGGTAGCACCACTTTTTAAAGCGAAAGTAAAAACAACTACTAAATGTAACCTCCAAAAAAACAAGAACTTGTATGGGTTTTTGTTCTATAGTATATTGCATTGTAATTACTATTTATTATTTTATTTATTTTTCTATATATTATTATTTTACGAAGTCAAATTAAGATTGAATAATGTCTTCAACAAATATGACAATTTTTGTTTTATAAATAAATATTTGTATATGATATGTTAGATGTTTCTTTAAACATTATGAAGAATGTTGTGGTATTCAGTTTATAAGATATTTCTTATAGACTATATAATGTACAATGTTGAGACCAATAGTTGCATAATCACCTATTTTAATGGAGTGTTATGATAAAAATAATTCTCAAACATTTCTGAGTTGTAAATCAACAAAAACAATAGTGCATGTTCTCACTAATATCATCTCAAGCTTAAATATAGGAGTGATAATACGTTATCCATGCTTACCAATTCCACCACTTGTAAAACCCATTTATCTAAGTAATTTTAACCTAATGCCTTTAACATGCTTCATAAAACCATGAGAACAATTCTCATGAATAACCAACAATACATGAGAATAAATGGCATAAAAATGGGTTGAGGATCCTTATAATGTGTCAATTAATTCTTCATTACCCCCCAAAATATAATCATTTTCCAGAGAAGTTGCTTGTCGGTAGCCATTATTAGATGACAAGTTGTATCGAAAGTATAGGAATGTTGTATTAGGAAGAAATATAGTCTTATAAGTCATAACATCCTCCTTCTCTCTCCATGTTCAAAATCATGCTTCAAGGTGTTTTCATAGTAATTATATGAGGTGTTAAATTATCAACTTGTTACATCATACTTCATTATTGTTACATATAATTTTTCTCAAAATAAGTTTTTATGTTATTAAAGAAATCAGTAAGATAAGAACTTTGGGTAATAATGAGAATCTGAGCGAAGTTATAAAGATAAACAAAACTATATAATCTCTCAAAATAAGTTTTTATGTTATTAGAGAAATCAATAAGATAAGAACTTTGTTTGATAAAGAGAACTTTATGTAAATATTATAAGATTCCTTACATTAACTTATGAATTTACATGAAAATACTACATAATATTTACATGAAAATACTACATAATAGGAAGAAAGGAGTGGCAGGTGTGGGAAGGATTATTTTTATCCAAGAAAAAAAATCAATTCTTTTGCTTGGGGGCTCGGAAATAAAATCAATAATGAAGCATAGTGGCCAACTCTCCTTCATGGCTTAGAAATAGTCTCGACATTAAAAATACCTCATATGATGGTCATAGAGGACTCTAAGCAAGTGGTTCAGAAGATGTGCCGAGGGTACTCAACAGGTAATTCAAATTGTAAAAGGATTTATGAGCATATATCACATCTCATCAATCCTCATTTGATAAGTTTTTATCATGTGAAAAGAGAAAACAATAGGAGAACTAATAAGCTAGCCAACAAAGGTGCTAGAAACAAGTAAGGCATGGTTGTTTATGCCAACAACTCTATGGTTAATAAATGTGTTCCCTAAATAAGAGAATCAAGTCTTATTATAGTTTTAAAAAGGCGCATCAGAATCAATTTTGGATTATGGGGGTGTTCCCCATCCCCTCTCTATACCCTTTATCATTTCCTCCTATGTGCGGGACACTTGGCTCCACACATGTTGACAAATACTTCCATCATATCGAAAGGACACAGGTGCACTTCTTGAGCATTAAGTTCCTTGACCTTGTGGTCTCTTCCCCGTAAATTTTGTAGGTACACACACTTGAAATTAATGGTGTTATGCTAAATGTGATGATAAATATGACGGGGGAGGAATTGGGCCAGTTTAATTATAAGACAATGGAGGAATTTGGAATGCGAGGGCATCCTGAATTAATTTCAGTGCAATGGGAGGGGAACAATGAGCTTTCCTTCATTCATACCTTTCAATCCACTTCTTTTGGAAATCCTTCTGCAATTGTTGACAATTGTGGTTCTTTGGGGAATAGGGAGCAAACGATAGGAAATCTTTAGGAGCCTTCTATGGAGAATATGGAAAGCTCGATTGAGATGTCCGTAATTATCAAGGGAAGCATGGAATATTTTAAGAAAAACCTCGGGAAGGTCTTTGAAACCATGAGTAGAGGCATTTAGGAAACTATTTATTTATCCAAGGACATCAAATACAATTCATTGCATCTTTCTTGTTTGGATTCCCACATAGAATATTTGGAGGCGAATATGAGAGAACTCTTGGGCTCAGTGGATGAAATCAAGAAGGATCTGAACAAGTTGGAAAATCTAAACCAATGCAACCATTGTCAGGATCCCCCTATCAATATGTCTGCCCAATGGAGGAATTTTCAGTCATTCAATCATGAATAGTCTCCGAGGCAAGCAAGAATAGAAGAATGTCTCTCTTTCAACAGTTTGTTTTGTATGTTTTTCTACAAATTTTTGTGTAATCAGTTTGTTTAGATATACTCCACCCATTTCTTGGACAAGGATGGGAATCCTGTTGGGAAATTTTGCAAGTTTATAGAAGCTTATGTAATAGGGATTAGGGATTCTGCTTCAGACAATTTTAACAACTAGACTATGGACCTTTTTGTATATAGAAGGTTGTGCACAACCTTTTTAATACAATAGATATTTCTAATTTATATTAAAAAAAAATGTAAAAGAAGTATTGAGGAATATATATAGGAGAAGGTCGTTTTCTGATGTTGGTCGTGAGTGGGAGGCATGAACCCCAACACTAATTGCATTGCTTGAACTATTAATGAAAATGTTACTTCAAATCTTATCTCACTACTACAGCTAGCCTATTTGAGATGCATAAATTCTTCTTTCATTGTGCACTTGAATCAATGGGGGTTTCTACTAAGAAACACGCATAAGGAGAACTTTATCCACCCAACTTACAGAACCATGTCATACAGAGAGGAGATAGGAGAATGCTACCAAAACAAGAGGGTGTCTTACAATTCAAGGTAAGATGGTTAGACGCCTAGTAGAGATAACCACTAAGATGAAACACTTATGCCTTCAATATTACTATCACAATAATTACTATGAATGTAATAAGAAAACAAAAAAACTAAAATTCCCCTCCAAATTCATTAAATTAAAATGACATGCTCCATCAACGTCTCCATACACATCACCCCTCTAATTAATCAAAAAGTTAGAAATTATGTATTTAAAGTAAAGAAAGGTGGAGGTCACCCTATCAATATTTTCAAAGTGCATTCTAACAATATGCAATTGCCCATCTCATCAACTTCTAAGTTGTTTGAATTATAAACATTATAAAAGTGTGAGCTTGAATAAAATATTGGAGTATTTTTTTTATTTGTCAATGAATATGATTAGCATAGGAGATGAGTTTTCCCCTTTTGTTCAAATTGCATTAATGATCAAAAGAGGAGTCTAAAATAATCAAGATGATGCCTCAAGATTACTTGAGAAGGAACTTGATCCTTGACGCGTTGTCGGTTTTTCTACTTTATTATTGGTGGCCACAAGGTTTTTATATTTGGAAAAATTGTGGTGATTATAAAATAATCAAGCTATTTTATTGTTTTTTAGTTTTAATTGAAGAAACTTTTTTTTTAAATTATTATATTAAAAAACATAAAATTCTAGTAAAATACAAAAACTACACTGAAAAATATATAATCAAACATTAAAAATGATAATATATATATATATATACAAAATTATATAAAATTTACACACAAAGATCTCTAAATTAAAAGTTAAAGAGGATATTTAAATTTTTTTAAACAAAATTTATATTTTTAAAAAAACGAAACATAAAAAATTGTTTTTGTCACCATGTTTCATCCCACCAAGAAGACTTTCCACAAGGGCCAAAAGAGGAATGATATTTTTCTTTGATATTTTACGTTTTCTTTTCTATATTTACTTATTTATTTTTAACTAATTTAAAAAATTTATTATATTTTCAAACTTATTATTTCCAAGCTTTTTTTTTTCTTTTGAAAATTTTCATTTTTTTAAATCACTTTTTAGATTTTAAAATTGTTTTTATAGTGTTATGATGATGGTGGTGATTATTTGTTATCGTTTTTTTTTATGGAGTGTTATGATGGTGGTGGTGGTGATTATTAGTCATTAACATCAAGTTTGTTTTATCAAATTTATAAACTTAAATTAATTACTTATTATAATTTATCATATGTGTCTATGGTCAAATAACTTGGAAATGAAATTTCCAAGTTTTTATTTTATTTTATAGGTTAACAAGCTACATAGTTCAATTGTATTATATGTGTTTTGAAAATTCAATCTAAAGGGTCTTTATAGACTAGGAATTCAAGAAAATGTTATTTCCATTATCTTATTCATCTCACATGTTTTATAGATTATTTCATGACAAGGTGTTTCAAGTATTGACCAATGCCCAATTTCACTATGATATTTATGAGAATTTGTTCTTATCTTTGTTGTATTTGTTTTTCTTGAGCTAACAAAAATAAAATGATAGTGTACAACGTAAACATACTTTTATCTTCTAGCTTGGAGTTAATGGTTTGTTTATACTAATTCAAATTCTCATTGTATTACCCTCGATTTTGAATTGGAATGTATTTAACCAAAAATCATGTAAATGATGTAAATCTGCTAGTATGGATTCCTAGTGCGGAACTCAAGGCCAAGGCCCGACTAGTGAATGGCTAGGCATGTATGATGTAAATATTGTTGGGTCATATGGTTGGCTTGTCATGCTAACTTGAAAATTTATGACATAAATATTATGTGCATAAATAATAAAATGGTCCAACAAGGTTGTATAAAGAGCACCAAAGGGGCTATGATTCCACCAAAGGGAAAGAGGAAAGAGGGCCTATGGGAAACTAATCCTTCACAGCCAAGTGTCAACCTTAGAAATTGCCCAAATTCTGTCATGTGCCTTTAATAAGCCAATTATCTTACTATTTTATTGAATGCATGTGTGTGGTTGGTGGGAAAAGTCACCTCATGTAGTTATTGAAGCATGGGGTTGGCTGTACTTTTGTGACAATTCTATCGGTTGCTAGAAGTCATATTGCAGCTACCAGGAGTCTTTTCTTATAATATCAGAAGCAATGTCATTTGTATTTTCACCATTCTCTCATATCCCTTGGATTCAACCCTCATTATCTCATTCTTGCATGCATATATACCCTATGTAGAGCTCTCTATTGTTGTTCGTGACCTTTAGCAACTATGTATAACCCAAAAATTTGAATTTGGAGACGAGACTACAGATTTGAAAGGAAAATAGATGGTTGTAGGTGAGAAGAGAGGTTGGGAAATCTAGGAACCCTTACCCTTTGCGATATGTTGCTTATAGATGCTTAAGATTCCAGGTGGTTCTCTAACAACATATAGCAGATTGGCCTCCTTCTATGCACACATTGGAAGCACCCAACAAGATGGATTTCCCAAGAGAACCGTGGATCAATGAAGGGGATGTCTAAGCTGAGAAGAGTGTTGTGTGGGGAAAATATTGTGGGAGTGAAAGTTGTGAGGTATGAGAGAGGTCCATGTAGAGCTTTGTATGAGCATTTGGCTTAGCATATAGAGAAAATTGGAATGTGGGACGAGAGATAAAATCATGTAGGTGTTTCCTTTGCCCTGGTGGCTTCATAGCCTGGCTTGGGGGTGGCCTCTCATTAGAAAGAGTATATGTTGGTCAAAGTTCCTATGGTTGGGTGGAAAATCACTCTTACACAGTCAGTTGCTTGAACGTCGTTGGATAAAATTAAGTATTCTTTTATATTTCAATGTGCAATGTTTTCTTTGATGCTTTTGATGATAATGCGAGTAAATGCATGCTAGATGTGCCATGTGGATAAAGTTTATTTATGTTGTGTATGTTATTTAAACATCTGCACGCATATTTTATATATTGTGAAATTAGTAATTATGGTTATGGGCGAAATTTAGAAGCCCGTAGTCGGGTAATGTCCCCTCCCATTGGCCTGATTGGGTGATGGGGACCTTACACTCATGTTCTAGACCCCTATCAAGCCATACTTTATTTTTAAACATAATTATAATAATTCTTTTAACGATATTGATATCTTGGAGGGTGTCATTGATCCTTAATTGTTTAAACAAGAAAATGCATCTCTAGTTCAACCTCCTTTGAGCCCCAAGTAACTTTAAGTGATGTTTTAATAACTGAAGGGGAGCTTATGATTACCCATTCTAATAAACTTGCACTTGTACAGTAAGTACTTAATCATTTCCTTAATATCAATGGGAAAAATCCCACCTTATAAAACAAGGATAAGATAATATGTAGTACACTTAATCAAAGATTGTATTATTAAAGGCTTATGCATTTTATCAATATTCCTCCATAGTTCCATGGAAAGGATACAAACCCAAATCTCATATCATATGGGGTAAAAAAGGTACCAAGGAGGGCCTTCTTTCTTTCCCAAAACTAAAAATTATACAGCTTTACAATTTTTAAAAGACCAAAATAAACTTTCCAAAATCCATTGATTCTTTTTTCAAGACAATAAAAAAACTCCATGTGGTTCACGACACTAGAGATCGGTGCTCATTACGTCCACAAAAACCCCCTCCCCGGTATTCTACAAGGAATTTGGGAAGACCATATATTGTTGCTACAAAGGTGGCTCAACAAAAGCATCAAATATGCCCATTAAGGGCTCAAGAATGTCACTTACAAGGATTGAACCTAGGTGGGGAGGGTAACAATAATTCCTCCCAACCATCCAATGGACATTTTCAACACAACAATTATTATTTAGGTCTTGACAAAAGAATCTAATATACATATAAAAAGGGACTTCTTCCAAGTTCTATTATCATAAGAAAAATTATGTTATTGGATTTGTTTCAATTTAATAATCATTACCTTTATTTTAATTGTATTTAAAAATATACTAGATTTTATACATATTTTCACTACAGAATTTGAGGGCAAAATCCAACGGCTACCATGTCTGAAATTTGACACTAACCTGTCGGGTATTCGACACATACACTTTTTTTTTGCCGTCGGTGGCGTAACGTCGGATCTCCAACTGTCGACTAATAAGGGTCGAAGCTCCGACAGACCATTGTGTCACATATTCGACCATTATTCCTTCTGAAGTGCCAACCAAAATTGCATAAACCGTCGAAAATCTAACGTCCTCCGACCCCTGAAGTGTCACTCGTCCGACGGACAAAAATGTCTAAGAAATGGCGGTGTCATCGGTTTTTAATTCAGATAGTGTCGGTACTCTGACACACTCCGACACTAGAAGATTTGGCCTTCTGACGCAATCCGACACGTTAACCGTCAGTCGTCCGACGGGAGGAAGCGTCGGAGTCATGGCACGGCCGTCGGATGGGTTGACCGGAGTGTCGAAAGAACGTCGGAAAAGTGACGCTTGTTGATGGATTAAAAAAAAAAATCCAAATATTTCACTTATGGCCACATGGTTTCAGCCTAGAATTTGACTACTGAAGGAAGCCTGGTAGCAAACTAGAGGATTCTATGTCAAGTATAGATTTCATCCTTGCACATATAGTTATCACAACTACTTTACTCTTAACTTCACTTTTCGCAAAATAGAAAACCCAATATCCTCAAGAGAAGCACCCTCCTTTCTATTTATGGAATAAGGAAGAGAGTAATTACAGGAAAACCCTGTACTAAGTCTACAAGTGGACCACTTAACAAGACAAAGTCCAATCTAACCAATCCATGAACACTTTAAGAGAATGTTCCTTAACTAGAGACATTACATGTGCTAAGGGTAGGTGATTACAACACAACTTCATGGTAGTGTGAACCACATGTACAAAGGTCACGTAATACCATGCCCGCATGTTCCAACTTACCCACTTAGAAATGGCCTATGTGAATTGGCTTTCGAGAGAGTCAGAGAAAGGTTGCTTGCAATCAAGTTTTCCTAGTTGAACACAATGTAGTGCTTCTCTGGGTGAGACTATTAGTTGGAAAGTGGAATGAAGCAGTCCCCATACACTGCCTGTGTCCCTGACCTCCATTTTGAGTTGACTAAAGTTCTAAAGGGTGGTATTTTATAACATGATTAAGATGAAATGGGTCTCAAGAATTGTGTTTATTCTTCATATGCATTGTGCTAATTGTATAAGTATCTGCATAAGTTTCTCCCTGTATAAGAAAGAGCTCTCATGCAAAGAGTGCTTTACATCCTCAATATTAATAAGTGATGATGGAGGACACTGAACCTATAGAGTCTCTAAACAGAGGGGACCAAAGGAAACAGCTAAGATAAAAAAATAACAGAAATAAACTTGCTGACCAAGAGGCATTCAATACTTTTAGAATAGTCTAGCTTTGCTCAAGGAAGGGATATAGAATAAGATTGAATTCTACAAATACATAACCACTTCATATAGCAAAGAGACAAAGAAACAACAGAGTATGTTACCTTAAATCATTATTAATAATGTACATTAGATATTTAACTTCACTCTTGCAAATTCCAAACAACCAATAGAATAGTCTAGCAAACTTCCAGGGGATCAATACTTGTTTTCAGAATTATAGTCTTAGGGTAAACAGTAAATGGCAGATATACCTCATTTGGCACATTTGCTACTTTGAAATTTCCTTCAAATTATGGTTTTGGAGTGTACTCCAAGTCTTCAATGCCCCACCCCTACACACTCAGCAAACAAACGAAAAGGAATTGGAAAAATAAAGAAGAGAAACAATGTTCATAATAATCAATGCAACATCAATCTGCAAACAATAAAAATCCCAAAACATAGCTGAAAGAAATCCCAAAACAAAGGATAGGCTGACCAATGGGCATAAAACAATGCCAAGTGTTTTTACCTCTCGATTTTTTCATAAGATAGCCTTGCCCATCTACCATGTGTGAAATCATCATTATCATGTCATATTTGGCATCAGGGAACTTGAAAGGAAGCTTGGTTGTCTCTATATCAAAAGCACACACACGAACTTCAGCTCGTTGAAGAAGATCTGCTCTATTTTCCAAGGTAACCTTTGAAGAGTCCACTTTAACAGTGTACCATTGTCCACGTCTTGCATCTGCAGGATTGCAAAATCCATAAACAAGTAAAGAATGAATGTTAGTTTTTTGGTTTATAAAAACTCTTGCTCCAAAGGCTGTTGAATGTGGACTTATGATGTCGAGACAAGCCATTCTTTGTTCAAAAGCATCTTGAAAACATTGAATGTGGACTTATGATGTAGAAACAAGCCATTATTTGTTCAAAAGCATCTTGAAAACATAAAATGAAGACATGAGTGTGTTGCGAAAATAAATGCATCCTGCTACAATTGACCAAGTATTCAAACGATCTATCTCCAAAGCTATCATGCCCAACCATTTATATAAACATGTTATATAACATCTATCATTTACTAATTCAATTCAAGTAACTGAGTTCTTTAAAATCCTCAAGCAACAATAAATGACACTCAATTGCTTAATCTAATCAAGGAATTTAAAATATAATGATCTAACATAAATTATGTAAGCAAAAAATTATAATTAGTAAGAATATATCACCTGATAAAACATGGATAACCAAAAATACTATTTATATAAGGCCATCGATCTAATCAAAACTCCATTTCTTGCCACTTAACTATGGAAATGCTTCTCAACGCTATCTACAACAAGTTCCAATGGAGGAGTCAAATAGAAATAGTGAAAATTACACAGTAAAAATATAGAAATAGATGTTTTTTAATGTATTCGTCCTTACCATTCATTGAGCTCCTCTCTGTTTCGAGAATAATTTAATATTCTCTACTAAACAGGACCAACCACATGAAGGTGGAAGCTCTCATGGCCCCTCCCCCCCCTCACATCACTCTCAACTCCCCAAACCCATTGCCTATACTTGCAAATAACAATTTATTTCACTATTTCACAATGCAAATAATAATGCATCTACAATGCAAATTATTTCACTCAATAGTTGAGAAATTCTTTCATTAAATCATTCTTTATAACATTCATTAAACCATTCAATCATTCAACAGCTGAAAAACCATTCATTAACTCATTCATTAAAACATTAATTTAGTAAATGGCAGGAAAAAAAAAATTAGTAAACAATTCAGTAAAGCATTCATTCATAAAACAGAGGAAAAAGCATTAATTTTTTTTTTTTATAAATAAGAATTACTGAAAAAAAAAATTAGTCACTTCCTTTTTACTTTTCTTCTCTTTAAATATTTAGTTAGAGTCACATCTTCGGGAATCTGATCATCGGTATCCCTACTAGTCTGCTCAGAAGGTTGAACTTCAGGCGAGGGGCGATGAATTTCTGCAATAATGTCAAATCTTTCATTAATATATTTATATTTTGATAAATACGAGTAATTCATTAAAAAAACATTACGAATGTGTGTTTTTACCTGCCATGTGCACATCAACATGTTCAACATTATCTCGTACTAGCCCAACCTGTTCCGTGTTATGATCTGCAGCTACATGCTCTGTAGTTGAATTGTGTAGAATTAGAATTAATGTTCATCATTTGCAATGGTCTATAAAAAAAAGTAGCATATTAATAAATTCATAACCAGGATGAGAAGCATGATTTTCGTTTGGTTGGTCATGTACTTCATCCTCGACATGAACGGGATCGCTACTTTCCTGCACAAAAAGGAATAAATAATTTACGTTAGTTTATTTATAAGGAACAAATTGCATGAGCATTAACAAATTATCATTAAACTATACAGTTTTCACATACTTGGGCACCAGATGGATCAGCAGAAGATCGTGCAGTATTCACAGACAAGCTTCTCCGGCATTCAACAACGGCGTCAAAGCCATGTTCGAAGCCAAGCTTCATGTAATCCACATTGGGCAATTCTTTGAACCGGTCGGCCTTCATATTTGCATGATATCATTAATTTTAAAGCCTTTTGTCAGAACAAAACAAAAATAATAATCCGTATGATATTTCGATGCGGATTTGGGTTTTGCAATACTTACATATCGGGCCGCCAAGTTGGAGTAACCACCAGGGCCAAGATTGTGTTGGCCAATTTTTTCAATTCTTTCCTTTGTGGCCTTAGATGTGTCCAAGAGCCTAATTAAGTTTTTAAATAAATTAGTCTATGTACCAAAATTGATATAAAAACTAGTAATAATAAGGCTTACCACTACATTTTGGAATGAATTGCATACCTCCCTGTTCCACCTGGTGGTATCTTTCCTGATTTTCTCAGGCCCTTCTCTTTTCCATCTTCCACCAGGGCTTTCCACTCCATAGATGGAATCATTGGAGGGCGCTCATACCTAGGGTTCTTTTCTAGGTGAACCCTATATTGGTCTCGGACAATCTTTAGATGTTTTCCAGCCTTCTGTAGTACCTTCGATGTATCAAAGGTATCTTTTCTGAACAGACTAACCAAGCGATTAGTCAGATCATTTAAAAATTTTGGCTTCTTGTTCCACATTGTGCGGATGGTGGGCCCGAAGATCTCTAAGGCCAAATCATATAGATGTTTATAAAATATATCATTTCCTGCAAAACATTATTGTCATCATTAGTGAACATTAGAAAATATTATCGGTATATTAGACACAAATTATAAAAAATAAATTGAACAATCTATAATGACCTGGAATTCTCTCTATCTTTATTGGAAGTAGTTCTTCATTCACCAAAAATGTACACTTTATTGAACCAGTGCTAGTCACACGAGAAGATCCAGGAAATGCTTCCACATCTCTATCTATCCCTGCATCCACCCCTTCTTCTACAGCATCTGTTGTGGGTGGGGCACCATCGGCTTCACCCTCTGTTGCCCTCGGCGGTGTCATAGAGCATGTTGCCGATTTTTCAGTGGACAATATGGGAGCAGTATGTGGTGTACGTGGAGTGGTTTGGTCACTGGGACCAACATTTCCTTGACCACCACTGATAATCTCCATAGCACGCTGTAAATTAAACCCATTGTATTATAAGTTTAACAGCATATAAAATAAAATATTATAAAGTTTTTATAAATGAATTTACATTTTTATTCGATAACTTACGTCCAGTTGTTTACGTTGCTGTAACAACAATTGAAGCCTTTGTTCGAGCCCTTCTGTTAGTGGAACTGCTAATGTTAGACGAACCAGTTCCTCATTTTGTTTTCCCCTTGTCCTTTGTAGCACTCTCAACGGGTCTGTAGACTCTCTAATTTCACTATCTCTCATCAACCGAGAGACCTCATTCTGTAAAGAGTTTTGAGACATCGTTTCATAAACGGAATCCCCTGTCTGCAATTGGAATATATAAAAAATTCCTTAGTCTTTGAAAATATAGTGTGCTCAAATAATTATATTAGGGATTACATCTAGGATTACCTGACGCCTAGCCGAGGGCGTGCTCTGATCAACAGATGGGGATTTACCTAGATCATCCACCTGCAAAAAAAGTAGCAAACATTATCACAATGAACGCAATATGTATAAGCTAACAAATATAGAACAAAAACAAAAATAAACACTATGCTACATGTTTTATATGTGTACATTTTTAGAGTATTTGGAATGTGGAATTACATTTAGGTTAAATGGTTGCCTCGAGTCTCCAGTCGTCTGATCAACAGCTGGGGAGTTTCCCCGGTCAATCTGCAAAAAAGGTAGACAACATTAGCATCATGAACGCAACCATAAAAACGGAAGAATACATAACAAAATAAACATAATGCATCACGATAGACATGTTTACGATTTTAAAGTATTTGAAATGGAGAATTACATTCATGTTTGGCTATTGCCCTGATGTTGTAGTCAACTGATCAATAGCCGGTTGGCTTCCCTGATCAACACTTTGCATGGAAAATCGATAATATTATATAAACGAACCTAATATACTAATGAAAATACATAACAACGTATCTATATGTCCATCCTAAAATTTAATATTACATTGGTAATATCGATGTATACCTGCTGCCTTGACTCGGGTCGAAAAACATCTACGGAGATGGAGGTGCCCCTGAGAGAACATTGCATCAAAAACATACTAAAAGTTACATAAGAAAACATGAGTTATCAGCCTTAGTATTTTGTTCTCTAAATATGTGAACTGCTTTTAGTTGGATGAAGTAAGGTTCCATATCACGGATACGTTGACACCAACCATCAAGTGCAAGTAAAGTTAGTTATGATCTTCTATTGAACCAATTAATGATGGCTGTGGAGTCACCATGAATGTGCAGAGTGGGAAGGACCATGGATTTAGCACAATAAAGGAGGGAGATTCCATAAAGCAAGTAGTTCAAATCTGGTGTTTGTACTTAGACCAACACCCAATTTGAAGCAAAAATAGTCGTCCTGGGTGATCAAAAGATGAACACCTATACCTCCAATTTGATTGGCTGAAGCCCCATCAAAGAAGATGTAGGTATAATTATCGAAATAGTTTATTTAGTCAAACTCAGAGGTTGGATGGAGTGGAAAAATGAGTACGGGCCTCCTCCTAAGGCCGAGTTTAATGGTCGTGCTGCGAACACACCTAGCAGCTCTTCATCTGGCGGAGAAACCGGAACCCTACTCTCAGTTCCAGCTGTCTAATTTTCTAGCGTGTTCTACACTGTGTCCGAGGACGGTATACCGGTAATTTCCGGTGAGGAGAAGATGTTGAGCTCTTGCTGCCACGGGTCAACAGAGTTGTCTGCCATGTCTACCGGACCTACTCCCAAATTCACAAAAACCTCCAAATTGAACTGAACTGTCCAAAATGAAACGAGTCGTGACAATGTCCAAATACACTTGTCATTTTTTATTATATATTATTATATATTATATGTATTTTATTATTATTTTATATTATATGTATTTTATTTTTATTATATGTTATTTTATATTATATGAATTGCCATAATAGTATTAGGATATTTTAATTGGCTTCTTTTGCTTGAAAGTTGAACTGCCTAAAAGTGCACAGATCTCATCTAGGACCCTTTAAGATTCATAATAACAACTATTGTTATAGGATTTTATTCTGCAAATGAAACACCAAAACCATACTTATCGATTAATATTTGTGTAGGGATGTTTTTCTGATCTTTCCCATAATTTATGATACTAATGGGATTGGATGCAAAAATTTATGTATGCCCGTCTTTTAGTTACATACAATTCTCTATTCTCACTTATTATTGCTTGCATTTCCTTTTCCTAACATTGCCTTTTCCTTTTACTGGCCTAACCCCTTTTCAACAATAATAGTTGCAGATTTAATCAAGTGTTTTTCTATCGAGGTGGCTGAGTCAACCGAGTTGACCCCCAACCGAGATAACTTGGCCTTTAAAACGATTGGAGTGACAAGTTTGGTACCGAACCAAGCAAATCAGGGTATGACTGAATGGATCAGTAACAAAATGGTCAATTCGTCCCAATCCATACTAAATTGACCAAGTGAATGTGGGAATGCACAAGCCACACACATGACAACTTGCTTTGTGATGTAGGAGCATAGGCTCATGGAAACGAATTCATCCATGGCTTGATCAAAGTCATATGAATTGAGAGACCTAGGGTCTCAACACTTGTAAATTCTTTTATCTTGATTAAAAATTGAATAATCTGGAAGAGGACGCTTGTCCTTTCCACTTGTAAATGTTTGGATAAGAGTTGTTAGTTTGTTAGTGAGTGATTGATGACTCGTAGGGGTCAGTTGAGTTTATTAAGGACTCTGTTCCTTAATTATAGGATCTGTAAATAGAATTAGAATAGAACTGGAGGTTTATTTAATGCAGATCCAAATCATTTAGTTAGGTAGCTTAGGTTAGCTCGAGGAGCTTTTTGTTAGCTCATTTTGAGGTGAGGCAGCTCGCAGAAGCTTGGGTAGCTCGAGAAGGACAGAGAGGGAAGATAGAAACTAAGGGTTTGCCTGAAATTCACTTTCTGAATAGGGTTTTTGTAAAACTAAGGTCTGCAGAGAGTTATGGTAGTTGGTGCCTGCATCACCTACCAAGCATGTAATATCTCTCATGAAATGGTGTATAAAATAGTGTAAGCATGCTTCAAATGATGCCTCAATGAGTAACCTCCTGTAGAGTGGATGTTTTAACCTTTTTACACCCACGTTGAGCTAATGCAAATCCAAAAGTTCTATACTCTAGCTAAAAACACAGTCTCCATTTTAACGCCAACACAGAGCATACGATGGCAAGCCAATGGGTTGCGGCACCATTGCTACAATGTCGTAGCCCATGGCATCACGCCCCAAGCTCTAGAAGCTTTCCCGACTTAATTTACAAACAATAAAATCAGAGTTTCATGCATACTCCCAAACCCAAACCATTATTAATGCACAGAGTAAATCCCACAGGATGAAAGCCATGAATCGAACCCAGTAAGTCAGCAATTCAAAACGCAGCATTAAATATACTACACAGTCCCAAATATTTACACAGTATAATCTTTTATAAACGTCGAATGAAATCGTATATACCAAATCACAATGCAATCCTTACATAAAATCCAACGCGCAATGTATTTACATAGTGAGGCACGAAGCCTCTTTTACAACAGTCAAACTATTAAAAATGTTAAATGGCAAAGTCCTGAGCTATGGCACCATTACAAGTAATGGTGTAGCCACGACCCAAAAATGCCAAACCTCCCAACAAGAGTCCATTAAAAACCAGAGCAAGCTACATTATAAACCCTGAAGGCAGAGTCAACAAGTGCCACACAAAACCCCAACCCAGTAAAGTTTTCTAACTCAGAAATGCCTAGAATGAGAAGAGGCAAGTAAATCTTGCTAGCATGCTTACCATGGCCGTGAAGAAGAAATCCCAAATCGATAGTGTAGCCTGTGCAAACCCCAGAGTGCCTTCGCGTTCACCTGCAGAAAAACCAACGATGGCATGAAAAGCATGACCATGCCATGGAGAATACAACGAAGCAATGCAATTTTACACAGATTCGATCTAGCTTACCTACGAATCGATGGGGTCGTCTCCCTTCTCCAAATGCACAAAGGCCACACTAAACCAAAATGCCAAAAACCATATTGCACAAGCAGCTGGTGACCATTAACGCATGCACAAAACCTCAGTTGGTGACCATTAACACATGCACAAACCCTCACCATAGTTTATGGAATCAACATTATACCATATACCAACCAAGTCATATGTTAAAACCTCTATCCTATGGTTTTTCCACCCATTAAATATCAACGCAGACTTAGTACTTAGGACATGGTATTTATACCATAGTCTCCCAACCTTATGGTATGAGAAGTCCTTAACACTATCATATAGTATTTACAATGTTTATCAAGTCTGTCTATGCAAAACTAGAGAAATTGCGTAATTACATCTATAGATGCGCTACAAAATGAATGATCACTATAATAGTGACTCACAGATACGAGAGGGGGTGAGGCACGAAGCCCTATCCTAAGCCGTATGAGTTGGATATCCGACTTGTTTTTGGTTCATGGATGTTGAAGATCCGACATTTATGTGTCGAATAACCGCCACTATGGGAGTCAGACATCCAACGCCTATCCGGCACGGAAGTGTCGGGTAACCGCCACTGCGCGCGTCGGAATTCCGACTCCAGAGTGTCGGATAATCGATGGTGTTAGAAATATTTTGTTGTCGGCATTCTGTAGATTGATTGCTGTCCGACACATCCATGCGAAATGTCGGATGACGTCGTCGGATTTCGGGTTCAAATTCTGTAGTGTTTTTTTAGAATTTTAAGCTACTTATAGGGGTCATAGGGGCACCTTGCTAAAGGAAAATATCATCTTCATATTGGAATATGACAATTAATATTGCCAGCGTTGTGCCTACACAACCTACTTCCTCCATGAAATCCTCTAACTCGTCAATAGAAGTACAAAAAATAGTAGGTGACAAAGGACAACTTTTTTTAACCCATATACTACAGTTGATTCTTCTAAGCACGGCTCTTTATTTTTTAAATTTGAAACTACCCTGACATATTACCTTATTACATATCCCTCAACTTGAAAGGAACCCAAATATCTTCTAGCCTTTTCTAGAGTTTATTTCTAGGAACCATGTCAAAATATTTTTGAAGTCAACAAAATAACAAAGGAGATTATCCTTATTTTTCAGAAAGTATTCAACAAAATCCTGCAACTCATACACTAGTACATTTGGGTATGAATTTGACATTGATTTTACACTTTTGCATTAATTAAACGTTGCGTGAAAAACCAGAAAACACCAATTAAGTACCATTGTAATTGCATCAATTATTCAGCATCATAAAATCGACACAATGTCTCTTAAGGGACATTAGACAAACATTATGAACATCAAATAAGCTATGCTCCATGGCTTGAAAATGTCACCTGAAGGATGTCAATTAGATGTTAAAAGCATCTCTTAAGTAACTTTAGTGGGACATTGAAAATTGATCATGTGTCGCTTAAGAGACATATAATCAGCATTTATTCTATACTTACCATGTTTTACAAGTTAGTTTAGCGATGTATGTTCAATTTAAAGAAAGAAAAAATACAAAAAAATGAGGATGCTTTTGTTTTCTCCCGTAAATGTTGTTCTAACAATGGAACATTAGGAGCTAGTGCAACTTAATTTGATCCTCAAGATGGACTAATATTGTTTGAATGTGCATTTTCAAAAAAAAATTGGTCTTATTTGCATTTTCCCCATCGTGAATGAAATCAAGTGACAAGATGAAAATCGTAGGTGTCTAGTAGTTGTAGGTTTTTCTCACTAGTCATTGTCTCAATAAAATCTAATGTTTGGCAATAAAGTTATTTGTTTGTCAAGTATTGGGGGTTGTTAAACCAACAAGTGACTAAAGAACTAATTTAGAAAGAGTTTTATCCATCTATTTTGTAGAAGAATATATCATGCTTGACTAGACTAAAACAAAATAGTTCTTTTCGATAGATTTCAAAAAGGCTAAATATTCTAGTCAATGATTTAAAAGATGTTATAATTTGAGGAAATCGCTCTTGAAGCCAATATATTTATGTTTACCATGTGATAGTTGTAACATAAGAAGGAGAGAATCCAACACAACAACTTGTTGCAAATTATTCTTTTAATTATTAACCCATGGGCACCAAATTGAAATGTCAAATCCTGAGACTCAACTTTGCCTCCATTGTAAAAAATTATAGAATTTACAGATAGTCAAAAAGTTGACAAAATTACTCTACAACCTTAAAACCCCAACCATTTCCATTGTTATGGGTGTGATTTCTTTTATATATGGTCGAATCATGGAAAGCATTTTCAGATTGTCATGGTTTAGAAGATGAAAATAGAATATTGCAAGTGCTTATGATACAATAGAAAACATACTAATTGATAGTTCAAATCATTTTGGAAGAAAATATATCACTCCATTGATTAGTATAGAGTACTTAATTTCTTGGAAACCTTTGGTAGATGAAGGAACAAGATGTAAATGCGTATATATTTTTAATTAATTTAACTTTAAGGAAATTGTATATGTAACACAATATTTCTTTGAAAAAAACAACTATTTTATTTCTTACAAAGGGGTACCAAGGGATGGATCTATTGTAATAATTAAAAATAAAAACATCAGTGAGATGAGTTGTAATATAAAGAAATTTGAATTCTAGTAGTTTCTCAAAGATGTATTTTCCTCGTCAAAGAAGTCAACAATGCACACATTCCTACTAAATACATGCTTGTCCTCTCTTGTCATCATCTCCTCTCTTGTCATCATCCAATATAGCATAACCAAATAAACAACCAAACTATAAGAATATCCATATATTAATAATTAATGTTAAGAATAAATTATTTAAAAAATGAAACATCATGCACACAACATTTATGCACATTAATTATACTAACAAGAATTGTATGTCACATTGTCAAGTGTACCCAACAACGTCAATGAGTTCTACAATATTATAGAACGTTGTGTTTGTGGACTAGTTCGCCCTATTTGCATATTGCCAATAGGTAAGAAATAGAACCTTTACAACTTCAAGCATATTATGAATGAGGTTTTTCCTCGACATTAAGATACATTGCCAATAAATACTCCTAAGTGAAAACAATATGTTTTTATTAAATTGCTATAATTCTATAGGTCTATAAGCATTATAATAACTAAGTCAACTAGGGGATAAAGTAAACAGGTAAACAGATAAAAATTGAAATACTTATATAGAATTAAAACTGATATGAATGTTTTAATGAAGGGGTATCCTAGTAAGCTTGTTCGTATGATATTAAATTGAACTATAAAAAAAACATTGGCGTGCAACTCATTACATATTAAGGGCCAAAGGTTTTAAAGGGATTCTAACAATGACTTAGTTCATTTCCAAAAGGTATTCATCACTATGTTACGATCTACAATGAAATGGGATGGAAATAAATTGGAAAGTGGATATCATAAAGTCTAAATAGATATGATCAAAAAAAATTATGTGAAAATTCTATATCAAAAATTAACACAAACAATTGGGCCGAAAACAAAAGTTGTTATCTAAAAATGTATGAAATATTGAACGATCTGAATTTCATTAATAAAATATCTATTGTGTATATCATACCAATGAACCATGCATTATAAATAGCCAATATGTTAATGAATTGTACCATAAATGAAATTATTCTAACAAGATCCATATTTTTCATAAAGGTATTGGTCTCAAGTCAATATTTAATCTGTTCCATACTTAACAATACCTTTATGGAAAATTCGGACTTGTTAGACACTAAGATTCCAAAGGACAGGTGCAAATCTGCAATAAAAACTATGAGATTTAGCACCATGACCTGCTAGAAACAAACCCAACCATGATGTTTGTGAGGTGCATTCAATAAAATCCAAACATTGACCGCCAGAATACTGTAAAAAGAAAGTACATAAAAAGAACCGAGCAAAACATTGTTGATTTGGAGTTTGAAGAAATAGAATATATTGATAGCTCGAAACTGTCATAGTACCAATTAAATACATCCTTAAAGGCATCCCATAAAAACAATTGTTACCAAAATTAGTGAAAACAATCATTTTAACATCCTAGTTTCCCCCATATGTAAATGTATAATTATGTAAAAATTATGAATGGCCTGGGATAGTGGTCTGATTGACATAAAAAATATTTCGTATATTATTTTCTATGGTTTATAATAAAGTTCTTGATTCATTGTAGGAGAGGATTATACTTAAAGATATGGGGGATTATGAAAGTCCTACAAGTGGTAAGGGTGAGAGAAGGAATGAGGGTGGAAGAGACCCTATCTTGGTTATGTCATTGGGCTCACCTTAACTCTAAAAAATGATTTAACCCAAGGTTCATGAATATAGTTTATGTAAATGCTTAATTAATGTTTAAATAACTTAGGAAGGATTAAGAGGGGGATTTAAGGGGGGACACTTTTCAAGCTTTTTGCATCCACATAAACATTAGGAGCTCAGTTATGTGGAAGGATTTTGATTCCCATTCCACCATTGAGGGAATTGCTCCGAGAGAGAGAGAGATTAATGGGGATGTTGGAAATTCCACCATATTGTTGAAACGTGAATCCATTGGTCTGATTGGGAAACATGTTGTGTGTTGGTCTCTATACAAGAATTACCGAGGGTGTAACCGAATTGTACAATTGTACTGAGGGAGAAATACCATGTCTTTCTAATGATATTTCTTGTAGTTACATAAAATTCCTAAGACATATTGAAATCCCTTGAGTTTGTGTGAGGTGACAATGATCATGTGTGGGGAAACCTAGCCACATGTTGTTCTAGGAAGTTCTAGTATGAAGAATCCCTATCTATCATGGGTTAGAGCACTAGAAGGGAACTAGAGGCCGCCTGAGAGACTATTTGATGGATTTATCTTATATAATGAGAGGGAGGTGAATCAATATATAGCGTGAATTTCAAATTATTTCAATCAACAAAATTAACCACATCAAACCTTTCAAGTGAAACAGTAATATACACAGTTGCGCACAAAATTCTGAAGAATAATAGTATATGTATATCTATATATAAGAAAAAATATTACATATGTGGGAGAAAATAATATNAACTCATTACAAGTGCCAACCCGATCCACAAGTAAAAGCTTATTGACCAGCCTATAAAGACCTCTATCTACACGAGAACCAACTCATGAACTTCAGGAACCAACCTGAATAGATGTTTATCTTATTGCACAAGCTCCGACTTGTAGTAATTAGGCACCAACCCATGGAAGAATGTGATATTCAATTGTTTCTTCAGTTGCAACTAAATGGAGGCACTAACTCCCAACAGTGTTTACCAACTCTGATTGGACAAAGGCTCCAACCCCCTGATTGTTTTACCAACTAACACTAGAAGGAAGAACCGACTCTTTAATTGTTTTACCAGTTGTGATTGGAAGGAAGATTCAACTACATATTCCTTTCCCTTTCCTACCTCCCTGAGAAGTTTTACCAGAACCTGCTGGAAGGAAGCTTCAACTCCCTATTCCTTACCCCCTCTTGCCTCCCTAAGAAGAAATAGTTGTGTATCAAATAAACTAAAATATGGACTTTACCTTATTTGCAAACTACAAATTTTGTAGCTCTTCTGGTATGCGTCTTGCCTTTGATTATTTGCACCAAAACAACCAGTTTCCTTATCTGCGATGTGTGACAATATCTACGATTTACACAATCTTCAAATAACTGCGAACACTAAGTTACTTCCAGAATCTGCAAATTTGTGTTTCTGCATTTGTTCAGTGTTTCGAACACAATTACTTTTGCGGCTTTGTGGTCTCCGCCATTTACTGAATAAAAAATTTGCACATTCTAAATCTAGGTATCCTTCTACTTTAGGCTCTTCTTGTTATTCATCTTTTGTTTATCTGTGCAATTTGGCTATGTTGTATATGTGCTTCTTATGTGATCAATGACCCATTGATACCCGAAGAAAATCAAAGCTTACTCAAAATTGATTGTTTTCAAGTCTTCATCCTCCAAGCTTACTTCAACAGATCCATCTCTTGCTTATTTATACTCTTTCTAGTTAAAGAGATGTGTCCACTCATTGGAATTCTTTAAACTTGGTGATGTCCCAACTTGTTTGGTTCTTCATCAAGTTATCTTCTATGTCGGCGTGCCACTTTTTGCAATTCATCTTTGTGGGATTTAGCGCACATATTCCATTGTCTCTATGGGGTTTTCACACACAATTATGTGTCTTTGAATTTCATATTCTTCTTCTAACTTCTTACATCAGTCTCGTACCATAGTGGTATTTGCGCACATACGTGTCTTTCATGTTCTTCTTCTTCAAGGTTGTTATATGCACACATATGAACCATGTCATAGAGGAATCTTTGCACTCGATGGACTTCCTGTCACATGGCCCAATTTGCAAAACAATTTTATGTTTTTGAGGAACATTATGTTATATTTTATGTTAAAGTTTGTAATTAATGACCAAGTGGGGTCAAGGACAATTTAATGTATTGCAGAATATTTTATTAATAAATAAACAAATGATGAGACAGTAGCTTAGGGAAGCTGCTAAATGAGTGTTTACTGGTCACTTGGTGGAGGAGACTGGGTTGAGAGCAGATTGACATGTGGCAGCATCCTCAAACTGCTTCTAGCTATTGCAGGTGGAAACTTCCCTATTTTTATGGTCATGATTCCCCAAGAAAGTGGAACAGGAGCATGTGTCTCATTAAGTAAAAACTGACCCAAAAGACCTAGGCATGCTAATAAAACTTCCCATTGAAGATAGCTGAGGCTGCTCATTTTGTATGTTTGATCATTCTGAATGAATGAAGTGCACATGTGAATTCGATGGAGGGGGCTAGCTAAAGTAAGTTTGAGGGGATAAGTGCTGAGGACTAAACTAGTGCATCTATTCTAAGCTAAGTTCATACTGTTGTAAGAAGAACTAAGTTACTTATGAACACTCAGTAGAGTTGCAAAGGATCTCTAGACTACATCTCTCACCCAATACTCTACCAGGAGGACTAGGAGACAAGCTCGGGGATCCTGAGAATTGCAGTCTATCTCTTCTCTAGGAGTTGGTTGGGAGGAACAGCCTCCTTAAGCTGTTTTCACCTCATCTATACTTCCAGGTTTTTCTTAGTTCAGTTATTTTATTTATTCACTGCATCTGGAAACTTTAAGAGTTTTCATTAATATAGTATATTGTTGTTTTATTTATGTTAAGGGATAAATAGGAAAATTATATATGCTGTGAAAATTAGTAAGTAACTATATTAGGGTAAATCAGTAAAGAAGTTTATGAGTAATTTGATAGATAGGAAAATTTACCTAAACTGTATTTTTCCACGCCTTTTGCAAGGCAGTACTCTAGTACAGCAGGTGTATTTATTTCAAATAAGTAGATTCAATAAAACTTGAATGCTGATGCAAATGATTACTATCTACAGGATTTTTGTGTAAAATTATTTATAGAACTTTAGCTGTAAGTATTATTTACTTGAAGTATTTAAATAAACTAAATAAAGATAGAAGAACCAGTATAAGTAATACACACTAGTATGTGTAATAGTTTATACAGCAAAACTAACAAAGTTACATACTATAAATCCAATATGTAATCCTAAATAAAATAATATAGGAACAGTAGAATATTTAAACTAGGTTTAACTTAGTAAAATAATATTATATATTAAATAGTTACTCTATTAGTTCATTTATGGGAAAATGTAAACTAGGTTTACTGAAACAACAATACTAGTCTTTAAAGCATTAAAAAGATTGAGGGTTACAAAAGATATGTTCTTCATAACAAAATAAATTCAAAATTTATAATACCAAAAACCTAGCAATATATTCCAGAAAATTCCAGAAAAGAAATACATTACTATTTTCCAGAATTTATTGCAATATTATTAATTTTACTGCTATCAAAATAATTCTTAACGAAAGATTATCAATTCATAGTCTTTTTAATAAGAAACAAAATTGCTTACTGATCAAATTAACCTTAACTATCGAAAACTAAATAACAATAAAAATAGCTAATACACAAATTATACATACATTTAAACCAAACAAAGATACTGCAAATTTCAGCTTTAAGCTGTGAAAATTCCTTAAGTATTAAAAACAAACTAAACAGACATAGTTAGGCCTGCGGCCTTGTACATTAACTGTCAAGGCTTAAAATACGGATAAAAAACTATTCTTAATTTTAACAGAGTACACAAAATTGAAAAACAACCATCTATTTTCAGCTACGAAAGCCCTTCACCAATTCGAGAGTCACTTTAACCACGGCCATCAAATCTTCTTTTAAAAACCCAAACATTTTCGCATCTAACAACCCATTGGCCTAATAGTAAGAGTCATGGCTTAAATCCAGTTACAAACTTTACTCTTATAAGTTCATCGTGACTAGAAAAAGGCCTAAATTTACTCCTTTAAGTCTCGGCTGAAAGAGCCCGAGTTCACCCATTACAAACAAATGCTATGGTTTTTAAAAATAGAAATCAAAAAGAACAAACAGAGCAACTAAATACTGGCCAAACCAAAAACCACAACACATGGCAGTGCCATAAAAATCCACCTCATAACTGTGCAGGAGAAAAACCCAGGTGAAACCGAGGCTTACCTATTTCAAAGCCTTCGCGAAAACTCTGTTGATGAAGTTAACAGTACTTTGAGCCACCATGATGATCCTGCACAAACAAAATCAAAAGAAGATGAAGGTTAATACATAAACCCTTAAATAAATAATTTTATATTTATTTCAAAGCAGCAGTAGAAATTCTTACCCAGGGCACGGCGCAGCTGCTAGATGTAGTGGTCTTACCTTGCTTCCTTCGTGAGCTTCACGAGCTGGTTGAGAGCCTTGCCGGAAAGAATTTTACTATTGCAGTGGTCAAAGAGAAACCCCAAACCATGATATGGTGAGAAATGAATCCACGAGAAGAATTAAGCAATACAAACCAGAACTCAACTGTCTCCTTCAGCAACTCTCTTCGCACTGTGTAAAAGTTTAAAGAACACTCACAGTAATCAAACTCTAAGAGTAAAACAACGACGGTGAACCCAACCCAATCTCCATTACACTTTACAAACAGTCCAAAACCCTTTCACAATGCCCGGTAAGCAAACAAAGGAAGGAGGGGCAACAAGCAAGCGGCCATGAGCTCGCAGCTCAACCACCCACAATAAGAGTAAACAAATGTGATTTTTTAGGGTTAGATGGGCCTTTTCACTCTGTCTCCAAGTCAAAAGAACCCTAAGCTTGTCCACCAACCACGTGTCCTCTGAAATATTTACAATTATGGGTTTTCAGGCTATAGTTCGAAAAGCCTTGATTAACCTGCACAATCATTTGATCAAAAGTAAAACCCTACAATATCTTTTTAAAGTATCATTGTTGCCTTGTTTCGATTTCTTGTTCATAACCATAGTCTTTGCATTATGGAAAAGTATTCATTTATACTAAGGGCCCTATAATTAACTATAAGTTATCTATGTTCATCTTGATATTAAATAATGTTTATAAGTAACAAGACCACAACAATGGAGATAAATTAACCTTCCATAAAAGTGCATAACCATAGATCTTGTATTTTGGAAGGTGTTCAATTACAATAGGGTTTGGTGCATAGTTTAACTATAACCTTAGCATTTATAGACTTCCTCTATGTTAACACCTACTATTGATAATGATATTATACAAATCAAGGAAAATAAACAGTTACATGAATATAGCTATTCATAAAAGAATCCTGAAGCTGGAGTTAGTATAATAATACATTTGGAAATTACAATATATCCATTGCAATCGGAAGCTCATATAAAACAAGGTTTATATACTAAGAGAACTAGGTAATAATACATGACTTAGAAGAATTACTAACATAGAGTATTTAAAGTTTAAAAAGAACTCAAATAGATAAGAACAGTACCATATTCCAATCTCTAAACGACAAAAATGTAGTTATGGATGCAAGTATGTATAACATATCTTCTCGTTTATGAAATTATTTAGGCCACTAAACTCTTATTGGCAGGAGTAGAACTATTCTTAATCTATAACATCCCAAAATGAAATATAAGCATATAATTGAAAATACAAGAAGGGAGATTATTTGGATCAAGTACTATAGTGGTAAACTTGATTGCACATAACCCATCCTTTCACAGTATTATTTTTACCATCATTTATGTAGTTTGATAACATTAGAAATACCAACAATACCTTCTTCATGGTCAAGCTACAAACAAACATTTTTACTAGCATTTTATCCTATGCTAGTTGAATATTATACTCGATCTGGATTTTTACTGGTAACAACACTGCTTACCTGTTTAGAACCTGTAAAAGAAGCATCATTCCACTGCGTTAGCTGTAAGCTAAGTAAGCCCCGATCTCATCTAAGATTCTTTCATACTTGACAAAAGAAAGTAATAACACACTTAGTATCAGATGAAATTGCAGTTTCCTTTCTTGCTTTCAAAAAAAAAAAAAATTGATGTGTTTACATCCCTAACATAGTACTTCAAGATAGACTAATAAATTATATAGAGCTAAAGAAATATAATGATCTTTGTTAATTATTACTGATTGAGTAACCGCTAACAGTTATTGGTTCATTGGCAATGACAACCTTGAATATTTGATGTTGCATGAAAATTTTTAATTTTTTATCAATTTTTGGGTTATTACACTTCCACTTTTTTATCTATGTATTTCTTCAAACTAGTTTTGTCTGTGGATGTATTCATGCACTTCATTCATCTTTGATACTAATAACAACATCAAGGCTCAACATTTTTTCCTTTGACATCAATGGAAACACAAAGGTTTAACGCTATTGAACAAATCAAGGGGTTGTTCCTTGTTCTCTGTAGGTTGATGGGGGATGAGTTCTAAGTATTGAAACATATGAGGATGTGTTTTTCACTCCCATGAGTTGCGTGATGGATTGGGATGTGTGAAAATCATGGGTTATCCTATGAATGGTTGGGTTAGTTGGAAGCTAAGTAGATTTGAGTGGTTGGGTTGTGTGAATATCCTAAGGATCCTGAGACTGGTTGGAATAAGTTAAAGGCTTAGGGAATCCTAGATATCACACTGCCCTTGTGGATTGATATCCCCAGCTCATGGGTGGTCTCTATTGTAGTGATATTAAGTGCAACCCGCTACTGGAAGGAATGTCTAAGTCTTGTATCCAATTGGGATAAATTTTTAACATAAGTACTTATGTTCGTGAGAATGTTTTGTTTCTTTTTTATATTTATGAATTCCATGGTTGTATGATGATTGGAATATGTTTAATTTCCAATTTATAAATGTGTTGTGGGCATGATTTTCCTAGTGATTCTTGGATGAAATCATGTAATTATAGCAAGCATAATTAATTTGGAAATTGAGTATGGATTCGAGCAACCACGCCTACATGTATTCCATTATATCATCATAGTGTATTCCACTATATAATTGCTTTAGTTAATTTCGTTGTGTAATTATAATCATTTAATTCTAATGTGATCAACGTTCTTGTATTTGGAATCCCTGTGTGGATTGTTATGCATGTATATAAAGAATCCCAATATATTGATCTGGTGAGTCGAACATCAATCATTGAAGAGGTTATGTTGAGAAGATCAAGAACATCTAGGGCGAGCCTGATGTGATCAGGACCAAATACATTAGCCGTTCAAAGGTCCTCATATAATTCCAAAACTAGTAATATAAAATAGTTTCGAATTTGTGAACTTGATGCAATGAATTTCTAAAGACCAAGATCCCGATACAATGATCAATGGGGAAAGCTTGATGCTGATACAATGCAGGTAAAGAAATAGAAGTAAATGTGGAATAATGATCGACTTTAGAAGACTATAACTTTTAACTCATAGCTCAAAATTGAGCACAAACACAATCATTCATTGGAAAATCGATCATTAGAAGCATCAAAATGAATAGTCTAATTAGAAAAAAGGGGTTACAGGTCCCTCCAACAATTGGATAGAAAATGGCCTATGGCTCTTATTTGACTAGAATTATCGAATAAATGTTTGTTTGGAATTTCTAAAATATGAGCATTTTTATAATTTTGGAATTTAAATGTGATTAACAACCTTAATAATATGAACACATTATAAATACAGGTATTGTAGTTTCAACAAGCGCAGTTACATGTTAGATAAGTTCATAGCATCAGTGAAGAGAATAAATGAAGACAAAGAGCTTCCTTACAGTCATGACGAAGCCAGAGGATAGAATGATAATGCAGGAAATAAAGCGATGGAATCAAATGGACATAGAGGAAATGTTGAACCTCTAGGACTCATAGAGACAATGAGAAGTCTTGGGATAGAGATGTAAAACTGTAGGAAAGATAATAAGACAATGTTGAGGGCCTAGGAGCAACAAAATCACTTGAACACTTAGTTTATGTAGATCCCAAATATGTTGCATAAGTGTATCCATATGAGATTATCCTTATTACAAGATAGTGGAGGCAAGGAGTTCTCAAATAGGACGTCTAGAAAATATAGGACTTCTACCAAGAGTCATGGACAACACTACTCTTCACCACATGTATCCTGAAGATCAAGTAACTCTGAAGAAACTAGAATCATCGAAAGAGAAGAGACTCATTGGAAGTATTAATGTGTATGATGATGATCTAAAGGATCATTGGGTAGATCAACAACTACTTCTTGTGTTATATGTATCCATTTTAGAAGTTAAGGCACTAGTGCAAGTTCATGTTCGACTAACCTAACTGGAGTAAGGTGAGAAAATAGAGGAAAATTTTTATCCTCATTTCCATCATTTGAAGAAGAAACCAAAATAGGATCACTAGCAAAACATTTTGGAATAGAAGATGGCATCATCATCAAATATGGCTCATATGTCAAAGAGGGCATAAGCACCAAAGATTGCTCCTAGGCCGATGATATCATAAACATCAAATTAGGCTTAGAGGGATAGAGATTTTCATTAAATTTAGCATCTCTGATAACAATAATTTCATTGGAATGGGAGTGAATAAGTCTATAACCTTTTACATCTTCAAAATATCCAACAAAAATGCACTTCTCATTCTTATCTTGTAATGCTTTCATTTTCTCATCAGGGATGTAAGCCTTGATTCACTATCAAACACATGGAAGTAGCTTAAAACTAGTATAATTTTACTCAATGCTTATTTTAGTGTTTATATATTTTAAATCTGAGTGTGATTAACTATGTAATTTGCACAATTAAGGTCTTACTCCCAAAAATGAGGAATCCCTTAGATCAGATCATACATTTTCCATATTCTTTAATGTGTGATTCTTTCTCTCAATAACGCCATTTGTTTGTGGTGTGCATGGAATAGTATGCTGCATTTGAATTCCATGTGTAGTGTAGTAGGTTATAATTTTTTTGTTATCATATTTTCCTCCATTATCTATTCTTAAATTTTGAAGTTGATGACCAAATTGTTTTTGTGCAAGGGCCTTATAAGCCAATAATATGTCAAAACTTTCACTCTTAAGTTTAATTAAATAAACCTCAACTCATCTAGATAATTCATAGATGAGAGTTAAGAATTACTTGAACCCAAGTGAACCACACAAATCACC
This sequence comes from Pseudotsuga menziesii, assembly GCA_001517045.1. Classification (NCBI taxonomy): domain Eukaryota; kingdom Viridiplantae; phylum Streptophyta; class Pinopsida; order Pinales; family Pinaceae; genus Pseudotsuga; species Pseudotsuga menziesii. Next base: position 78,188 of record LPNX010418202.1, read on the forward strand.
ATGAAAAAGCTGCAAGGAGGTTGAGGCATTCCAAGAGGCATGTTTGTCATAATTGTCCCCATTAGAGGAAATTTGGGGTCTAAAATGGGCCTTATAAGAAAACGTGCCAAAATAAGTTTTTGTGAGTTGGAATTCAAGAACCAATAGAATTTC
>LPNX010418202.1:78474-98624 GCA_001517045.1 Pseudotsuga menziesii
ATTTGTGAAGAACACACCAAAGGAAAACGTCGTCTTAGCGACAATCAAGACAAATAATAATCATTATATTATGATTGCATATATACTAAAATTATAGATAGTTTAGATGACCGAATTGCTCATTCCAATTTTTTATCGAGTCATTGGTGCTATGAGCAATAAAATTTGATGGAAAAGATGATGATCTAAAGTTGTAAAAGCTATGCAACCTAACAACATCATCAACAGTTCTAATTTCTAGGACATTCTTAGGATCTTTTAAATCTTGATTCCAAATTAGTGAGACAAAAGAAATCCACAATCTTACCTCACCTAAATGAGTGATCTGATAGACAAATAAAATATAACAAGTTAGAATTGGAACACATAATATATCATTGAAATTAATTACCATCATCTAGTTGAATTGTTCCAGACATTATAATGCCAAGAGATATGCCATCGCCAACCAAATATTTGTTTGGTGTTACATGCATTGAGAACATAAAAAAATTGATTTATCCTTAGCCATATGATAATATCCTCTAGAACCAATAAGCCACTCATTAGAAGAAGAAGTAGATGATGGACTGAAGGAAAAATGAAAAGAAAGGAGTGTTTGTCTAAGAGAAGAAGAATAATCAATATTGATGTTATGTTTCTTCATGGTTTCCTATAACGCTGCCATCTTTTGTGAAACATTTAGACTTGAAATGGCCATCTTTCCCATAAATAATGCAATGTATCTTAGCCTTCTTGACTTTTGATTTGATTCCTTATCACCATTGGGAGAAGTTGGTTGAAAGGTTTTGGGACCTTATTTTGGTTTTTTTCTTAGGGTGTTGCTTCTTTGAATTATTGGCTTTATCCTTGTATTGCATCACTAATTCTTTGTTCGATGTAGTGTTCTTAGAAAAGAGATATGTTTGGCATATCCCTCGATAAGAAAAATAATATCCTTCATACTTTCCTATTGACACACACAGTTAAGGATCTCCACCCTCACCAAGGTGGATCTTACCCCAAGTTTTTAGATGTACTTGCAATGTTGATCACTCCAAGATGCAAAAACTTATCTTGCTCTCTAGTCAATGAATCACAAAAATATTCAAAAGATGGAATTCGTTAAGTATCCCCTTGATTAACAAGGGAGGCAGGTGCGGGGGCGGGTTGTCTTTGATCCGGGAGGAAACATAATGAACTCTTATGCTTGGGGACTCGAACAAATATCTAACAATGAAGAAGAATGGATCTCAATTCTCCTTGGCTTGGAAATGGCAAGGCAGTCTAATATTCCAAAACTCACCGTCTTTGGAGACTATTTGCAGGTTATTGAGAAAATGAGATTGGATTACAATCATGTCTCCTCCAAGTACAGAAGAATTAATGATTGAATTTTTCATCTAAACCATATCCCACAAGCCATATATTTTCATATTCTCAGAGACAACAATAAATTCGTTAACAAACTCGCTAATAAGGGGGTTAGGAACAAACTTGGAATGGTCACACTCAAGGACCAAACCCACTACCAAGGTCCAAAATCACATGCCATAGTTGGCATCTTTTTTGAATGCTAAGGTTGGGTGGCATTATTCCTTGGCTCTCCTGCATGCCATCTCCCCATGGTGACCATTCAAAATCCACCAACATGCGCCCACCACCTTGGAAAAGTGGTGTCCCTCTTCATGTCACAGGCTTTAAAGCTCATCATGTCTGACAGCTCCCCGAGTCATTGAGTCTACCCTCAGCATGAAGCATGGAAGATTTCAGAGGCATCCCCCCTCATCTTAGCTCGAAGCTTGGTTGTTTGGTGAGAGAAGGAGAGAAAGGAAGTAGAGGAATTCTGTCAACAAACAAACCCCGATAGCTTGAGAACATGTTTGAAGGCTTGGTTAGTGATGGTGCCAAGGAAATCTAAGGCAGTTTGGCCCAAATCAGAACCCAGAAGACCTATTATTTTCCCTCTGCTCTCTTGCGGACTCCTTACAGCAGCCCCCATATTCAAATGGAAAATAAACTAGGGAATTTGGACATTACTAAGCTCAAATCCACTCTGAAATATATTAAACTCTATATTCGCAGGGTTTACGAAATGGTGGGTGTTGGTGTTCATGAGAACAGGGATGTAGCATCTTATGTCATATTCATAGCAAATCAAATGGGTTTCCATGAGTCTAAGATAGATGATAATTATCGCGACCTACGAGAGCTGATGGGAAATGTGGATTTCATTAAAGAGGAGGTTTTGAACATGGCCAACATGAATAAGTGGAGCCACTAACACGACACCCTGGACCAAGGCGACCACCCAATGGAGGAAACTTCGGTTGTGTGGCCTACTCATGGGATTGAAGGAAACAAAAATTAGAAGCACCAGCTATGATTTTAATAGTCATATTTCTGCAATTTTCTTAACAAACAGTTTGTTTGAATCTACCCTTCAATGGGTTTGAAATTTTACAGAAAGCATCTCAAGAACTTTAAAAACTCCTATATAGTCATAGACTTTACAGTTTTAATTTTCCTTCAAAAATATCTGAAACCTCGATTTCAATTTTGTATGCATGGTTGTGCACAACCTTTTGTTTTACTCAATACAATACATTCTTTGGTTTTGTTTAAAAAAAATATCCCCTTGATTAATAAAAGCTTCTCTATTGGAGTGAAAAGTATATAGAAAAAGCAATGTCGAGATTAGGAATTAGAGCATATATGAATTAATCATCTATCGAATTGATCATCTATATTAATTAATTTAGATTCTACAAGTAAAAGTCAAGTGTTTTGAAACTAGATAGAAAAGATCAAATTCAAGAGAAATATTTGGGATTTAAAGAAATCAATTGGTTTTAAAGTTGGTGAGCTTGAATCTCACTGTCTTTACCAAACATAGTTTCCAAAATTTGCAATGATGCATATGGGATGTCAATTCCTTGAAGGCGAAACTGAACATCACTGAAGATGGACATTCTGATGAATATGTGTTCTCCATCATTTTACTATCCGAATTTGGATTTCATTATAAATTAAGTGTAATTTATGCTCCCAATTTAGCCTACTAATGTCCCCTACTTTGTAGTAAATCATGTTTAAAGTATTTCCATGAGAAGTAGTTTGAACTGGTAAACAAGGGATCACTTGGACTAGCCATATTATAGTATGGAAGTAATGTTGCTTGGATAGTAGAAATTGACAGTCTAGATGGAAAGACCTTGAAAAATAGGCATTTTTTTAAAAATGGCATTAAAAATTGATTTTGAATGTCAAAGTTATGCATTTTTTAAGAAAATCATAAAATGGAACTAAGGTGCCACATGGTAGGTAAAGGTTGGACCACATAGTAATGGGTGTACAATGAAGTGTCAAGTAAAAAAAATCATCTTCCTTCACTGACTTTGTTTATAAGTTCACTTCTAGAAATAAAATAAGTGACCCACTCTTATAAATAACTTTGGAAGCACTTTTACAATGAAGTTACTTTATAAATTAAAGTTCCATGCAAAAGTAACTTAAAAATTCATATGAAAGCTACTTTATAAGATCATGATTTAGTTTTATAAATAAGTGAATTGCACTTTACAATAAAGTTATGTGATAACTTAATGTTGCATACTTTTTCAAAAAGTAACTTAAGGAAACCTAAAGACTTGAAATCAAGACATCTAAGTTAATAAATTAAATTTCAACCAAGTGAGTTATTGCAAAATATATAACTATTGTTAAAGAGGTTTTTTTAATTTTTATGTGTTTCCTTGAAGTGCTTGCTTACCCCCAAAACCCTTATTTTTGTTTGCAATATGCACACAAAAAATAAGAGAAATTTAAAAATTGGAACTTCCAATGTTGCAATTAGATCTCAATTAGATTACCTAAAAATGCAAGTTTTCTCTATGTTTATGAACTCCCAAGTTCGCATAAGGTACACATAAAAGAGCATATGCAAAAAAGAAAACATTTGTCGCTTTGTTGCTAATGTGTTGAGTTCACACAGAGTGCATGACAAAGATCATGTGGAAAAGGAAATAAGCCAAAAATATAAACAAAACCCCAAAATTGAAATATTGACCAAAATGAAAGATATTTTTAAAAAATTAATGTAAACAATATACCTTTAGATCTAATAAAATGGTCATATCTCGGGCAAACGAAAACCTTTTCTGGTTAAAAAAAAGAGAAAATGTTTCCAATTAAAAACAAAGTTTCGAACATAATGGAGCAACTCTCTCGACCCAAAAATGCATAGAAATAGCAAAATCCATAAATCCTTTTATGCATGCAATGAGGCAGGTTCAATATGTTGATCAACAACAGTAGCAGTTCTCCATAAGCACTCTTAGAATACCATGTTAGACTAAAATAAGGTGTTTACATATGGGTCAAACACCTTAAGAAACCACTCATACAAACAGATCAAAGATCGACACACCAATGTATTGCGTGGTTAAAACCCTTAGAGAGGGAAACAATCTATGGCACTAGCCAACACGGCCACTTGAGGTAATATATTAAACCTAAAGGTTTTAGTATTTTACATATGAGCTTCTCAAACTTGATCATCGAAAAATGGCCCTCCATGCTCTTTAAATATTGATCCTATACCAATTAGGTATCAAGACACAAATCAATATAGTTGTTAAGATCAGGGAGAAGGTGAATTATCATATCACTTTATCTATATAACGTATCATAAGCGTCAAATTACATAAGTACAAATGCATACTAAATAAACTCACTTTACCTAAAAACATATTACACGAAGTTGATCTTAACTAACTCCTAAGTGTCTAAATATCCTAACAAACCTCCCTTGATTTCTAGATTAAAAAGGTTGTGAATGTGAGAAATAAGAATAATGCCTCTGATTTTTAAAATCTTAGCTTCATAATCTTCAACACCCTTAACTTTTCCTTTTGTAGGGTGCTTAACCCCAAATTAATAGATTCTACATTGAAAATGTTTTATGTTGTAAATAGGGTTTGATTGTTAGTTGAAATGTTAGGGGTCCAAAGAGCATTTTTAAAGTACACATTGTAGTCACCCATAGAAATCATGAATTTCTCTTTATCCTTTCAAGGTAATACATTTCTCCAAAACCTTTTTGGTTCAAATTGAGAATGTTGTAGGGGATTTTATTTATTTTTGTTTGTATTAATTTTTTTTTAATGGTGTTCGTAAAACTTGTTTACTTTGATAGTTTGAGGGATTTATCTAAGGCACCTCTAGTGTTTTACCTAGAAATCCTGCAATTTTTATCATAGAAAGGAGTAGTCAAGTGATTTTTGTTTTGTAAGACATAATAAAAAAGTACTTGATTATGCAAGTTGAAAAGATTAAAGTTATGATTCAAACCATTTTTAATACTTTAATAAAAAGGTCAATATTAATTAGATCAAAAAATAGGTAATTTGCAGTATTAGGATCCTCTCACTAGTTTCCTATGTAAGTCTATGTTTAGAATTAACACTAAGTGTCTTTCATCATTATCAAACTCATTATTTTCTAAGCTACAAATATTAAAAAATTGATTATTTCATTAAATGGACCAAAATAACATCATCAACATATTGTTAGAAAGACCATGGATGAAATTCATATGGTTGGAATTTGGCCATTGCTTTAAACCATTACAAATTATTACGGCATTGTCGATGCAATAATTTAATATGCAATGTATCAAACAAGTTTTTTACTAAGTCTATACATTTTCCCTTACATGTGTATATGAAATTAAAATCCTCCTCTAGACATAAAGGGTCATGGTTAGATAGCTCTTTCAAGTGTTGTGGTAATCCATGGAAGTTGAGGGAATATTTTTGTGTATTTATTTATATTCTTATATCCTTGCCAGACAACTACAATACCTTTTGAACCTAGCATCATCCTCTATATATGCATTCCCAGATAGTAAAAACCATGCACAAATAATAGATATATTAGAATTAGACTTTTTATAATGTTGATTTCCTTTAGAACCCCATAATTATTAATTTCTCCCAAGAACCTATTCAGACCCTAACCCACCATAAGAAATAATATTGGGGATAAGGTACAACCTTGTTGAAGAGCCTCGGTGAGAGAAAAAAAAATATGCTAATCTTTTATCAACAATGAGAAGGAAATAATTGGGGTAACAAGAGTAGGAGGGATTCTGTTTGATCCTGAGGGACAAAGAATAATTTAATACAGTTGGGGTTTGGGAAGGCACACTAACAACTATGTTGAATATTTGGCTCTCTTTCAAGGGATGATCCTTGAAAAGAAACATGGAATCACTAAGATTTATATTTTTGGGGACTCATTAAGCATCATTCAATCAATTCATTCTAGGTTGAAGGTTAAGGATATCTCCACTCATAGAAATCTGACAAGAATTAGTCTTATTATGCCCCATTTTCATATCCATTTATATCATGTGCTAAGGGGCCTCAATAAACAGGCTAAGTCCATCACTAAAATGGCGATTAACTCACTAGAGGGGGTCTTATCATTGAATAAAGATGATCCCCTCATTCATTATATATCATGATGATTTCCAAATGTAAGTAGGATAGGGAGGCCTATGGAAGATGGAAGCATGGATCTTCGAAGAGTGTGTCACCTCCATAGACTTATGAAGGAAGGTGGGTATTAAATGTTCCTTTTCCTTGGTTAAAAGAACTTTAGGAAAAATCAAGGAATGAAGGTATGGACTAGGAGGGAAACCTACTTTGAAGTAGATCGATATGACAACAATTGAATCCAAAAACATTATGTAATTATTCTCTGGTGTGGTAATCACATGGGTTAACAAGTTACTCATACGAAGATGTGGGAAGAAAACTTATCATCCCTGACATGATCGTATAATGGCATTTTCCACAAATTGCGGAAGTGCAAAGGAACTCATAAGAAAATGCCCCGGTAATTTGGAGGGTTGGCTCGATTGTGAGGCAAATACGACCAATAAGAAGAAAACTATTCCCATGTTGGAAAATTTAAACAACATGGATTTTTGTTTGATTCAAGGTGTCTAGAGACTCTTAGTGGAATTCAATTCCCTGAAGCATAAGGTGTCTAACTTGAAGAGCCACCTATGCATGTCTAAGCACCACTATGATGCCACAATTCCTCATCTTAAGAGCGAGGTGGAAAGAGAACGGTGGGATTGTCATGCTCATGAGAGTTATTTGGCTAGATATCACAAGACATGGGAGAAGAAGATGTAGGAGTTTTTAATCAAGGTCAAGCAACTTGAATTCCAAATGGAAAACCCGATTGACAAGGAAAATCTTATCAAGCGTGAAACTGATCACCCGCGAATTTTTTTTGGAGAAGGGTATTTCGCAAAATTTCCTTAGAAACTTTTATGTATTGCAAGGCTAATTAGATGTTAGGTGTTTTTGTTAGAATCTATAGTACTTAGTATTTTTTAATTCCTATTCTCTTCCATCAGAATAGGGTAATAGGGTAATAGGGTATTTTTTAATTCCTATTCCTATTCTCTTCCATTAAAATTATGTAATGTTAGGGTAATTGTAGCTGCAAGTTATGGTTGTTATTGGTAAGAAGAAACTAAAAATTTAGATGTATTTTGTCATACAGGATTTACCACCTTTTTAAGATAAACTTCTAATCGTTCATGTTAAAAAAACAATGAGAAGGAAATAAAGGACAAACAAACATCCTTATATCCATGTTTATTAATGTTTTGTTATTGAGAGTTCAATGGATAACAAAGAAAAAAATGGCATCTTGTGGGTCTATTTAATGCACAAATCCAGCTCATGGGTGTGACCTAAGGAAGGCCACTGCATCCCATAAAGATATCTATATTAAAACCTCGGCAACAATATATCTCTCATTACTTACTTTTATCTTAGTATTAAATGTTGATATTTATCTCATATATGCATTATTCACGTATTTGCATGCATAGGTTATATTAAATGTTTAATATCCCCAATCTGAAAATCAAATATATTAACTCAACTCCTAACTCAAGAAATAGAATTTTCTCAAGACTAGGTGTTTTTGTTCCAAACTAGGCACATGGAGACATGCTTGGAATAGGATTTAGATAGTGCAGCCCATGAGGAATGGTTTTGGACCTCTTATGGAAATTTTCAGGTCTACTGTGAAGGATTGTAAATATTATTTGTGTAGGTTTGATTTGGGACTTTTTGCAAACAATTTGCATGCAACCTTGACCCAACATAGTGATTAGCTAGTAATTGACAAATTGAAACTAGTCTTCTACCACTTGTTCCCAAACAATTATATGAATTTAAAATTGTCTCATGGAGGAAATATAGGGTCTAAAACACACTTAGTACAACCTTCATAAATACTTTTAATAATGTGAATTTATCCTTACTTTCGACAGTATGCACATTCTTTGAGTGCCTCACACCTAGGAAGAGTACTTTGGATAAACCAAAGGACTACAGGAAATTTCCCCATGAATTACGTGGAAATAAACATATTTTGGTGAGTTAATGGAAGTATATAACCTGAAATTACCCCAACCTACTAATTAAGTCATTGGGATCATAGTTTTGAAGTTATTCTGCAAATTAAGTCATTGGGCTCTGACCAGTATGGAGTTGCAATTCATGGTTTGGTCCGTAGAATTGAAGGAGGATAAATCAATAAATTTTTGGATTCTAAAGAATACTTATATGTATTACATTTATGACTGCATAATCCTCAAACAATTTGGATTCATTCTACAAATTTGGGGTGACTAGGAGGAAAATTTGAAATTTTGGACAACTCAACTAGGCAGTTTCAAAATATACCTAAGACTCAGTATTATATATTATGGAACTTGAAATGGTTTCACCTGAGTCTCATCTACCTTTATCAACTTACATATCATTATTTGGTTGATCATAAGTTGATTTATTGCCTTTTTACTGGAGACTAGTCAAATTAGCAATGTGTTTGAGCAACCTTGGGTTCCACCTGATTCCAAATGAATCCAAATGGTTTTATACTTCTGATATGATTTTTGTATAAGATACTAATACACATGCACTGAATTTAAGTACACTTTTACATAGTTATGGAATCACATTATACATGTATTGAGAGCCAACATGAAGATATATCAGTTATTGTCATGAAATTGCACATTGGTGAAGTGAGAACCATGTGTATAGAAGAAAATAGACATAGGAGGAACATAAATATTTATTATGATGATGGATATGCATGAATAATAATTACATGGATTCATTAACAACCATCATTACTCACTTGATCTCACTCTAGCATTTATTTGGAATGCCATTAGATTTACTACTAGAAATCACACTAGAATTGGGTATTGCTAGCTCTAGGTCACTAACCGGATCTTGAGTTGCATTGGATGCATAATGGTTCTAATCTATATCATTATGGATATTATGTAGCTGAAATATTATCAATTATAAATGCTATATTCCCAACTCCTCTCTCACTATCCAAGATTTATCCAAACTAGCTACAATGGACAGGAGGGGCACATGCCCCAACTATGTGACAACGGGAACATCTCGCAAGTCTAGAGAAACAAGTTCTCCACATTCAAAATCAATCATAACACAATCCTAACTTCAAAAGTGCGCCCTTTATCTCTTTTTAATATTTGAGGATAATTCTTTTTTTTCCAATACAAGGTTCAAATACCACAGGAAATGGAAAACCACATAGTCAAAACTAGTTTGTCCACTAATTGCCCACTTAGTCAATACTAGTGGAAAATACCATGGAACATTAAAAAAACAATACATTGGGTAGTTAGTGGTTCCTTAGTGATCCTCATCCTGGTTAAATGGTCCCAACAATTTCTTTGACCAACTCTTCCCCTTTTTAGGAGCCAAGATGGAGTTTGTCCACTTCCTTTCCATGTTTTAAGGAAATGCCTATTTTTATGGGATAAGAATCTCCAATGGGTCCAAATTCTCTCCTTGGAACCCTTTTGACTTATTTTACTCATTAATTCATTGGATAAGCATCCCTAATGCCACAATTTCCATGTTCACACCTTGGACCAACTTTGCTAGTAAATTGTGGACAACTTTTTCCTTTGTTTATTTGATCAATATTATGCATGGAAACCATTAGGAGAATAATTACAAAATTAAATATTAAATTCCACTCAACCCAAGGGAATATAATGTTCCTATTGATGAACCATATTGCTACTAAAATTGGTACATTACAGTCCTCCCCTCCCAAAATTTGCTTCTCCTCAAGCAAGTGAAAATATGAATGATGAAACATTTGGACACTTTTCCACAAAATTTTGCAAGTTGTTGCATATGCCATTTGAAATTAATATCCTTCATAAATTACCCCTTTTATAATCTTGCCTCATTCATCCTTCACCATCAACTCATGTATGAGCATGCTTATGACACACTCCATTACAAAACATAGATTGAATTTGACCAAGGCATGTAGAATGGCCAAACTTTTCTTATAGCAATTGGAATAGGAATGATCGTGCATTTGTGAACATATATTCCCATTAAAAATAGGATATGGTATGTACATAAGGGACGATTTAAATATATTTCTTGAAACATACCTATCATGCACCAAGAGATTAAAAATAAACATCAAAGCATAAAAATCACAATTGCTCTTTACCCATTTTCTCTCCTGAAGTGGTAAAGAGTGTAGAAGATGGATATGATCCACTTCATGTTGTTGGTATGGGATGAACCACCTTACATGCTTAAATTCTTCATAATTTAGGTATTTCCATGAAATCCCCTCACTTACCCTGCTATGAATCTTCAAGAAAGAAAAGTGAACATTCTGCAACAAAACCTCTTATATGTCTTCTTTGAAAGCATCACTTTTAATCACACATAGTGGAGTGAAACCTAGTGGGGCAGTATTGAAAATTTGATGTAAAATTTTATTTATCCTTTTGATCTATTTGATAATCCTTGTCTCATTGGATACTCCTTTCCTTGCTTGGGAATCCACATGTGTTGTGAAACGAAAGGGTCCTCTACATGGTGCACCATACCCTATAGCTCCACTAAACTTGTTCATGTCTATGAAATTGGACCAAACATGAGTGAGACAAATCCTCTTCATGTAGGAACCATAATTACCATGCTCAATCATAGGATCAAAATGAAATATCTCTATCCTTCCAATTTCATGCTCAAACAATTTGATATGCAATGATTGCTCTTCCCAAGTACATGACAGCTTCGAAAACAAGAGAGTACTTCTCCAACATCCTACCATGAATTAAAATGTCAATAAATAGAATAAACTCAAGATTAAAAAATTTGTTTATGTATTCTATACTAATTTAATAAGGTTAAGCCATAGGTTCATCAGCCAAACGAATTCTCATGCATGAAAATCCAAAATAGTCTTAATGGAAACTAGGGGATGTCTCTTGCAAAATTTCTTCTTCTAAGTGAACTTGATGATGATGGCCAAGGTGGGGATCAATTTTGGGAAAGGAATTGATCACATAAAAACATCTCTCTCAAAATTTGTCTGTGTCCCCCATAATGTTATGTGAAATCTCCATCTGAAGTAGTTGAGACCAAGGATGATTATTGGACCCCAAATGAAACTGAGAAGTGGAAAGTGTTTCCTACTTCCACCTCTACACTATATGGTGTCCACATAAGGAAACTTTGGAATACTCCCAATACAACAAGCTAGAATATGTGGTGTCCATCTATCATATGGTTTCCCATGTAGGAAACAAAGCCACTGCTCCACATGAATAAACTTTTGGAAATAAAGGGTCGCTCTCCCTCATGGATCCCATTGACCATGTTGCATGTTACTAATCTCAAATTCCATAAGTATCAATATGTCACTCCATGGAATGCCAGGATACCATGGCTTATGCATCATCCCACTTAACTTCTTGATCACTTGAAACAATGTTCCATTCTAAATGATGTTAGGATCCTATAACCAAATTAGTAGTGCATCACTCCCATGAGTCTTCTTATTTGTAATGCATCTTTTCATTCCATCCATGAGTGAATAAAAACTCATGTTTTATTATCCAAATTTAAATAAATCGTCCTTATCTTTTAGAGAAAAATATTTCCTCCATGAATGTATCCCAAAATCCTCCTCAAGCAAAGTGAGTGTTTGGAAAACACTCCCCATGTCAACTAGCCCATCCAGCCAAATCAAGTAGGAGTCCCATTTGATGCTATGCATACTGGAAGGATCACATGGCTTCCATAGAAACTCGTTATGTTTCTCACAATATTGCACATCAAATGATGTGTCCATAAATCTCCTACCAATTCAAGCAAGTATAGTTTATCCATGAACTTCCATTTCGGTTATGTACCCTTCTGCCCAATCCATGTATAAGTGAATACCTTTGCTTATTGATTTGAATGGAATGTCCTTATATATTTATCCCATAGCTAATTTCTCCTCCCCATCCTTCAAAAAAAGAGCTTGGACAAGGTCTTCAATGGCATTCCTCTTCTTAAGTGCCTACAAATCAAAATTTTCCTCATGTTCAATCCCCACACAAGGTTCCTCCATCATGTCCAAGGTGTATCTTGCCATGTGAAAATGAGTGGTTCCCATGCAGGATGGAGAGTGTAACATATTCAACTCCTCATGAAGTTGATCTATTTTCATTCTTGATTATTTAAGAGCTTATTGTGTGCACTTTAAAGGATCATTGGTGGCCTCCAATTCGCTAATGAGCCTTTCTAATTCATATTCTTCCCTTCCGAGTGCATGATGGTACATTTAGCTCACAATAAGAGGATGATTTATATATAAAATTAGGTTCATGTAGCTCATTTTCATATTGACCATTAATTCTCTAAGAGATTCAAAATCTCCCAAGAAAAATTATTTCTCCCAATCTTCATCAAAAGTTCTCCATCAACACCTTGACACCAAGGCATTGGCATCAATAAATTTATTCAAGGTTGCCATAATATTCTCTTGGTTTTCCCTTAGTGATCCACTCAAATGATCTCGCTCACAAGGAATATCCTCCACCAATTGTACTTCATCTAATGGCTGACATACAAGATCAACTTGCTTATGGAAAAATCCATAGCACGTGTTTCATTCTTAGCATTCAGATCAAATGTTATCCTTGAAAGCATCAAAATTTAAATCATACCTTTAGGGTTACTCTTCATCTTATTCATGGATTATATTGGTGCAAGCATGCTCTTCTTCTTTATGATCCTCAAGAAGACTTACATATGCAACTTGTGGTTCACTCTACTTCACTTATTCATTTGATTTGAGTGAATCTATGTGCATGGCTTCACTTTCATGTTTGGGTTCTTCTTATTAATTTCCATCCTCTTCCAGGAAACTTGACGCTTCCTCATATTATGTATCATGAGGATCCGCATCATTATTAGGTTCCACCACATTGCTTGATGCATTTTCTTCACAAGGATATTTGAAGTCTTTCTTTGTAGACAAACCAAAGAAGTGTATTTTGAAGGTTCACTTTCCTAATTGTGAAGATGGGGATTCCAATAGTTGTTGTCAATTCTATTGTTTCTTATCAAATTTTTGAATTAGAACCTCCCAATTAGGCTCCCTTTCATTTACTGGTAAGGGAGGAAGGAAAGTGGGTAACACTGCCATTTGCTAATATTTCCATTGATGAATTCTTCTTCCACCAAAAGTTAGATATTTGGAAGGGTGTAGAGGAAAATCCTCTGATACCATTTTAATATCCCCAATTTTAAAATCAGAGATAGTAACTCAACTCCTAACTCAATAAATCAAAATTTCTCAAGACTAGGTGGTTTTGCTCCAAACAAGGCATAAGGAGACATGCTTGGAAGAGGATTTAGATAGTGTAGACCATGAGGAATGGTTTGTGAACTATGTTGTGGAAAATTATTAGGTATTTATATGAATAATTTACAATCTGATTTATGCAGGTATGATTTGGTACTTTTCACAAACACTTTGCATGCAACCTTGACCCAACACGATGACTAGCTAGTAATTGACAAATTGAAACTAGTCTTCTATCATTTGTTCCCAAAAACCTATAGGAATTTACAAATGTACAATGGAGGGAATATATGGCATGAAACACACTTAGGTAGACCTTCATAAATACTTGGAAGGAGGTGGATCTATCCTTACTTTCAACAGTATGCACATTCTCTGAGTACCTCACACCTGGGTAGACCACTTTGGATAAACCAAAGGACCAGAGGCATTGTCCCCAAGAATTACATGGAAATAAATGGCTTATATTGAAATAATAGAAGTATATAACCTGAAATTACCCCAAAATACTAAGTAATTCACTAGGTTCATATATTTGGAGTTATTCTTCAAATTTGGGACACTATGAGGAAAATCAAAATTTGGGATAGCTCAACTAGGCAGTTTAAAAAAAAAATCAAATGATACCTAAGACTCAATGTTTTGTTTTATTACACTTTGAATGGTTTCACATAAGTCTTACCCACTTTTAGAAAGTTACATATCTTGATTTGGTTGAGCAAAAGTTATTTAATGCATTTTTATTGGAGACTAGTCAAATTAGCAATGTGTTTGAGCAATCATGGGTTCCAATTGATTCCAAATGGAGAAAAATGGTTTCATAATTCTGATATGATGCTTGTATAATATAATAATACTCCTGAACTTACTGTAAATCCAATTTTACATAGTTATGGAAGCACATTATACATGTATTGGGATCTAACATGAAGATATATCAATTATTGTCATGAAATTGCACATTGGAGAAACAAGAATCATGTGTATAGAAGAAAATAGACATAGGAGGAACATAAATATTTATTATTATTATGGAAAAGTATGAATAAAATTACATGGATTTATGAACAACCATAATTAATCACTTGAGATCACTCCACCATTTATTTGGACTATTGCTAGATTTACTGCTAGAAATCACACTAGAATTGGGTCATGCTAGCTCTAGCTCAATAACTAGATCTTAAGTTGCGTTAGATGCATAATGGTTCTTATGTATATCATTATGTGTATTCTATGGATTCAATATTATCAATGATAATATTTCTCCCAACTAGCTACAATGGACAGGAGGGGCACATCTGATCCCAAGTCTAGAGAAACAACTTATCCACGTACAAAGTCAATCATAACACAAGAATTACTTCACAAGTGGGCCCTTGATATCTTTTTAATATCTGAGTATTATTCCTTGTTTTCCAATACACGGTTCAAATCCATGGACGATGGAAAATCGCATAGTCAAAACTAGTTTGTCCACTATTTGCCCACTTTCAATGGTTTAAAAAAATTAAAAAAAGAATTAAGTAAAGTTGTCCTATGTAGTTTATAGATTTTAGTATTTATATTAATAAACTAAAGAATTGTCTTAAAAAAGCAAGTTGTGCAAATATGACCCTAGTAAGATAAGTTGTCATTCTCTTTTTTTTATATGCATATGATATTGTCTTTTTACAAAAATGTCTCTCTAACCTTAAATAACTTAAAATTTGGAAAGATTTACATACTACCTCAAAAATGTCAAAATAAAGATGATGATCTCTAGAAAACAAAACAAATCAAATACTATACTTTTATTTATCATAAGATCGACATGGAAAATGATAATTTTATTTACCATAGTAGCAGCCTGATAATTTGATTTGAATAGTTATCTCGACGGCAAGAGTAGTTTTTATTATTGCATGAATCAATAGTTACCTTAGCAAGATATAGTGACATAATTTTAATTAGACTGTAATTAAAACTGGAAACTAGCAGATTAAATCTGTACATAGTCGTTTATCCAAAAAAAAATGTTTGTACTACTCAGAGTCTGTACTAATGCTGACGTCGCCTCCACGGCCCATGTCTAGGAAAAAAACGAGATCGACATCAACAATTCTTAACCAATAAAATTACAAATAAATGTTTTTATAATATTTATTTAATATAAAGTATTATAACTATATAAAATTTAGATTTAAAAAAAAATGTGTACTGTACTATTGCAATCCATCGATTGTACTGTCATGTTGAGTTAATGTAATCCACCAATTTCTACGTGTTCCTCTGCGCAAGGACATAATACATATCTTAAAGTTAATACGTTGTCTTATGCATTATTAAAATACTTTTAATTCTAATAATAATTTGCATAACAAGTTATACAACTTGACGAGAACCTGTTATTGTTCTCGGTTTTGGGGGGTCAATTTAAGTAGTTGTTTTTGCCTCCGTTTCAAAAAGTGTGTATATTGGTAGCACCATTTTTCATTTCAATCCATTTTTTTGAAATTTTCAAACTTCTTAGTCATAAAAAAACTATAATGTTTCGTTACACGTACATTTTTTCAAATTTTACAAAAAAAAATACATTTAGTACCTAGTTACAATGCAAAAACATATACATTTTGAACCTTTTTTTAACATTTAAAAGCTAATAAGAATGAAAAATAGATACATTTTGGAAGTTTTTCCTTTAAACATTCTCTTAAATAACTCATTTTTGGGCAAATTTCAAAAAAATAAAATAAATGAAGACTTTCAAACCATTTTTAACATATTTTCAGTTATTTTATGCGTAAAAATGATATTATTTAGCATTATTTTCCATAAAGTGACGCTTCACATAAACTCAACAAAACGTATACCATATAGTTGTAAATAACATATCAAAAAACATAATAGTTATTCTCAAAATAAAATCTTAAAGTCAAAAGATTACATAAATATCTTATCAAAAACATGTCAAGTTTGGCATTTTCCTAAACAACATGACACTAGTCAAGAATATCATGTAGACTAAAATCTAAGTTTGGCATTTTCCTCAACTTCATGAAACTAATCATGAATATCATGCAGACCAAAATCTTCATCGAAATTGGCATTTTATATAGCTCGTCTCTCTTCCTGGACCTCATTGTTTTCTGCCATTGGGTCTTCTACTTCTGCGAAATGCCCTAAGTGATCATTTCCAAACATCCCTTTTAAGGGTGGTTGAGGCTCTCTTGACATATTTTCCACAAGTGACTCACTAAATTCTTCTTTTTCAAACCAACTTCCTACATTTCATCTAGAAGAACTTCATAGCATTAATTATTTGCTTGATATAATTACATTGTAGTGGAACATTATCTATGGATATGTCATTTCTTCATTTTTGTAAGAAGCATGTTATTGTTGTACCTAATAACCATATGCATAAAAATAAATAAAGTTAAATAGCATATTGAAACATAAATTTAAAAAATATATAGTATAGATACAAATTAATGACACTAGTTTCATATGTAATATCAGAAATATTATCTGATCCTAAGAACAAATCTAAAACCCAATCTCCTTCTTTTGAAAATATATCTATGAAATAATTAATCAATGCTTGTGGCTTCTGGTAGATGATTACAATCTCTCCTTTCAAATCTATTTCTTCATATGTCAACTTTTTAACCACAAAATTACAAGTCAATATTTGACTATATTTTCCTTCACTCCTTTAATTGATTAAAAGAGATTCATTGGTCTCGTCCTTTGTCCAACATGCAAGATGTATGCTTTCAATATCACTCATAAATGGATCATTGATAGAGCTACAAATATTAGGCTTGTGCATGTAACACAATTAATTAATAATCTAATTAACTTATAGAAAAATAAATTTTATTTCTAATTTCAAATGCTTAATAACACACTACAGTTATCTTACCAATACAGTTGCTTCCTTGAATTTGTTTTATCCTTGAAGGTTGTTAGCACTGCTCCTCCTTGTACATCTGAATGGAAAACAATAAATCTCCATAAAGGTGATGTTGTGACATCGATAAATCCCGAAAGCACTTGATTGAATAATTGGTAAGTGTTGGAATATAATCCGTCGGGATTATACAATATGTAAATAGTGTAAATATATTCTGAATGTGAATAGTCATGTAGGAATATGAATAGTCGGAAGTTGAATCAACCGACATTTGAATTGTATAAATATATGCATTAGCAATGGAATAATATGAATCGGGAGTTATTACCAACAGTGGTATCAGAGCAGGTGCCTGCCATAACTCCTGCATGTTGCCAATCTGCCTTTCAATAGAGCGATACCTGCCTGTATGATTTTTTATCCTGGCAGTCTGCTTGCCAGACCTCCGTTTTCTATTTCAGGTTGCCCCGTCAGTCTACCTCTTTATGCGTTTTTCTTATAGCATGGGCGCCAATAATTATGTGTGATACCTAAACCCTAATTTTTTGACCTAATAGAGTGACTGCGATCTCCCATTGTATTCCATCTTTCCCTGCGATCTGCTAAGTTTATTCCTCTACAATTTCGAGGTTTCGACCCTTCCCGCGGCCTCTCATTTCAAACCTTATGTAGCTATCACTTTCCTGCCATCGTATTTTCTATGAGTACGCACTCCATGTACAGACTTGGATGTTGCGGTCTATTATTTCTACTGCGAGTTCTTTGAAGTTGTGACCACTTTCCCGTTGTCATATAGGACATCGGAGTTTGCTGAGCATGAATGAGAATGATTCTATCCTGCGATGTAAGTAGTTTGTTAAGAGCCCATAGGAGAGCGTGGATGCTAAACTTGCTCCCGTCTACAGCGACCATTACCAGAAGCTTGATTTGTTTTGCATCTCCATGGACTCCATTTTGACTCTGCTTACACCTATCTTCACACCCATTAAATTCTACGTGTTTGTGGAGGCGAGGAGGACCGCGTGGAGATTGAAGTCTTCTTGCTGAAGACTGGTGCGTCCTCTCTAGGGTGGAAACCCTAAATTTTTTCTGTATGGAGACCCGTCACGAAAGATTCCCTTGAAAGCTTTTGTCAACTGCGTGGAGTCGCACTAGCGTGAAGCCGTGAAGACCAGTGCTTCTGGCAGTCTATACGGTGAAGTTTCAGCCTGAAATGAGTTCGTTGTAAGCTAGGTTGAAGAGTGAGGGCGAACCCTAATTTCTGGTTAATCATTTCTGCTGTAAAATTTACTTCTGTAACATTTCTGAACTAGAGGCAGTGACCATACTATACGTACTAGAAGAGTGCTATGATTTCCATACGATTCATATTGTCTACATTGTTGATGGTGATAACATTAATTTGGTAAAGTTTCAACTGCAAGGAATATACATTTTGGAGACTGCGTGGTATAAAACCTATCTTTTATGTTGAAGAATAATGTATGCTGTGACTGATATATATCATGCTGACTGATATATATATGTTGACTGATATATTGAAGAATAATGTATGTTGACTGATATATTGTGACTGATATATCATACATTGAAGAATCTTGTGAAAGATATATGTTGTTTTGTTGGTGTTGATTGCATTGAGACTGCTCGTGCAATTGGGAATATTGCCACTGTGCAATTATTCTGCTCTTGCAACTAGGAGTACTGCATCAAGCTGCTCGAGTTGCGACCTGTCTTGAAGAATAAAGTCTATGTGAAACAATTATATTGAAGAAGCCTATGTATGCTATATGCTATAAACTTGCACTGTATTCACCTTGGCAGAGACTGTAGACCTGCAAGCTTATTGTTTTTCTATTTCTCTGTGTCATATTAAGTTCATTATTGTAAATTACACTAACACTTGTAAAAGATGCAATCTATAGCATCTGTAGTTGGTGTCACTCTCTCTGGCAAAGAGAGAGGCAGAGGAAGAAGAAAGTTCAGAGGCAGAGGGGGCAGAAACAACTCCATCAAAAGATCAGATTTGCAGTGCAAGTGTTGTGGAAAGACTGGACACACATCAGATCAATGTTGGGCTTCATGGGACTCCATCAAAGACAGACATAACCAGAAGAAAAATGACAATAAAAACCAAGATGCTAGTAAATCTTCTGATTCTGCTCATTGTATTGTTGCACATTGTAATCTTGGAATTAATGAAATGACTTCACTTTCATCTTACAAAGATTGTTGGATGCTTGATACTGGTGCAACATCACACATGACTTTTAGAAAAGACTGTTTTGAAGAACTTAATGAAACAATAAATGGCATAGTGTACTGTGCAGATAAGTCAAGTCTTAAACCAAAGGGAATGGGCACCATTCGACTGAAGATGCATGGATTCCCTGATTTCTTGTTGAAGAATCCAGTTCTTTATCTTCCAGAGTTGTAGAGAAGCCTGCTGTCCTTGGTGGAGATTCGACAGCGAGGCCATTCCATCCACATGTTTGATGGAATCGTAGAAATAAGA
>LPNX010418202.1:101730-136014 GCA_001517045.1 Pseudotsuga menziesii
AATGTATGCATTAGCAATGGAATAATATGAATCGGGAGTTATTACCAACAGTAAGTATAAGGCTCACAATCATAAGTGATGTTTTTGATATTGCAGCCATGAGGGATGCCCGCAATTACTAAGTATTACTCCTTCTTAGGAACAATATTTGCAATGTTTTCACAATCACCAACAGTTGTTTTATATTGCACAGTGTCTATCCCATTCCAAACGTGATTATCAAGGGTATATTCAAGTTTGATGTTTACAAGGCGTTGTCTTCTTTGTCGTTCTATTTTGGCTCTTCGAATATGAATTTTGAAATACTCTGGTACTCAAGTCTTCTTTGGGATCTTTGAGAAAAATATGATATGTATAAGTAAAAAAAATATAAATAAATTGGCTTGCAAATAAATTAAATAGAATATATCATAAATCAACATACATTTTTGTATGCAACAAAAAAAAATTCTCAAGTTCTCTATGGAGCTTGAGTCTAGATAGTTGCATTTGACATCATCCCAACACTTCTCCCCCAACATTATAACCATATCCTCTTGTATTTTCATGTAAACCTTATGACTATGTGATGTAAAATAAATTATGTTTGCAATCATATCTAATGATATAACATGATGCTTAATTAATAAAACATGCTAAACACAAAAAATAAACTTCAAAACATAAACTAATCCACAAACTTACTTTTCAAATTCATTGCACATTTCCTCCATGGATAATTCACCTGACTTTACACGTGACAAAATTTTAGATATAAGTGTTTTATCCTTCACATCTTGCTACGATCTCCAAGGTGTTATAGTCATATCTTCTGGAAAATTCTTGACGTCAGGGCCTCCTTGGTCGCTATTCCATGCAGTTGCTTTAATATTCTTTACCTTTTGATTTTTTATGCCAATATTATTCCACATGTTAAATATATCTTCAATCAAATCCAATATTGGCCCCATTCTAAATTCCAGTTGAAATAGTTATCTATGAATCTGAATGCATCACTTCCTTTCAAACCCTTTTGTTTCAAATCGTCCTCTTTAATCGAGAAACCTATTTCCATACAACATTGTTTCCAGAAATTTGCATCAACTTTTGATCTATCCCCACCACATATTTGTTCAAATTTATTGTGGATAAATATGAGCTTTTGAATGAATTTCATGGACATCCTATAGTCACTATATGTGTTATGCATGCCAATAGTTTTTCTTCCACGTCTGTTAAACCAACTTAAATTATGCATTTGACTATTTGAGAAATGGTGTTTTTGGGAAACTCTTGCATCAATTATCTTCTAGCCTCTGCAGAATGATTCCCCCACCAAAAAAAACATAGTAGTTGTAATCAAAACACCTTGGCACTACTGATGATTCTCCTCCAAGTGAGGATTTCAAAGGGACTGATAATGTTCCTCCTAGAAGCAAGGATTTTGATGGCATCGATGATGATTTTCCTCCAAGCAAGGATTTTAATAGGGAAGACGATGATTTTAAGGAGAATGAAGGAAACAACAATGGACCTGAAGATGATTTTCCTCCAAGCGATGATTTTGACGGCACCGATGATTATTTTCCTCCAAGTGAGGATTTTAATGGGACAGATGATGATTTTGGTGAGGATAAAGGCACCGATAATGGTGAAGATGTTTTTCCTCTAAGTGAGGATTTTGACGGCATCGAGGATGATTTTACTTCTAATGAATATTTTGATGGGATGGATGATAATTTTGGTGGGGATGAAGGAAACAATAATGGTGAAGATGATTTTCCTCCAAGCAAGGACTTTGAGGGAACCGAAGATGATTTTCCTCCAAGAGAGGATTTTAATGGGACAGATGATGATTTTGGTGAGGATGAAAGAAATAATAATGGTGAAGATGATTTTCCTCCAAGCAATGATTTTGATGCCATCGATGATTATTTTCCTCCAAGCGAGGATTTTAAAGAGACAGATGATGATTTTGGTGAGGATGAACCTTCCAGTGGTGAAGATACCAATATTGTTGATGATGTTGATTTAACCTTAAGTAATAAACATGATACTGATGAGGATAACCAATCTCCTACTAAATTTGGTGATGATAATCTCAATGAGAGAGATGATATTCCTCATAGTGATGAGAACACTCATTCAAATGAGGATGATGCAATTGTACATGAAACACAAAGGAAAATTGTACCAATGAGCAAGTTTAAATGTAGGACTAAACCATATTATATCAATCCAAATCATTCTAGTTATACAAGGTCTAGAGAATATTTTCTCAGGAGTCCAAGTTCTATTACTGATTTGATTTCAAGTGAGTGTTAGCAAAAGCATTGTTTGAAACATATGCACTACAATTGTGATTTGGAGAAAAAGATAGCATATATATCAATGAACAAAAATATGCAAAATTCATATTTAGTGGGGTGCATGATTTCCATAAAGGTAGGTTATGATTATCGCATTGGAAATATTTTTCTTTGCAGAAGGGCATTCAAAATAATTCACTCAATTGGTAATGTTCAACTATCAAGAATCCAAACAAGGCTAGAAAAGGATCCCACTTTTTATTCTAAAGAATATCATGCATGAGCTAGTGGTCCAATAACAAACATTTCAATATCATGGATGTGTGACTTCTTTTCTAAGCATGGAGAGAGTGTGACAGATAGAGAAACCATACACATTCCAATTAATTTCTCAAGGTAGGAAATCTACAACTTGTTGAAGGTGTTTGTTCAAGAGGCTGAAGGAAATAACAATTTCATCAGATATGGATAGTTTACAAGACTATGGAAAATAGAGTTCAACAATGTCTGTATTCCTAAGAGGTCAAGGATGGAGGATTGTAGTATATATGATTCTCTTAAACAAAGAAGGGATAAATTACAAGGGATAGAAACAGGTGTGTCTCTAAAAACTTTCTTTTCTTTAATACATATCAATTATAAAAGCTCATCAATGTTTAATTTTTATTTATTTGTAGATTCCATTATCAAATAACTCCAAGCACATTGCAATCAACAATCAGTTGAATGAAAAAAGTTATACAAACATCGCAAGAAGTGTTATGATGATCCACATCAATATTTAGGTTTGATAATTGTTGGCATGGATCATAAAAAAAAAAACTCTTTTGCCACATTTTGTTCGTGTACCAAAGAATTTAAAGGAGGAAAATTGTATTCAGTTTCACTTGGTTGGTTGTATGGTTTTTAATGGTCACATGTCCCCAAGGGTTTACTTTACAACTCCAAATATTCATAATGATGCAAATTTGACCATCACCATAATTCACCATGTGATTACTCATTGGTCCGACAATCTTCCTTGAGTTCTATATCTGCAATTGGACAACACCGGCCGGGAAAACAAAAATCAGATTGTATTTGGTTATCTAAACATGCTTATTGAACTTGGCATTTTTCAAAAGGTTAAAGTTGGTTTCCTGCTTGTTGGACATACATATGACCATATTGACCAAATTTTTAGTCTTTTTACAATGGAATTGGGGAGGAAGAATGTTGGGAGTCTCCCATCATTAACTGAAATTATTAGAAAGACATACAGTCCATATATTGTTGTACTAACGTTGGAGGAGATTGTTGACATGCGAAGATTTCTTATGGGATCGCATGGTGAAGAAAGTTGCATTGAAAAACTTAATGACATTAGCTTTCAACATCAATTTCGTATAAAAAAGATTGATGAAAAAATTAAACACTACTATAGGTTAAGAAGTACTCAACAAGTGCAGAATGGGGGCCTACATTAGGGTTAACATTTCTGAAATGCATCCCAATTCTTCAAATTTACGCTCCAAATTTATTGTTATTGCAATCAGCTATCGAGATTCAAAATGCACACCAACACAATAGAGATGTTGATTCTTCTCAATGCTTGGAAGAAATCAAAAAGTCTATCAAACATACATATGACTATTTTGATGTTGTTGATACTATTTTCTAGGGAGTCGTTTTTAATGGAGAAAGATGACATAATTTCAAACTCTACAAATGGAGATATTTTTTTGAAGACTCAATTTCATTGGCCACAGAGTATGTCAAATGAAAATGAGGAAATAAATGTTGAACCATAAGGTGTTGATCCTTCTCAAGCAAAGGAAATGGAAATGTATATTGGGTCTAGAAGATCATCTGCATGACGTGATGCAATGGAAGACCCTTATAGAGGCTCAGTACAAGATATTAAGGAAGGTTGTATGATCGCAATGTTGGCTATAGAATATGCACGCGGTTATCCATTCTGGATGGCAAAATTTATGAAGGTAAATAAAGAAAATGAAGCAGTTATATCCATTTAAGTACATTAGTATGCAACATACACACATCCATTTGATGGTGTATACAAGCCAAAGATGGTGGTGGAGAAAAAGGTTTGCAAAAAGAGAAAAAGAAAGGTTCAAAATGTAAAATATCATCGCATTGAAATTTTTAACTTAGAAGATGTTTGCATACTAGTTTATGACTTCTAGTTGACGAAGAAAGGCACTCTTCGCTCCAAGACTACAGAGATTATCAAAATATTGTTGGCACAATAAATAGTTGCATCATGGGAGTCTGCTAAACCAAGGTGTAGATCGAGAAGGAATATGTCATATGATATGTTGGGCATACATGAAGACTCAGACGGTGCACTTATTGATAGTATAGAAGAATACAGGTCATTTACATCTTCATCTGAAGAAAATGTAGTTTCTAATGGTGTGTCTGAATACTATGTGTTGGTTTCACTATTTGCACATGACACATTTTATCTTTTTTATTGAGATGACATTGTATATGTGGCAACTCTAAAGGAGTGTTTCAATTTTAATAGGAATAGATTGTATGTCTTATGGTTTAATATATGATTTTATTATGAGTATTATCAAAAATTCCTTTCTTTTATATGGAAAGAGTGGTCTAATAATTTCTTGAATATTTTTTGTTAAATATAGTGCAAGTTTTATATAGTGTTACTAATAGGTTTAATAAATACAATTTCAATTTATGATAAAATGATATAATTATGCCATTTTTTGAAATAGTGTGCTACCATTAGCATCAATTTTCAATTTGGGGCTTGATTTTAAGGTTATTGTAAATAACATTAAGGATTGTTTTCATCCATGTCCACATTTTTAGCCCCCCCCCCCCAAAAAAAAAGAAGTGGTGCTACTGGTAGCACCACTTTTTTATTTGGAGGTGTTTTTTTCACAAAAATATGAATTTTTATGGCTAGAATTCCTATTTTGAGCATAAAGTTCTCGTCAAGTTGTATAACATGTTGCAAGGGGTATTTACACTTATATATGTCTTTATTGAGATTTTGGGATGGAAAAACACCTATTCTTTTTATATATTGCACGAGTATTAAACAAGTGTACTATCAATATTGATTCCATGGCAGCCATTACAAATTCAAAATAAACAATTATTATATATATATATATATATATATATATATATATATAATAATTGATGCATGGATAACTCCTAGCNCAGAGTTTGTAAGAGATAACTTATTTAACTAAAATAAAGTGAGAATAAATAACTAATAATTTATTAATAGCACGTAACTTGTGACCTATCGATGTTCTCCAGACAAAAGTTAAGTGGTTGTGTTAATATAATATAATGTCAATTCTAACACAATAATAATTTTAGGTATTATTAAATCATAATAATAAATTTCATGGGTTTACAAATATAATATGAATATAAACTAATTCGTCTTTTAATGATAAATAGTTCATTAATATCTGTGAGTCAACCAAATTTTGTATATGACTCTTTTTTCTTCACTTTTTACCATCGTGATGATGAATCTAACTTTGGGCTCGAATCATTGACATATAATCTCTAGATGTGGTTCTTCGTGAAGATCTAATGGGTATTATAACATGTGGAAAAATACAAGATCTTGGCACATCATAGTCCATGTATTTGTAAAACTAAAGGACAATTATAAAATATTTACTAGCATGCCCCCAAAGTGGGGGAAATGAAACGTCGAAAACGACTTTGGTATGTTTAAGATGAGAGAAAGCTGTGTGTATATAGATAATGTAAGTTTATGTGTTGAAATCAAGTCTAGTGAATCCATGGAAATTATAGTGCAAATACTAATAAGTAGTACGTAGGAACCCATGCAATAAATAGAAACCAATGTAATCGATGGCAAGTAAAATGAAATTTCCATTAATTTGTCATAAGAGAAAGTATACATATGTAATCTAATTAGAGTTATTGATTTTGACTCTAATTATATTGGCAAGCAGTGTTGGTATTTTCATTTGGTACAGGGAGTGTAGGGATTGAGGGATGCAATTTTAAGTGTGAAAGGGACAGAGATGAAGGTGTGTTGAGCTTCCTTTTTTCGAAGTGTGACATATGAAGTGTCTTTCATCTTTGCATAGTAGTCGAAGGATAATGATGGTGCAATTCACATTCCTTCTAATAGTGTAGTGTGTGACATTGTCGTGAAGGTCAAGCCTTGTCATTCGGTATTATCAATCTTAATGGTTGACCTGGTTAATGTCAATCCTTGGTATTTAGGGATATTCAATGCCCAATCCATCTTGGGGTGGATTTCTTTCTTGTTAGTTCGATTTATGGGTGTAATCGGTATGTCCTTTAGTTGAGATTGGTCCCATGGAGGTCCAATGTATTTATCAAATGCCATGACAACATAGGATGGCACATTATATGAATCTAGAGGTAATACTAATCATCAAGTCACATGTCATCCATCCAACCATAATAGGATGTAATTACTACCTTGGTTTCCTAAGAGAATAACCCACATTTATTGATGAACTCCCACCTCCATCACTTGATTTTAGGTTTTAATGGTTTCAATAGTGTCTAGTAGATACCACTTTATTATACATGTTGTGATGGAGGTTATCAAATTATGTGGTAGTGTAGTGATATTGGTGATTTTCCCATATATGCTCTAGATTTTACCCGTGAGATTTGAAATTTCTCGATGCATTTAAATGCAAAATTGTGATTCAAAATTATGTTAAAGTTCATGTAAAAGAAAAGGAACAAATTACAAGTAAAGAGTGTCCAAGAACAAAAATGTTCAAGCAATTACACCTACACATCTAGGAAACAATAACTGTGGCTCAAACACATAAAAAAGGGGCAAATGAGTAGACTTTGAAAGCTTCCTTTCCAATCCTGCATACCAACCATTCCCAAAAGGAGTCAAGGGAAGGATTAGCCCACATAATATCCCATCATAATAAAAATAGTGACATATATCTTCTCCATAAATAACTAATCACTCATTAATGACATTCACAATTTAGTTTCAATGGTCCTATATATGATATGGTAATATGAATTATGTAGCATGGCACATGTAGACTGCCTTCTAGATGCACCTTCGCTACTGTGTGTCAACTTGCTCTTAAACAAATATATGCAAATGAAAAAGAAACGGGGGAGAAAAGTTAAAAGAACAGTTTGTTTGCAACATTTCCCAAGGAAGAAACATTTTGTTATTACCCTCTTCATGCCTCCTATTGACCTCCTAATTTATATCACTACACAACTTTTGAACATACGCATAATGAATTGTTATGCAAACCTGATTTTAATGCCCACGCGACTACTTCTGATAGCCCCTTTTTTGTGGCCTCCAGTAGAATTTGTTAGTTGGTCAAATTTTATTCAAAATTCATTAAAATATTTTAATATAAATATAATACCTTTTGAAAATGGTAAGTTATCCGATTTAATTCCTTATTGATAATATAAACAATACCTTTCAGTGACAGAAAGTTATTGTATTGTTTTCCTTCTAAAAATTATTTGCATGAAATTCATTTAGACTTTGATGCAATGCCCACATGCGTTCCATCACATATGTTATTAACACTTGTATCACATGTAGAGTGTTTCCCATGGAACAACACTTGGAACATGTGTTCATTACTTGTCTCATAGGATTAGGAAATGTCATTGAGAATAAATATCTCATGTAGGTGATACTTTACAGGTTGTGGGTGCTTATTTAAACTATGTGCTCCACCATGAAAATAGTGACTTAATATCTCTTTGAATATGTACTTCACTCTATTTTTAATTCCATCTCCTATTTGGATTCCAATGATAAGAGAACTGAGGACCATTCACTTGGATCTCTGAATCTATTGCATTAGTATTTTATCCCTTACATATAAAATCCTCACTTCACTACTAACCAATGCATTATGGAAGTAGTGGCGATAGATGGTGTGCTAATAATGCTAGAATCCATGACTTTGATGTAATAGAAGGCATATAATGGCCACCATTAATGCAGGACACCATTAATGGAGCCACGAGGAAAAATGACAATAACATTCCAATGGTCCTGGGATTGAATGAGGAAGAGTGTCTATTCTAACTGTCCAAACCAGAAGAAGGAGTGTTGATCATGATCAGTAATTATGTCAATTGCCCAAGATTCTTATTATGGAGAACACACAGAAACACTTATTAGTGAGACTAAGGTGATGCTTTGTGGTGACGAATATTAATTAATGATCACTCCATCTACTTGTGACACATCATGGGTAGATAGGGTTCCTTCCATTGATGGTTCTTCTCCCCCACAATTTCATCTAACAACTGATTGTGTTTTGAAAAATGAGTTAAAAGATGGTTCATGGGGGATCGAGTCTCACTTTATATTGTCCAATCGCCTTCTTTCCACTCGTTCTTGTGTTCTTGGACTCTTTAAATGAAAATATGGATATGTACAAGTGGAGAAGGGTAAGCATTAAAATCAGGATATCAAAGTAGTCATTTTACTTCGTTATAATCACGTAGATACAATTATAGTAATGGCTTGATGATAAGATCAACCATTTTTTTTATATAGAACTTGCATTAACCTCATTAACTATGTGATTATAATTGTAATTTCCATTGATATATATGTGTAGGAATTCAATTCATAAAGAGAGATTTAGAAGCAATAAAGCACGAAAGAGGTTATGACAACTTGTTAACAGAATTTCATATAACATTTCCTTCCTTGTTAAGTGAAGCTCAATCTCTCCACCTCAAACTTCCCTATGACTTGACTTATGTACATATGCTCCAAATGAAAAAAAAGAGATATTATCCAAGAAAGAGATTCAAATTTTCTTATTGTAAATTCAACCACCTATTTAGACCATATTAATTATCAAATTCTAATAACTAAAAGTTAAATATGATCTACAATATTTTAGAGGAGAAAATTCATAGTAGAACAATACTGTCATCTTTAGAGGGAATATAAGATGTGGTTAAGTGGGAAATAATAATGGGTTTCCAAAACCAAGTTGGATCTTTCTTAGTCTCACCTGCTTCCACTGCCTGAGTCTTCTTGGACACAAGAGACATGAAATGCCTTGAAATCTTGAACAACATGCTCGCTAATTTGGGAAGTTTCAGTATGTATGGAATTTTTAGATTGTTTTCATCATGGCCCCACCATACCTTTACCTTCCAACTTTACTTCTCAACTTTGATTATATTAATTAATTACTCATACTACAATTCCCTTCTTGTATTTCATGGATATGCTGGAACACCTATTGATGGCCGATAGTATTGAACTCCTCAGAATCAATAAACACTTTGAAAAGGAAATCAATGAATCTCTTGATTATGTTTACATGTATAAATAGCAATTTTAAATTTAATAGACCTCCTTTCCATATTTCCTCTTAAAAACCCTTCAGTAGAACATTTCTAAAATTTGTTACATACACGCAATGGAACAAAATATTGAAACCGATAATAGATATTAAGATCATTTCTTTGGGATTTTGATTGCTTTGGAAGCATCGGTACAGCATAATTCCAGGTGGATGATACTCATTAGTTTTATATTTTAATCCATCATAAAACAATAACTGTTGTATATTCCATGGTTTATAATCTACCATTTTCTAACATTTGGACAACGTATTAGCATTCATTTTCAATAGCTTCAAAGACATTGATGAGCACTTATTTTGATCGACCGATCAATTCAAAAAATATGTAGCAAGCATGTTGAGCCTTTACAAAGCTTTGCAACTCACATTTCCTAGAGAAATCATTTGGATTAAGCTAGAAGCTTCACTACTAAATATTTAAGGGAAGCTATTGATAAAAGTGATATTTTTCTCTACATGGAACAACAAGCAAAACCTAAGCCAAGAGGCAATCCACTAGCTATACATTTCGACTGGCTTATTTGTTTTCTCAACAAAATCCATTGGATGGGTTTCTAATATTTTTATTGACATTTCTATTGCCTTTGTAGATTAAATACGAGCTCGATTTTCTAATTATATTAACAAAACAATTCAAAACACTAAAAATCCATGTTGAGAACAAAAAATATATATGAGTTTTTTCCAAAGTCAACTAACTACCGGAAGAGGATGAAGAAGTACATGAGTTTGGGCACACTATTTGTCTATGTTAAGTCAAAACAATGTTTTGATATTCACTGAGAAAGTAAATGGTCTCACCAATGAAAAGTATTAACTACCGGAAGAGGATGAAGAAGTACATGAGTTTGGGCACACTATTTGTCTATGTTAAGTCAAAACAATGTTTTGATCTTCAATGAGAAAGTAAATATTCTCACTAATGAAAAATATTAAGGTATGGTAAAGGCATGGACAAGATTTTGTGGAAAAGATTCAATTTAGTCTCACTTTGATCATCCATGTGTGTATTATGCACTTGTGTATGTTTTTGTCATGACAAAGGTATTGGTGCGATATAAATTTAATAGAGAGTGTGTGGCATATGATTAGTGAAGGTGGTGCCAGTATACATAACTTAAATAGCTCCCAAGCTCCTAGGAACAATCATGCAAGTGATACTCAAGTTTATTGATGATAGGGGTAAGCTCCTCATATGCCATCGACAAACGACAAAGAGGCTAGAGGAACTAGACCCTTAAATATCACCTTTGGTATAAACTATATATGTTTAAAAAATATTCACTTTAAAATTAAAATGGGATAACCCTAGTCTTCTCTAGTTTTTCTTATTTATCATCTTTCACTGGGTTTTTTATTAACATCTTTCACATTTATATTATTGTTTTCAACCTCTTTCTCGTTTTAATTTTAATTTTTATAGATGTGATATTTGGTTAGAGATTAAATATTTAAAAGTTTAAACTAAAAATGAGAAATATCAAGCAACAATTTTTTAAAAATTAAATTTAAAATTAGAAAGAAAAAAAAAGCTAAAATCAATAATAATAAAAAATTATAATCATTTTATTTAGTCTAGATTTATTTAGAAATATTCTATTTAATTAGTCTTCTATTAGCTTCAAATATTAACTAAGATGTTCATGAATATGATTCTTCTTAAACTTGGAAAGTTCATAAAACCTATCTCCTATTATTATTTATTTAATGTTTAAAATATATTTATAATTTTAAAAAATAATTTTTTATAATTGTATGATAAAAATTGGACATATATTTATAATTCTTAAATTCTATTTCCAAAAAATCAATAAATAAAATTGAAATGAACTTATGTGAACTCTTAGTAAATGAAATATTAAATTAAAATGACTCTCACTAACCCATGAGGAAACAAATCTTGGCATTGTCATTTAACTTCAACGAATAGTTAAATCTTCAATTATATGTTAAACCTCCATTCAACCC
Organism: Pseudotsuga menziesii; assembly: GCA_001517045.1. Taxonomy (NCBI): domain Eukaryota; kingdom Viridiplantae; phylum Streptophyta; class Pinopsida; order Pinales; family Pinaceae; genus Pseudotsuga; species Pseudotsuga menziesii. The sequence continues at coordinate 113,387 of LPNX010418202.1, forward strand.
GAAGTACTCAGAATATACAACCCTATTAAAAACTACCTTTTTTTTGTTCAATATGACCCACCCTATCTGGGATATCAATTGGAGAATCGTTTTACTCAACTATACCATTTTATGGACCAATTAAGTTAAATGAATATTTATCTCTCTATGGTTGGACATTGGAGTAATAAAATTGGTTATTTCAATGTCAAGAACAAATTTTACAAATTTCTTCACAAAGATTTTATTTTTATTTTTATTTTTTTAATTTTGAGGATATTTTCTGGAATCCTGCAAGAGTAATGGCATCATACATTTATAATATCACTGCCATATATTATAAATGCCATTGTGAACTCTTGGTGAAAAAATAGAGCCATTGAAAAAAACAGAGCAATTCTATCACTGCAGTCACAAACTCTTGAGAGAAAAAACATAGCAATCTTATCACTGCAATTGCAAACTCTTCAATAAATTTTTCAATAATGTCCTACAGATTGTCAACCTGCATCTCTTCCAACTCTTGTTGGGTGGAGATATTTGAAACTTAATTGGTATCTCTTTCAGGGAAGATCAGTCTTTTAAACACTTAAATATTTGCATTTTTTAGATATGGAAAGATGGATGTAGGTTGATATCAATTCAATAACTACAATTTTTTCAGAAAATTCTGAAATGGTAAACAATTGCTATATAACGTGGATCATAATTCTTGTATGGATAGTTCAATTTTGTCCATGGGGATCCAGAGAGCAAGTTGGGCTTTATCTGAACTCCTGCATACAAAATGGAGACATTACAAATTGCTTGAGAGAATAATTATAAGCTTTGAAAATTAATACATAATACTTGCCACTTGTATTTCAATAATGACAGGTGTCTACTCCTTATAGGTCCTCAACAAATGACGTCAATGTGTCGGCTCTTCATAGGCCATCCATAAAGGACGAAGTCGTAAGAAGAACCAAACCCCTTAAATAACACCCTCAGCGTAATTATTGAGAAATAAACAAATTTGTTATAAAATTAAAAAATAATAATAATTTGATTTTTATATATAATCTTTTCTAAAAATTCTATTTAGTTTCTTTTTAACGCTATATTTACAACTTATATTTCAACTATTTGATTCTACCTCAATTTTTTTTAAATATTCCTTTTTCAATGCTATATTTCAACTATTTGATTCTATTATATATTTTTTAAATATTTTTTTAATAAAAATAAATAATAAAAATATTTATATATTTAAAAAAACATTATATATATATATATATATATATATNTAGATGGTTGAAAAGATCTAAATAATATTTGGGTTTAACATTTTCGATTTACTTGAATAATGGAGTAATAAAAGAAGAGGTAGTAGATGGTTTGGAATTCAAGAATTTCATTTGGAAATATTAAGTTTTTTAATTAAAAGTGTAATATATTTATGGTTTTCATAATAATCAAGTTAAATAATCTATATTTACTTATTTAAACAAGAGTTATAAGTGGTAATGTCTTTGATAAAAGTTAAAGTTATAGAGAAAAAACAAAGTAGACAATTTACAAATAAACTTAATAACTAACTTACTTGTTTCATTGTATTAATTTTGACAATGACTTATATATTTTAGAAACCCAACAACTTTATTAAAAACCATAATTACATTTATTTACATTAATCTATTTATTTTGAAACTTATCCATTGTAAAGATGGATAAATTGGATGAAGATCAAGTTACTTATGTCAATGCACATTCTATTAACAAAAATAGTATGATATTTTTTATATTTGTTTTGTTTTGAGAAATTTGTTGAGATGATAAATCTAAACTATTTAATAAAAAGTGTTTTAAAATCTGTGAATATATATATTTCAAAAAGAAAAATATTTTAATATTAAATGAAAGAGTATACATTGTTTACCCTTTTGAACGAAGAAGAAGTTGAGTTTTCAAATATTGAAAATCTAAGTTCTAGGAGATAGGGCATGCAAAACTTGTGAAGAGATTATTTAAGGCAAAATAAATATATAAACATAAAATAAATTTTAGTTTTTAACTTTTCCAGTTAATAATTACCAATTCATTAATAATTACTAATACACAGCCAAGATATAAAACCTTGGCCACAAATTGGCTTATGTCCATCAATAGAATAATAAATATTGTGTAATTTTTCACAAATTGTCATTGTCATTTTTCCATGTACACAACTCGGATAGCCTAGGATGAGAAAGTTCTTAAATTTTTCCTTTCATTTTCTTATTGTGTCATGAAGTGGTCTGTAAAATTTATAAAAACTTCACCCATAAACAAATAATGTATGGGTAGAGATTAAAATAAAGTGAGAATTGCATGTTTCCCATGGAATCACAAAATCTTGTGGCATCTAAGTTTGTTATCATTCCTTGGGCTATTATTCCCTCTTCATGTAGGGATGAAAAAATAGCAAAGCATCATCTATTGCAATTAAATATGACATATAACTCTAGACATATTCAATTTCCTTTACATATGCTAGATTTATAATTGTCGTTTATTTTGCATCCACAATTGGAGCTCTAATAACAATTAATCAATAATTGTAGAAGACAATATAAATCAATATAAGTTACTATTAAAGTAAAGGTTGTCTATGCTCTTATAATTGTTGCACTGATAGATCATTCACACAAAAGCAGTTATACTTGTCAAATACATCTTGCATCATTGTTTTTACATTGCATGTTATAACTTATATTATTTTAACTATTAAAAAAACAGAAACTACATTTAAGTGTGCACATGGCATACCATACAAATTTGGGGAGTAAATAAGAATTTCCAAAGCTTACGGATGAAGAATACCAGAAAACATGAAAGCATAAATACTAAGACCACTAATGCAACAATGAAACAATAACGCATACACTGTAACAAGTGAAATTCAAACATAATAATCAAGAGAAAGTCTACAATACATTATGCTTACATCCACAAGCACCAAGAAGACTATTGATTAAGAGAATAATCAAGAAACATCGAGACGATTATGGAGGCCAATTTATTTTATGATTTTTGGGGAGCTTATAACTACTCATGAGAATGTTTTGTCACTTTATTTTGATTCTAATACGGTGGCATGCTCGGTTCTAGAGTTTCTTAGGAGTTGAGTTTCTTTGGTCATAGTGGATGAGTTTGTGAGGTGTATGCATATTACCTCCTCTCTGAGGGATGTCTTAGTAATAGTTTGATACTTTCACAGTTTAGTTGTTGCTTTTTAAAATGTAAATTTTTGTTTAACTATGTCAACATAGATATATAGAGAGAGAGACTTCTAAATAAAAAATACCATCCACTGCATATTATATGTTATGTTCTCTCTATTTTTGATACCATGTTGAAGGCATTCATACTATTCAAATTGTCTAGTCATGATATGGATACCTTATAACTTTGGTCATGATATGGATACCCTATAACTTTATGTGACGGTAGATTTATGAAAAAGGGATAGAATGGCTAGACAAATCAGGCTATGCTTTTCAACAATTATATTTGATAAAATAACTTAAACAAATATGTAAATCTTATATTTATTTATTTGTTGTGGGATATTACTCATTTATTGGTATTGTATTCATCTGTTGTAGGATATTACTCATTTATCGGTAATCTACATACCTCCCCTTATACTATTATGATTCATTGATACATATAAATTCAAAAAAATCTTTGATTATATTTGATAAAATAATTTAAATAAAATAAATTATTTAGTATTTTCTACCTTATACTTATTCTTCAATAGTACCAATAAATTCCATCGTACATATAAATTTGTTAAGACATGGCAATGTAAGCAGCATAAGGTGTAATGCATGAAGGTTCGTTAAGGTCATACTCAGCCTGAGAGAGAACAATAAGGGGGCTAGGGTTTCAGGTGTCAATGGTGGCACCTTCTCGGTCTCCTTGGTTCTCTGGCGGTTACCCTTACCTTCTGACATACTTTTCGTGTCGGTTATCCTCTCTCAGGAGGTTCTGAACCCTGAACCCTTTCCGTGACGGTGGGGTTTTACCTTTTGCACCACCTTTCTTTAATGTGCCCTTTCACCCTCGCCACCTTTTAGTGTTGATTTTTCTGTGTTGTTTCCATGCACGTAACTTGTCTTTGTGCATATCAATGCTCTAGCTACTTCGAGGTCTCCTCGGTTCCCTGACCATATCACCTGTGTTGACTTTTGGCGTTAGTTACAAAACTGCAACCTCACAGCAGTGGGATTTTCTGGGTTTTTTGGTGTTTGTCTTGACAAAGAACTATTTGGAGTTTCATCGATTCTTGCGACTCCGAAAACAATAGACTGGTGAATTGCGGTTATTAGGTACTATGTTGTTATCTTCTCCTTTATTTTTTAGTCTTAGGGATTTTCAAGGCTTGGTATGAATGCCTTCTCCAAGGCTGTTTGTCAGCTGCATGGCTCGACCACCCCACATGGAGTCCACCCTCATTACCTGAGGGCTACTACCAACCATGAATAAAAAGTGGGAATTAGTTTCTTTATTTTGAGGGTTTATTTTTTGCTTATTCCGGTTTTACAGGTTGCCTCCTCGATTTCGGCTATTACCTCTGTTTAACCCTTAGGATTTGGAGTTTCCACTTGGGTATCCTGTTAACTCTATTTTTTTGTCCTCAGTCACTACCTATTTAGAGTGCCCATGTTTTGTCTTCTTGCTTCCTGGGTTATCTGGTGGGGTTCCTAGATTATGGCAGAAATTGGGGGGCCTGAATTGTCCTCGGTGGGGGATGGGATTACTAAACCCCCTTGGACTCAGTCTTCGTATCATGCTCATCATAAGACGAAATCTATTAAGGCGCTGGACTCCAAGCGTCGTTATGTGTTGGGAACGGATGTGTATTTTGATTAGGTCGAAACCCTATGTTGCAGAGCACTCATCGGGAGGCTCGAATATGCATCCATGTCCAAAGAGGAATGGGTTGATTGGGAAACATCCATTGGAATCCCATCATACATTATATCCCCACTATCAGCCTTCTTGCGAACAAATGGCTGGTATTTGTTTTCATTGAAGAACATGAGGCTACCTGCATTCTGGATTCACTTTGGACCATTTAGAAGGGTTCCTTGGTCTTAAGACGATGGCACACTGGTTTTGAACCCTTAAAATAAAGAGTTATAAAGCGTCATCTCTGGGTCTTACTTCTTTCCCTACCCTTCCCTCTCTGGAATAAGGATTTCCTCACTGGTTTGGCAAACTCGATTGGTCGTTTTGTGGCCCTTGAGAAGGACTTTCATTTGAATTTTGTTAAGCAACTGGCCAGAGTCCTTGTAGAACTAGATGTATCTAAAGGTATCCTTCCGGACATTGACATTGTTTGTGGAGAACTTATCATTTCCCAGAAGTTAGATTATCTCCATGTGCCCTTTCGTTGTAACTACTGCTATGAGACTGGACACTTACGCAGTTCTTACTCCCTTCTCTTTCATGGTTAGCCTGTAACTAGGGGTTTTGACCGTATCCCCTCCCCTCCCTTGTCTCCCAAGGACTCACCTCCGACCTGTTCATTGTCTCTGCCTCCCCCTGATTCTCTGTACATCTCCTCTTCACCTACACCTTATGAAGGGATCTCAAAGGGTGAGTTGTTATACATTGAAGATGTAGAAACTTGTGCTCTCCTTTCTCGACCTATCTTGACCAATGTATTACCCTAGGAATATATCTCTGAGCCTCATATCCCTCCCATACCTCAGTCCCTTCCTCCCTAAGAGCCTTTACTTACTCCTTCCCCTGAAGGTTCTCCTCCTTTTAATCTAGAACATTTTCCCTTGCTTCCTGCCTCCTCTTCATCTCCTCTCAGCCTGACTCCCTACACTATTCTGGGACCTACTAGTCCTTCTGCTTCCAGCCCTAGGAATTCTCTAGCTTTCCTGGACCCCTCCCTACTTAAATCTCTTTCTATATTTACTGACAAAACACTAGTTTCCCCTTCTACCCTCCCCTTAGACTCTATTTGTTTTGAAAATGTGATTATCCGTAAATCTAAGAAAGCCCTCCCCTCTAACCTTGGAGCTACAGGACTCTACACTCCACTCTCTGCTAGACTGAAGAATGCTGCCAGACAATCTCGAAACTCACCTTGTCCTTTGTAGGTACTTAGAGCATGTACACCTGATGGGTATGTCTCTCCATGAAGATTCTGTCAATGAATATTTGGGGTTTTGGAGGGATTTCCAAAAAAAAATCCCTTGGATCTCTCTTCTCTGACTTAAATCCTGACATGATACTGATCCAAGAAACTATGTGTAACTTCCCCAGGGATCTCCTTTCCTTCTCAAAATTGATGCCTGGATGGGAGTTTTTTGCATTAGATGCATCTGGCCTCTCTGGTGGTCTATTTACGGGATGGTACCCTCTTCTGGTTTTTTGCAAATCCTTCTCCTCTCTTGTTGGCATTGTCCTTAAGGCTAGCACTAAAGGCATTTCTGAGGTTTTCTCTATAATTATCTGCTATGGTCCTTATTCCCACCACACTGACTTCTGGAACAATCTATTGGCTTTTGGTCTTCTTGCCTTACCCATTCTACTCATGGCTGGGGATTTGAATTTCACTCTCTCCTCTACTGAAGTCTCGGGTGAAAAAGCTCACACTAATCCACTATCAAGTTTCATCTCATAGTTCATTTCGAGTAACCATCTGGTTGACCTTCTCATGTGTGCTCCTATCCCAACCTGGAGAAATGGTCGTGTTGGGGATGCTGGTATCAGCAAAAGACTTGACCGTTTTTTTATTGTTGACCATATTATTCCTACTCTCGCCAGCTATAGAACTTGGGCCACACCTTCTGATGTCTCTGATCATTACCCTATTTTCCTAGAATGGGGTAATAGACTCACTTCTCGGTGCTACCCTTTTAAATTTAATAGAGCCTTGATGTTGGAAGATGAATTTGCTTCCCTTGTTACTAAGTCCTGTTCAATTCCTTCGTCTCTTCGGCCTTGTGATCATATGGAGACTCTCTCCCATAAGCTATGTAGGCTTAAAGAGACTGTCAAGATCTGGGAAAGAAACAAAAAATGCTTTAGGAAACAACTGCTTCTGGATATAAATAATGAGATTTTTGCCCTCCTACAGCTAGACTCTGGCCTTCTCTCTGCCACTGATATTGATAGGTTGAGGGCTCTAAAATCTAAAAGGGAAAATTTATTTAGGCATGAGGTGACCACTCAGAGATTAAAAAGTAGAGCCCTGTGGATCAGTGAGGGTGATGCTAATACAAAAATTTTCCATGCCTTTGCTTCGGCTAGAAGGAATTCAAAAACTATTTGGTCCCTTAATGACATTGATGGTAACTTGATTATTGAAGATATTCCTCTTAAGCAGCTGGGTACGCATCATTTCTCTGAGTTATTTAAGGATGATGGCAGAACTAGTATAGTTGACCAACTTAAGGTGATCAGACTCTTTCCCTCCCTTGTTCAAGACCAGGCAAAAGAAAGCTTTATTATTCCTATCTCCCTTTCGGAAGTTGAAGTTGTATTGAGGGGCTTTAAAAAAGATAAAAGCTCGGTCCCTAATGGATGGCTGGTTGAATTCTTTTTGTCCTTCTTTGATGTTGTTGGGGAAGAACTTTGTAGTGTTGCTGAACAAGCAAGGATTGAAGGTAAAGTTACTAGGGCCATAAACTCTACTTTCCTGACTCTGATCCCCAAGTCTGATAATCCTACCTCCTTTGCCAACTTTCGGCCTATCTCTCTGTATAATCTGGTATACAAAATTAGTTCCAAAGTTGCTTCTCTTCGCTTGAAGCCTATCCTCAACAGAGCTATCACTGCTTAGCAATTTGGGTTTCTTAAAGATAGACACATTTTAGAACCTGTTGGTATTACGCGAGAGATTCTCCATTCTATTAAAACAAAGAATTTGAAGGCCATGGTTCTTAAACTTGATTTGGTCAAAGCTTTTAATCGGGTGAATTGGACATTCTTGAGACTTATCCTTTTACAAATAGGTATACCACTGGTGGTTGTGAATTTGATAATGGGGTGTGTGACTTCCTCTTGTTTTATTGTCTTGGTGAATGGAACACCCTCTAACTTCTTTCTAGCTTCCATAGGGATTCGTCAAGGCTATCCTCTATCTCCACTTTTGTTCATTCTAATCATTGAGTGTCTCAGTGTTATTATCATAGATGCTCAGAAAAAAGGTCACATTAAGGGTATAAAGCTCTCACCTAGTCTAACCATTACCCATCTCCTCTTCGTAGATGATGTTATTCTTTTTGGCCTAGGCACTGTCGAAGAATGGCAAGCATACAAAGAGGCTCTTGGCTTATTTAGTTCGACTACGGGCATGTATGTTAGTAAGGAGAAGTCCTCTTTTCTATTTAATGAAGTAGATGATGACATCAGAATTCAAATATCGGATTTCTTCCCATACAGAATGGAACCTATTACTGTGGGTTATAAATATTTGGGATACTAACTCAAGCCACTGGGGTATCGTCCTACTGACTGGAACTAGCTTATTGAAATGTTTGAAAGGAAAATAAATAATTAGACTTATAGACTGCTCTCCCTTGGGGGCAGGCTTGTCCTTAGAAAATTTGTTCTCACATGTATTGCAGTTTACTGGTTTGCTCTAGCTTGTGCTCTGTCTTCTATACCGAACTCACTTAGAAGGAAGATCTTCTCCTTTCTCTGGGGATGCTCAGATGGGCACCAAAGATCACACTTGGCTAACTGGAAAACCATCTCAGCTCCCATAGAATTTGGAGGTTGGGACATAAAGAATCTCGACTGGTTTGGAGCCTCACTCAGAAAATTTGTTGCAGTTACTTATGGGGAAGGGCATTTGGAGCAGGATTGTAACTCATAGATATTTAAAAAACAGACCCCCAGTTGTCTGACTCAAATCTCGGCCATTATGGATATCAGGATCCTCCTATTTTTGGAACGGGTTCATCAAAGTTCTCCTATGGATCACTTGCAAGCTTGGATGGAAAGTGGGAAACGGTATGAATATTAGACTGGGTCCTGGGAGTAGATCCCATTGCTGGCTTTAATACCCCCTTATTACTCTCTGAAGCCCTTAGAGACTTCTTGACTGATTATGGGATCACTCATCTGATTAATGTACAGAATCTGGATGGGGGGACACAGGGTCCAAATTATTGGTATACTGCAGTAGACTTACATCTTATTGGTGAATGGGCAGAACAATGGTCTGCTTTTGTACAAGGCCTTTCTCATGGTGGCATTAAGATTCGGAATACTGGAGACACTCTTCTCTGGCTTCAAAATCCAAGAAATGGTATGGTCACAACTAGCAATGCATATGAGCTCATTGTATCTAGAAATCTGCCTCTAGCCCATCATAGTTTTTATACTCAGATCTAGCACTTCAATATCCCATAGAAAATTAAATGCTTCATTTGGTAGGTTATCACTAATAAAGTTAACACTTGAAATAACTTGATGAAAAAGCGATGGAATGGTCCCAATCGTTGTCCTCTCTGTAAGGGCCAGCCTGAATCAGTCACTCACTTGTTTTTCGATTGCACATTTATTCAGGAAGCTATTCTTTGTCTTGATAGGACCTTTGATGTACATCTGATTTGGAATAATTCCTCAGTCCTTGAAAACATTACTAGCTGGATCAACAGGAAAAATGACTTATGATTCCTTCCCTTCTTCTTCATCTGGGATTTGTGGAAGACCAGGAACAGTATTATCTTCGATGGCAAAACTCCAAATTTTTCCTGGCTATGTCACTGGATTATGCAAGATGTGGAAGCTTACCTGGTTCCTCTGAAAAAAGGGACAAAGATCAGGAATATTGGTAACCCTCCGAATAAATCCTTTCCCATGGGGTCTTTTATGGAGCTGGTACTAACATTTTTGGAGGAGTTGGAGTTTATATTTGGATCAGTGATACTCATCACCTCTCGATCAAACTGGGTTGTGGTATAAGTACCAATACTCGAGCAAAGTTGTTGGCACTCTGGGCTCTTTTGTACATCTACAAAGAAATTGGTTTGCCTCACATACATATTTTTGGTGACTCATCGGTGATTATTAATTGGGCAAAGGACAATTCTGCTCTATCCATACTGAACCTGGAGGCAGGGTGTGTTGACATAAAAATGCTTATTTCCTCCTTCTCTGCAATGGACTTCAAACATGTCTATAGGGAACATAATGAGAGGGAAGATTATTTATGTAAGGAAGGGCTCACTATGGCTTCTGGCCATCTAACCTTTACAGATTCTTGTGAAGGTATTGTTGATGGGGAAGTTTCATTATAGCTTTTTTAGTAGAGCTCTGCTCCGTAGACCTACTCATCTTTTGGAGTATGGCACTTTTTTTCACTATCATACTGATTATTTTCAGCATGTTGTTTTTTCACACTTATGTGGCTATTTATACTTGACTTTCCCATTAGCCCTTCCTTGGATAAGGCCTCTAGGCTCTCTATATCTTCCCTTGGGACATTTTGTGGATAGAGAGATCAGGATTTTTGTATTGGATGTATGTGAGATGTCTATTCTACAGGGCTCCCTGTTGTGTGTGCAAAAACATGCATATTATTCTGTTTATTTTGATGATGTAAGCTGTTAACTTTGATTCTTATTGAATATCAAGGAACTGCTATTTTTTCGCATGGAAAAAAAATTCCAAAAATATGGACTATATTTGATAAAATAAATTATTTATATTTGATAAAGTCTTCAATTTTTTACTTTTATATATTATATAGTTTAATTTAAAAATAAAGTAAAAAAAACACAATTTATTAAATAAAATAATAAATTTTTGAAGATCTTATATTTTTTCATAATTTAATAAAAATATAATTAAAAATACATATTTTACAAAATTTTAAGATAGCATCAATGCTACCCAAAAAAAATTAATTTGAAAGCAAAAAATTTGTTAAAATTAATTTTGTGGAACAACCTCTATGGTTCTAATAATAAACAAGAATGTACACCCTACATAACTTAAACTAGCCTAGCTACAAGTAAAGTGGCTGATGAATGCCTATAAGCACAACCAACCATTTAATTTTGTGAAGATAGATTTTTGTTAAACAAAAGTTAAAATATATAACTTGATATACATTATTCATACCAGATTGTTAGAGTAAATATAACCACAAGACAAATACTATTTACTAAACAAAAACAAAAACAAATTGTTACTTGTTTCATTCACCACCATTCTTTTAACTGAAGCTTATTTAAATCTTAATCAAGATTCATTTAAGCATAACAAGATACGAGGATCATGAAATGAATCCATGTTGTACACTTGTTACAGTTAGGTTAATTTTGTTGATCGGCTAGCAAGTCCAAAATGTGAGATGATATCTAAATGCCTATCAACACACAAAAATGGAAAAATAAAAGATATGGTGAGCATATTCTAAAAATACAGAATTTAAAGATATTGTGAGAATAGAAGGCTAGAGAACAGCTACTTTAAAACTAGCATAGATCCATTTTAAACCCGGATCTATCAAGTACCGAGAGGGATCGAATTTCTTGAGGTGTACATTTTTTTACCATTTGGATTTCTTTGGGTACTTGATAGATTTGAGTTTAAAATGAATCTATGCTAGTTTATTTTTATTCTCTATGCTAGTTTATTTTTATTTTATTTAAGTCGACTTGTAATTTATATTTTTCATTTTTTACTTTTTTTATTTATGTCTGCTAGCATAAGCATAACCTGACGGCGAACAATACTCTGCTGCATGCAGAGTATTGCTCGCCTAACCTGACTAACGTGAGAGGATCTCCCCCATACTGAACACTTAGCTTCTCTCGGTACAATCAAATTGGAGACACAATTTGTGTGTGAGTTGGCGATCAGCCTTTCTCAACTCTGGTTTTCTGTGTTCATTTAGTATCAGTGGCTATGGCGGTTTCGGTCTTGTTATGGTCTTCGACACTCTTTATAATGTTTTCATATTTTTTTTTTCTTTCGTCAATCAGCCATGGAAACTTCGTGAGCAAAATCTTTTTAAGCGTATGGGGATCAAACTTTCGTTCAACAGAAGGGGTGTGCATCAATGGTATGGACCAAATCATGAGGATTTTTTTCATCACCGTAGCGTGTGAAATCTCAATACTCTGAGCGTCTTTGTTTCCGTCTGGAAGCTTAACTGCGACTGTGAGGATGGTATGAACGACAGCTTTAATCCATGTTGTCACTGACTTCATGGGCGAAGCCAAGTAAATGTCGTTCGGGAGCTTCACTACTGCCATGTATTGCGTGCCAACCCAAAAGCCATGGTGCTTTTCTAAGCTCATACCGCCACACCCTGCAACCGATGTTGAAGAGGACAAGTAGTTTTTCAGGTTTAGGGGCTCTTTTTCTTTTGAGTTGTCTAACCAGGGGACAATTTTTTCTTTATTTTCGATTTATTGTTGGTTTTTACTTGTTTTTGGTCACTGAGTTTTCAGAACTTGCAAAAACATTGTTAGATCTGTAGATTTGAGGTTTTCATGTCAAGTGATTTCATTTCTATACTTAAAATCGCCCAATAAACAACAGAAATTACAAGATTTTTATGAGTTAAATTCACCAGATTTCAACTAAAAATCAAAGTCTTTCTTTCCTCTTGGGCTACAGAATTCGAAACCACACAGCTTCCAACACACCGGAAATCTTCCAGCACACCTAAAAGTCAGTGTTCCAAATTATAACACTCTGCATTCCCAGCAATAAATGGTATATAAGTTACACAATAATTATTAAAATTTTCCAAATGAGTTAGTGATATTGGGATGGATGACCTCAAAATCAAAGCTCAAACCTTCTCTTCCAGGATTTTTGAAATGGGAGATCATTATATGTGAGCCTTCCCACCTGGGGCCACTTATTTCTTTCCCCTAGAACGTCTTGCCACTTCCAGAAGGATCCATCGTGGCCAAAAACTCTTCGGGCTAACAAAACCACTGATACTATGCAAAATTCATGAAAAATCTCTTCCTCCAAGAGAAGGTGCCTTGTGTTTCCAGGAGGTTGCCTTGTGTTTCCAGGAGGTTGGTTCAGATAGAAACACTTATATTTCAAGTCTGCAAACTGTTAAAAAACATAACAAAAATTATAAATCCATAATTCAAGTCCCAGCTCAAAACAAGCCCTTGGAATTCTGAGGGACGAGACTGTCATTGAAAGGGAAAAGCCTTACCAAACCCTTGAGAATGAATACTGAAAAGAAAATGAAAAAATTGTGGATCAAGTCCCACCGAGACATGGCCCACTGTGATAAGGCTCGAAGGGTAGACACCCCCTAGATAGACTACCACCTCTTCTGGATTGGAGTCGGGACGTCTAGGCCCTTGCTGAGTCACAAGTTTCTGGTATATCTGGCTTGCGGGCTGTTGGATATACCTGGGGTTTATAGTGGCAGCCAGCGGCTTTGAACCTGGGCCTCGCCTAGGTAATCCCTAGGAGTTACCGATTTCCCTAACCTAAAAAAAAGAAAATGAAAAAATTTATTGGCAATAACATTTGTCCAACTCAAACCATACGAAGTAAACACATATCCAACTCAAACCATGTGAAATAAAGCTGACCTAAGGTGATTAAACTTTGCCTTCGTGCAAGGGATAATTCAGATTTGCATTATGGTCGGCCTTGACAGTAATGAGAACATCGAATGGATTTATGAATGCTCATCACTCTTGGCCTGTGAGTATAGGAAAGACAAGCAGCAAGCTATCAAGTAAATCTTGAATTTTGGGTAGATTAGTCTTGGAGAGTGCACCATGTATGTTCTAAGATTTAAATTTTTCTTCCAAAGGTTTTCATGGGGATGTCAACAGATAGCAAACTTTCCAAAAAGAAACCCAAGAAGAACCACAGCAACTTACCACCAACCAACAATTAAAAAAAATATGTTTCAAAATTTCCATTTTATTTGTTTAATATATCACATATCAAACTATAAAGTAAACTATTTAAAAAAAATTCTTGAAAATCTTGTATAGATAGATTAATATACCTTTCGTGAAACATATATATATGCCGAGAGGACATAACAATCCATTGGAAGTGATTTTAATCACTTTCATTTTTAGAAATTTTTTTTTTTATTTATATTTTTTTTTAAATATAGATAATTTATAATTGTAATTTACCATGTCTTTTGTAAAATCTTGAAGTGAAATATTGCACTACTTTATTCCAAAATTTATTTAGGACAGTGTTTGTTTTACATCTACACTCATCTAATTTGGTAAGCAATTTAATTTGGATTAATTAAACCTGCAATACATACAACAAATCTAAATTTAAAATTAAGCCTTAAATAAACTTTAATTTAGTAAGAACTAGGCTTATCTAAAGGTCTATCTAAAAGTCAATCTATTAAAAGATTTGAAAGAGAAGTGAAATATTCCAACAATCAATTGCACTTATTTTATCTATTAAATATTCATTGTTTATACTTATATCTCACACTTATTCAAAAAATAATCTAATTATATATAAATATCTTTCTCCAAGCCCAATATTTTACTATTAAAGTAAAATTAATACCACAGCAGAATGTAATATTTAAGAAAGAAAAACCTTCAGCCATCCAAATCTTTAATATTTAAATGATTAAATATCTTTCTCCAAGCTCAATATTGTGTTAATATTTAAATGATTAAATAGCAATAGTATGAAAGCAAGCAAGATTTGATACAGTTTAAAATGCATTGATGTTGAATACTGGAGTAAAATTAATTAGTACAGTTGTTGGGGTGCAATTATACCAGCATTAATCACATGATCCCACCAGTAGTCCGTAGTTCAAACTAAAGTGGTACTCAGATGATTATCTGATTAATCCACTGAGAACTCTTGTTGTTGGAGTTGTTTTTCATGCATATTGAACTCTACAAAGTACAGAGTGAATCACAACTAGGAGCACAAGGATGATCAGAAGCAGATCAAATAAAAACCTTGGTCTTATCAGAAAAAATGAATTCATATCAATGATAGCTAAAATGAAAGATGCTTTCAAGATTTAGATGACGGAGTAAACAAACTAGTACAAAGTATCTCAAATGCCCTCTTGTGAGACAGACACAACATCACTAGTTAAGTATTCTTTTAATTGAAATTGTTTTATTCTTCTCAACAATAAACCTTATGTTGCTTTCAGCAATCAAAACCTCCTTTGAGAGATTTTCCGCTCAACCATAGGTACTTGCTACATACACCAACCTCAAACCAAATTGTGAGGCTACCAAGGTAAAGGAAACAACTACAAGCTTCTCTCTCATCCCAACCCATAATTTTGCTCTCATGCTTATCCAATTTACTCACCATAGAGCATTATAGACATATTATTCACCCATCACAACCATGGAACTCTCTTCCACTAACCCACAACATAAGGCATGTGTATTCTCTACTCAATAACCCCTCAAAGCACCCGTTTCCTTACAGTGCTCTTCAATGTGTGCAAAAATATTTTAACTTGGTGTATGCTTCTAAGAATTACCAATAAAAACAATACATGACTGCTCAAGCATTCAAAGAGCAGTAAATGTACAACGGGTGAAGGTTTTTAAACTTTCCCAACCTCTATGCTCAACTACAACCATCTTCTTCACTCTAATATCTACAATTTTGTCTTCACGATGTTGGTCTTTTGTTGATTTATCAATTTGGTCATTTTTAGCAATGGAGAGAACAACATGAACTACATAGAGCATGAACTATAATACCCTCAATTTTGACCCTTGGAATGTATTTAATCAGATTATTTAAATGATGTAAATATTCTAGTAAGGATTTCTGTTGCAAAGCTCAAAGCCAAGGCCTCACTAGTGAATGGCTAGGCATGTATAATGTAAATATTCTCTATGGACTATGTGGTAGGCTTGTCAAGATAACACAAAATCTATGTAAATATTATGTTAAAAAATAATATGAATGGTCCAAGATGGTTGTGTAAAGAGCACTAGAGGGGCTATGATTCCACTAGAGGGGAAGAAGAAAAGGGGGGCTATGAGAGATTAAATCCTCTTTTACCAAGTGACAGTCTTAGAACTCATGCATTTGTTGCCATGTGCCTTAAATGAGCTAGTTATTTCCTTTTGATTTTTTTAAGTCCAATCATTGGATGCATGTGCGAAGTTGGTGGGAAAGTCTTCTTGTGTATAGTTATGAAAGCATGGGATGAATATCCTTTATCACAATTGTAAGAGTCCTTCCTTCTATGGTCAAAAGTAATGTCAATTGTCTTTTCATCAATCCTCTCATCTCCGTTGGGCTTTATCATTCATTCTTCGTGCAGATTTTTACACTCCATGTTTTCATGTTGTTTTCTCCATAGCCGATTACTAGACTAAGACATTTCTGTCAAAGATAAGTATTATCTTTGTGTATGAATGTGAAATGATTATATTTACTTCATGTTATGAATATGATGGTTCAGGTATGTATGTGTATGTTACAACAATAAAATAGTAATAAATAGGTAACTACTACTAATAGTAATTAATAATATTAAAATATAGTTTATGAAGAGAAGTGTCTCTTCAATATGTGATGGTCAAACCATATTTAAGGCAGCTATATCCATTGTAATCTATCACCCATTCAATTATTATACATTTATACATTCAAATTTTGAAGATGGAACATCTTCCTCCTTAACTCGGATACGGGATAGGTCATTACACCTGGATACCGCTCCTCTCCATGTTATTTCCCACGCTACCACTGCTCCTATTGTGCCTCCACGATCTCTCACGGCCCCATAACAATCTCCTTCTTCTCACATCATCATACTTTGTCCACCAACGCGCCCTCCATCGTGACTTTCCACCTGTGTGGCACTCTCCTCCGTCCCCTGGCCACCTGCGCGCCACTCTGCTGCACGTTTCCACCTACGCACCACCCGCCAGCACACTCCCTCTGCTCCCCCTTCCCTCTGCTCTACTGCTTCCTCTCATCTTCCGCTGCCTCCTCTGCTAACCTCCGTTGCTAAACACTCTCCAACCTGTGCTACCTCTTCTCGTTGTTCTCCTTCCTCTGCTCCTCCGCTCCAGCAGCCCGCTCGTCTCCCACCTCTCACAACCTCCTCCACTGTTGCATCACGGTCGAGCAGTTGTTGTCGCTCCACACAAAAAAAACAATTTTAATATAAAAACAAAAAATATAATAAAATTGTTATTATTACAAATATCGAATTTGTAATAATTGATTTTGTTAAAAAAATAAATTTGTTTTTATTAAAAGTTTTTGTTTTCTAATAATAATTTTAATATATTATTATTATAATAATATTATTATTTTTTCAAAGAATAAATTATTATTATTATTATTATTATATATATATAAAGGACCCCAGCCATGACGGAATTAAAAGACAAACTTGAGAAATTGGGGAAAGACATCAAGGCCCTCATAGCTAACCAAAAAAACTGGAAGGAAGAAATGAAAAATAACAAGGCACTAAAAAGAAATCAAAGACGAAGTTGTACTAGTACTAGAAATAAAACTTGATAACAAACTAAACATCATGAACGAGAAACAAAAAGAGTTAGATAACAAGATGACTGCTATGACACAGAACATAAGCACCATGGCATAGAACCTGAGCATCATGACACAGAACTAGAATACAATAATGGAAATGTTACAAAAACTAAGGTCTAGTACAAACCATATCAACAACTCACATATGTTGGACCACTATGTCAACAAAAATGAGAGCAACAAAATCGATCAAGACAATAAACAAGACAAGGAGACAAAATATCTTAGGGATGACCAAAATACCAATAATGTATTTGATAAAAATGAGCTCAACCTAGATCATCATAAGACGCAAGCCAGTTTCATGGACAATAAGGACAATCCATGCAATGACAAAAGATGGATCCTGCAGTATGCAAAGGAATCCAATTCAAAGAAATCAGTTATCGTAGATTCATCTTCTACCTTAATTGTTCTACCACCCTGGAGAAACTTAAATGTAACCCTATCTGGCGACTTTGAGTGTGAGAAGCCTCAAGAGAGACGTCACTTCTTGAGATAACTTGTAAAGATAATAAAAGGGAAACATTACATGATGACATCATAAGTATCGTGGGACAAACGATTTCTAAAACAAAGCTTGATATGGTCAATCACAAAAATATTCCTCGTATTCATGTACATGGAAAATGGAACAACAATAATAAACATAATGGAGTACAAAGTCAAGGTATAAATGAAAGGAAAATGACAAACTGTTGCGTAAAGACGAAGCACATACCTAATACAAATTCTAAAACAAAAGACATAAATGAAGCAACGATGTTGTTTCAATACAAAACAAGAATGAAAATACGACAACAATAATCTAAGCTTTGAGGACAAAGCTTTCCCAAGGGGAAGGAAATGTTACAACAATAAAATAGTAATAAATAGGTAATTATTACTAATAGTAATTAATAATATTAAAATATAGTTTATGAAAATAAGTGTCTCTTCAATATGTGATGGTCAAACCATATTTAAGGCAGCCATATCCATTGTAATCTATCACCCATTCAATTATTATGCATTTATACATTCAAATTTTGAAGATGGAACATCTTCCTCCTTAACCCGGATATGGGCTAGGTCATTACACCTGGATACGATGTAACAGTGTATGTGTGTATGTGAAATATAGTTTGAATTTCATAGTGTTTCGTATTGATGCACTTGCACACTCATTTCTTAGTTTATGTTGCCCATGGGTGGCTTAAATTAGTTATAAATTTGAATATGTCCCATGGAGTGAAATTTAGAAACATAAAATTTGTAACTACCCCCTTCTATAGTCGAAATGTTGGATGGGAATACTACAAAGTGGTATCATAGTTCTTGGTTGCACCACTCGGGTTGTTTGAGGCAGAATTAGTATTTACAAGAAAACATTTGAGTTTTCGAAATCTAGTTTGAGAATTTAGGAATGAACAAAAAATATCAAAGGGGATCACTAGATTGGTAGATTTGAACCATCCACATAGGTGTAAGTGACCATGATTTAACTAGATGGGTGAACGTCCCAGAATAACCTGAGCACCTTCCTCTAGCAAATCACGACCATTCACGCAAAATCTATGTGATCATAACTTAATACAGGGACCTTGTCACTAATGTCCCAGATAAAACCCTATCAATTCCCATCGTGCGATCTCGACCATTCGTTTAAGGAGACTTAATCAAGGGATTACAAGGGTACTCCAGCAAATGCTTGAGATTGATTGAGCACATTTAATCGACAGATCTAAACCAATTGCGCACAAAGAGATGACCAAGACTTAACTTGGAGGATGTTGCCGCAAACTACTAAATTGTGACCGTGGGTTACATCAAACAATCATGAGATCTAAGCCATCGGCACAAAAGAAAAAAAACAAGATATGTCGTGTGTGCGCATCACCACATATAGTTGAAATTAAACTATCCAAGTCCAACTGGTGGATCTTGTTTGTTTGTGTAGGGGACAAAGGAAAAGGAGATGGACCTTGCCACAAACAGCCTAGATCATTTTAGGATCTAAGATCAACCTATCTTGATCATTAGTAAGATTCCTTCCAACAAGGTTATAAATTGCAACACAAGAATCTTCAAGGATCACGATGACATTGATAGGAGACAAAACAAAATATGACATTGAGAAATTGGAGGTTGTCACATATGGTCTAGGAGGGCAATGCCACATCACCCTTGACACATGCCATGCCAAGTTTCCTAACTTGCCAAATCGTTATGCTCAACTACAACCATCCTCTTCACTGTCAAAGAAAATAAGCGAAGCAGAAAAAGTCCAAAAACACAATGGGCATATTGGTTGCCTTCTTATTAATAATCAACAGCATATATGGGACTACATCATAACAATACTATGGGTGAATACAATAGGTCAAAATATAGTATGGGTCACTCAACTAACTAACCAGTGAGATTACATTCTTCAACACACCCCCTTAATCTCAACCGGTAGTACATCTTCAGCACTGTCAATGCCTAAGTGCTCTCTTTGATATTCAAATGCAGATGTTCCCAATGGTTTGGTGAACATATCAGCCAACTTCTCCTTAGAGCCACAAAAAAGTAAGGAAATTTGTCCATCATTAACTAACTCACAAATGAGATGATAGCGAGTGTCAATGTAAACTTGTTTTTTCTATGAAATACATTATGTTTGGACAATTGTATTGCAAAGCTATTATCATTGAAAATAGAAGTGGGATCCTTTTCAATGTGTCCCATATCCTTTAAAAGTCTTCTAGCCAAATTGCATGGCAAGTTGTTGTGGTGGTTGCTACATATTCTGTTTCTGTAGAAGACATGTTGACAATGGGCTATTTTTGAGATACCCAAGAGATCAGATTTGTACCCAAATGGAAAGCATAACCAGATGTGTTTTTCCTATCATCAATAGTACCTGCAAAATCACTGTCAGTGTACCCTATGAGAGAATTGTCCGGTGTATGAGTGTACCAGAGGCCATATCCAAGTGTGCCTGCAACATATCTCAGAATTGTTTTTCCAACTTTCCAATGAGTCTTTGAGAGACTCTATAAATATGGAAATAAGACTGACAACATACATCAAATCAGGTCTAGTTGCAGTCAAGTACATTAAACTGCCTACCATTCATTTATAGAGTGTAGCATTTATTGCTTGTCCATCATCATTCTTGTTAACTTGGTGCCAAGAGCAATGGGGGTTTCTGCTGGTTTACATTTATCCATTCTGAATCTCTGCAAAATATCAGTAGCATACTTATGCTGGCAAATAAAAATACCTTGATCAGTTTGAGTAATTTCCAAACCAAGGAAGTACTTCATCACTCCTAGACCTATCATTTCAAATTCTTTTTTCATGACTGTCCTAAAATCTTCAAGCATCAAATTACCAGTGAAAATCATGTCATCAACATTTTACCTTGCTATGTTTTGGTATATAGAGTGGGTTCATTGTTGCTTCTGTTGAAACCATTGTTGATGAGGTAG
The DNA here is from genome assembly GCA_001517045.1 of Pseudotsuga menziesii. Lineage (NCBI taxonomy): Eukaryota > Viridiplantae > Streptophyta > Pinopsida > Pinales > Pinaceae > Pseudotsuga > Pseudotsuga menziesii. Next base: position 134,368 of record LPNX010418202.1, read on the forward strand.
GAGTCAATCCTACTGTACCAAGCTCGCGGAGCTTGTTTTCAACCATACAATGCCTTTTTCAGCTTAAGCACTTTGTCTTCATGACCTTTGACAGTATAACTAGGTGGCTGGTCTACGTAAACTTCTTCTTCAATAATACCATTAAGAAAGGCTGATTTCACATCCATTTGATACACATGCCATTGATTTTGTGATGAAATGGCAAGTACAGCTCTGATGGTATTTATCCTTGCTACAGGAGCAAAGGTTTCATCATAATCTACACCATACTGCTATGCATATCCTTTGGCAACCAACCTTTGCCTTGTGTTTTTCAAGTTCTCCTTTTTCATTTAGTTTGGTCTTATAGACCCATTTGACTCCAATACTGGTTTTGTTTGGAGGGAGGTCGACAAGATCCCAAGTCTGGTTTTTCTCTATTGCATCAATCTCTTCATTCAAGGCTTTTACTCACTGTACATCCTTCAATGCTTCATTAAAAGATGTGGGCTGACAGGAAAATAGAGCATATTGATGTTGCTCATAAATAATTGGAGTTTGTTCATATAACTCTCTTAAGCTTCTCATTTCCTGGTTCTGTGGTGGATTCTCATATAACTAGTGTTTCTTCTTGTTGTTATACTTTCAATCTTGGAAGTCTGATAGGTAGATCTGGAAGATCTGAACTTTCTTCTTGTTGTATGTCTGAAGGATCACTCCAGCATTTGTCTTCAATGAATTTTACGTCTCTGCTCACCACAACTTTTTTGGTTACAGGATTATACAGTTTGTACACCTTGTGTTGTTCACTATAACCAGTGAAAATGCAGCGCTCACTCTTCTTATCCAACTTTCTTTTGAGTTCATCAAGTATATGCACAAATTCAACAGAACCAAAAATTCTCAAATGTACAACACTAGTCTTAGTGCCACTCCATGCTTCTTCAAGAATCTTGTCCTGGACAGTCACCGTGGGTAATATGTTGAGCAAGTAGACTGAGAATGCAACAACTTCAGCCCAATACTCATATGATAGCTTCTTGTGTGACAACATGCTACGGGCCATGTTCATGATGGTCCAGTTCTTTCGTTTAGCAACTCCATTATGTTGTGGAGTGTATCTGGTGGTAAAATGTCTCTGCATGCCATGTTACTTGCAAAAATATGAAAACTCATGTGAATCATATTCACCTCCACCATCTGACCTGAGCACTTTAATGAACTTTCCAGACTGCTTCTCAATGAGAGCCTTGAACTCTTTGAACCTAGAGAAGGTCTCTGATTTGTTCATGAGGAAATAAATCCATAGTTTCTTGCTGAAATCATCAATAAAGGTCAAAAAATAAAAGCTACCTCCTATGAATTGGATTTGCATGGGTTCACAGAGGTTTGTATGGAAATGTGGAAGTGGGGAAACTGTCCCTTTGATGTTTACTAGTGATAGAATCCTCACAGGTGCTTGTTCATCAATAACTGGTAACCCTTTGACCATTTTACTGCTTTTGCAAGAAATTGAGACTTTTGAAGGGAAGATGATCGAATCTACAATGCCATAACCAAGATTCATCTACACTGGAAATTGTATGGGCTACATACTCTGGAAGGTTGGCACTCCTGAGACTAAGAGGAAATATTCTATTCTTGGTCATTTCAACTTTGGCTGAGTCT
>LPNX010418202.1:136074-159691 GCA_001517045.1 Pseudotsuga menziesii
GACATTCAAATGTGGTACATAGAACACCTCATGAATAAACTTCTTTTCATTTTGCTTTTTATGTACAGGAATGGTACCTTTTCCTTTTGCTAGAACCAAAAAGTCATTTCTTAGCTTGATATTCATGACAACAAAAGAATCCAAATTAGAGAATAGTGACTTGTTACCTGTCATGTGATTGTTGCAACTGTTATCTAGTAGCCATAGATCTGAGTTGCGGTGTTCTTCAGTTTCTTGATAAGACAAAAACATCACCTCTAACGAGCCTTCTTCTTTAGAGACATTGGCTTTGCTATTGTTCTGGTCAGCGTGTTTCTTTCTTCATTCTCGTTCATAGTGTCCATACTTCTTGCAATAGTTACATTGAATATTGGATTTATTGGCCATCTCTTGCCTATCCCCCTCTGACCTTGAGAGTTGTCAGAGTGTTTTGAATGATCTGAGTGTTCATGGTTGTGACTGGTTATATTCTCTGTAGCTGGAGACCCCCAGCCTCTTCTTCCTCTACCTCGTCCTCCTCTGCCTCGACCTCTGTTGAGGAAAGCTTAGGTGTTGAAGAATCTTTTGAACAACTATCCTATGTTTGAGAGGTTCAACATAGGTTTGAAATTGGGTCACAATGCCTGAAATCGTAGTCATAAACTCTCTGACTCTTTCATCTTCAAACTTTCAAATTGAAGTCATAGGGTTTACAGTCTTACCATTTTTACTCGATCTGTTCCTTTGTAGGAAGATAAAAGCAAATTCCAAGCTTGATAAGCACTAGTAGCTCCTGAGATCTGCGGGAAAATGGACTCATCGAAGCAACTTTGGATCAGCCATGTGGTTGTGAGATCTCAGTGTCAGCAAGCTTCTACAACACTCTTCTAGGCCTTACTCATTATGGCCAGAGCATTTGTATTTGGTTCTTTGAACTCAGTTTCAACCATATCCCAACATTTGTTGAGCGAGAGAAACGTCTTCATCTTGATAGACCAAAACTCAAAGTTGGCCCCGGTCAGAACAGGTCCAGAGACCAGCTTCAATGTGCTGGTACTAGCCATGCTGATATGACTAAGAAATCTTCCCTTTTTTTTAATTTGACAAAATCTAGCACTGTTCCTACACTAGAAAAGGGCAGTGGGAGAGCGCGGTACCAAGTTTCTTTGTAAGTCTCAGTAGTTCACAACACTTTCCCTATATGAGCACAACAGTGATACCACAATTTGTTCCTGCAAAATAGGCGATGGCACCGCGCTTTTACTGTATGAAAGGTGCAGTGAACCTTGTGGTACTGCAGTTCCCGTAGGGAAAGAATGTGGTGGCTCTTCCTTTAAACAACGAGACGTGAAATTGTTTAAAAGTTTGAAGTCGAATTGTTTAAAAGTTTGACGGACCTAAGCTGGGGTTAGACCAGCTGCTTGCAAGATGTTTGAATACTGATCCGTCCAAAGTCAAAGAGGAAGGTTATAATAGTGTGCTTGCAAGGTCAATTGTTAATGGCCTGCGGTTTTCTAGCAGCTCGTATTCGTCTCTGCTTCGTATTGATAACAAGAGCCAGCCGCAGCCTACGAACAATAGAGAGAGGCAAGCCCCCTCTTGGGCGCGTTTCCTTCTTCAACAACGTGGGCACAATGCTGGAACATTTTTCTTCTTCCCTTGGTGTGTTATACTCACACGGATTGACTCACTTGGTGTGTTATACTCACACGGATTGACTCACGGATCAATCTTCTACAACTGCTACTTATTCGTGGTCTACAAACTCATGTGTGGAGCTTCAACGAGGTCAGCTCTCACAATGGTGGCCAAAACTATGTTTTTCTTTCTTGTGTGTTCCAAACTTGCCACTGCTTCCAAGTGTGTTATACTCACACGGATTGACTCACTTGGTGTGTTATACTCACACGGATTGACTCACGGATCAATCTTCTACAACTGCCACTTATTCGTGGTCTACAAACTCATGTGTGGAGCTTCAACGAGGTCAGCTCTCACAATGGTGGCCAAAACTATGTTTTTCTTTCTTGTGTGTTCCAAACTTGCCACTGCTTCCAAGTGTGTGCGCTTTCCACTCTGTGAAAAAGGCTTATCTAGACAAGGATCGGGCAAAAGGACAAAAACACAATGGGCATATTGGTTTCTTTCTCATTTTTAATCAACAACATATATAGGACTACATCATAACAATACTATGGATGAATACCATAGGTCAAAAATACTATGGATCACTCAACTAACTATCTAACTAACCCATGAGATTACATTATTCAACATTAACTCTTTGTCTACAATGTTAGTTTTTGGATAATTTCCCAATTTGATCATTCATGGCAATGGAGAGAACATGAACTACGTAGAGCATGAACTCTCCATGCATAGAGAGTGATAGAGTAAGTGAAAATGAAAGAATTATTGAACCAAAGAATGAAGGACTCTTACAATTGTCACCTATGCTTCTATAACTACATGAGAAAAATTTCCTACTAACCTCTCACATGTACTCAATTATTGGCTTTTAATAAGTCAAAGAAAATAAGTGGTTAATTTTCCTCTTTGCCACATGGTAAAAAAGAGATGAGCTCTAAGGTTGACACTTGGCAAAAGAGGATATACTTCCACATAAGGCCCTTTTCCTCATGGAACCACAACCATTCAACCTCTCAAATGCTTCAATTATTGGTAATTATTGTGTTATCTCCGAGGAGGTCACAGGTTCAAAACCAGCGGGGGGTAGGGATGCTTACTAGCCCGTTGCGAGAAGGCTAGAAGGGTAGGCAACCCCTGGGATAGGTGCCCACCTCCATGGATGTGGTACCGGGACGTCTCGGCCCCTACTAAGTCACAAGTTTCTGGTATATCTGACTTGCGGGCTGTTGGATATATCCTTGGGAGGTTGCTGTTCCCATGGTCAAAAAAAAAAAAAAAAAGTCAAAAGGAAATACCCTACCTAGTGCTCTTAGATACATGGCCATCTTATTTTCCAACATAATATTTACATAGTCATCATGACAAGCCATTCCATACAATATTAAATTGAGCACATAGATTTGTGGACAAACACACAACTCACAGGATAGATCACACAATTTACTCAACTATTGAAGAATGAAACAATGCAAAAATGGCTTGCAGCTGTGAATGCTTTTCATTAATCAAAGAGTAATTAGATAATAATTACAATGAAGTGCAATGGCTTAAATAGCCACATGCAATTGGAATCCACATGAGGAAATTCAAATTGATTAGACTCTATTTGACTGATCAGTTTTTGACAATCTTAAGGATTTCTTGACCTAGGTCTCTGAAAGTGATCAAGGTCTGGAACTCTCCTATGCAGAGACAAGTTAGGAACTATACCTAACCATATCTAATGTAACTCAAAGCAAACCTCCAAAAATTATTTAAACTAATAATCAAATTTTACATATTCTAAAATAAAGTTGAGACAACAATTACAATTTTGACCTCATTTGCTAAAATATACATAAGCATAAGCATAAAACCATTCACAAATCAGTCCAGAAGCAATAGTGGCAATCACAATTCTGGACTCCTTTTCTAAAATGTACATAAACCTAAGTATAAAACCATTCCTAGAATAGAAGGAGTTGTGTATCTATACCACCCATCAACTCCAGCAACTAAACGAATTCAGTTCTAAGTCATTCAATGCAATACTCTATCAAAAAATTATAGCCTTCAATTTCTAATTAATTGCCACTGCAAATCAGCACAAGCAACATTTACAAACAATATTGAAATCTTAAAGTCATTTAACATTTACAAACCATATTGAAAATTGAAATCAGTCCCAGGTCATCCAGTGCAATGTTCTCTTATCAAATTGAAATCTTCCATCTCTACTTAGTTGCAATCCATATCTCATATGATCCATCTTCCATTTCTACTTAGCCTAACACCCTTGTTGCATTAAGTGAAAGGATTCATCTTTTTATTAGATGCAAAAACCTTGTTGTCCAACATCTAAATAAAAGAAAAAGAAAAAAGGCATATATTTTGCAGAGAGATTCATACATGTTACTTAATAAAATGGATCTGTAATATAGTAGTGAAGCTATGCCAACATCTACAAAACATGTACTCCAACAGTTTTAGTTGGGAGAGAGGATATATCCGTATGAAAATCCACCTTTAAATAAACAGCTCCACTCAGCTCCGGTATTAAAACCTTAAAAAACAGTTTCTCAATAAATGTTAAACAAGAAAGCCAGAGGAGTCAACATTTGCTTCTACTATGTAAAAGGAGTCAACATTTTTCACTCCACACTATGCACATTGAAACATTATCTATTACTTGTGATAAGTGACATGTATCCATTTCCCAAAAGATTTTTCAACTTTGAATTTTTTGAATTATTTTCAAAAAGCAAGGGACAAAACCTTTGTTAAATAACAAGAGATTTGGCCACTGACAAATAACCTATCTATTTCTTATGGCCATGGTTTTCTGAACATAAAAAACATCCACATGCCATCCACCTCAACTTTGGGATTTGCTAAAATTATTTTCAAACAGAAGGGCAGAGATAAATCTGAACACAAATATTCAAGATAGATCTGAACACAAATATTCAAGATAGAAGCTCCCAAGTGTGGGAATACAATATTTGGGGCCTGATATATAAGCAGAACACTGCTCGTTTGCTTGTGCAAACATATCAAAACACTTATATGGGCTAACATGTTTTCCTTTGAGCAGAGATGATATCTCGGAAATATGCCCAAGGCAGAAACCAAAAATATAACAGCAACACATACATGCTATCCTGCACTCGCTAAATCCTTAAATGGAATCTCAGAATTGAGATTTATCCAAGTCGTCAAAATAAGGATGTTGCAATGCCTTCTTAGCTGAGATTCTCTTCGATGGCTCATAAACCAGCATTTTCTGCAAAACACATGAATTCAAGTTTCCTTACTCTACTATTCCTAGAAAATGGTAAAGATATACAAGGACAAGAATACACATTAAGGACTCTTACAGTCAACAGATCTACACCACTTGGTTCCAAGTCTGGAACAGCACGACTTATATCTTGAGGTCTCCACTGAGGATAGATATGCCAGTCCTTCAATTTAGTCACTCCTGGCCATACTTCTTCATTAGGAGTTCCTAAAAACCTGTTGCATGCAAAGACTAAAGTATTATGGCAAAAAGTTAATTTGCATTAGAAATGAAGGCCCATAAACAAAGATAGGATATCTCGTTTTTGGTGAAATCTTAACTTGAAAATGCTCATGAGTTGTTGTACTTCAGAATCTCCAGTGAACAGAGCATGCAATCTGGACATTTCAGCTGCAAAATAAAAGACCTTCCAAAGATCAGATGGCCTAGCAGACATGTGTCTAAACAGTTGTAATCATAAAAAGCAAATCGAAACATCTAAGTTAGCTTTCTATAAAAGCTCACCAAATATACAGCCAACAGACCAAATGTCAACAGGTGTAGAGTAGTGAGTATCCCCCAAGAGCACTTCAGGAGCCCTGTACCAAAGGGTGACAATCTGCAGCAAAAGCCAACAACTTTGTCAAGGAAGAAAAAACATTGGCAAGGACATAATACAGGTTAATTTTATGACGGGGTTTCTTTTGTCACACAAAATGTGAATCCAGAACTTATGGCATTACATTTTAATGTTATTTGTTGAAGAAATCTGATTGAGGCCAAAGCATTAGTCTTTGTAGTTGTCCTACCTGTCTGAAGTTAGTGATTTGTCACAAGAATTCCACAATTGAAGAGAAGAATCAAAGAAAATTGATAATTAAAAATAATTGAGATAATGTTTATAAAGCTTCCTTTACAGCTTTTTCTATATCAGATTATCTATCCAATAAGAATCTCAAGGACCCCATTGCAATATACAATTTGAATTATAGATTGTGGATAACCTATTTGCATCAACTCCCAAAATGTGTATCCAAAAGGCATTACATTTTATGTTATTTGTTTGAAATCTGGCAAGCTCCACAAAGGATTGGTCCTGGTCCAGAATTCACATTGTATTTGTAAAAACTACCTGCCTGAGCTATGAAGACAGGGAGGGGGTTACAAATACAATGTGAATCCTGAACCAATGACAATGGGCATATGTCAATTGCAACATAAAATGATATACCGGTTACTTTTATGAAGGGAAATGATTTGGATCCAAAAGTGTGGATAACCACTGTATTAATTCCCAAAAAGTGAATCCAGAAATTCTCCCATTACAGTTTACGATAAACTTCCTGATAGACCAACCCCTACAACAAAAGGATCCATCCTAGTAGTTGTCTTACCAGCCTGGACTAGAATGGAAGATGTACAAATTTGAACATTTGTTAGGGCTATGTTATAACACAAAATGACGCTCCTGAAATCCAACAGTGTGGATAACCACTGTATTAATTCCCAAAAATGTGAATCCAGAAATTCTCACATTACAGTTTATGATAAACTTCCTGATAGACAAACCCCTTCAACAAAAGGATCGATCCGAGTAGTTGTCTTACCTGCCTGGTTAGAATGGAAGATTTACAAATTTGAACCTGTGTTAGGGCTATGTTATAACACAAAATGATGCTCCTGAAAGGCCAACCTACCTTCAACCAAAAGTTGACTTGGTAGTTGTCTTATCAAACTAGGTGAATGGGAGGGTTAAATACGATGTGAATCCTGAACCTGTTCACTAAGAAACCAAATCCAACCCACAAGAAACCAAAACCCAAACAAATCCCACTCCAAAATCAGCACCAGCAATAGTAAATAAAAAATATAATGCAGAAGACCTTATGTTCTGCAAATCCCAAAAGCAAATGTGGAAAATGAGCGAAATGCCAAAAACTCACCTCATGAGTGTACTTCTTGATAGGAACTGTGAAAGCCCTTCCCAGACCAAGATCTGCTACTTTTATCACACCCATTTGCTTGTCCACCAGCAGGTTGTGAGGCTTTAAGTCCCTGCACAACAAAGTGACCAGCTTCAGAAGAAATAGAAGGCAGAGGACAGAACTATCTCAGAAGAAAAATTACAGAGGATAGGCAGATATGAGCACCTGTGCATCACACCGCGACTGTGGCAGTAAGCAACACCCTGGCACAACTGGTACATGAAGCTCTGCAATTCATCCGAAATCACAATCAATCAAACCAAAATCACAACCCAAAGAAAGCCCAAAATAACAAGAAAGAACAAACACCCAATGAATTACAGAGCCGAAACCCAACCCAAAGTCACAGAGAAACTGAAATGCAAACACCCAATGAATTAGGGTTCTTTCAAAACTCTATATTCTATTAAATTCCAACATACCAATTTGACCTAAACAGGGCACGATACACAACAATGGATGGCATGTATGGCCTGAATCGGACAGTATAGTGAATACAAATATCCATGGCCTTCAAAAGCTGTAGTTGCAGATCCAAAAGTTGCAGAGGAATTTACCTTAATATCTGCGGGAGGCATTTTTGTGTGGCTGCGGCGATAACTGTCGATGTGCTTCTTGAGATCAGAGTCCATGTATTCAAAAACCAAGTACAGAAGGGGCTTCCCCTTCTTGTTCTCAGTGTGTTCCACATCCAACAGCCTGCACAAAATGGGATTTCAGAGCAAACACAATACCTCATAACAATAAATGCCTTCTAAATGCATGCAGAGAGAATCTGCATATACACCCAATCTCAGGACAAACATAATACCTTATAAAAACAAATGCCTTATTATAACAAGCAGAGCAAATATGCATATATACCCACAAAGTGCACTTTCATTACCTTACAATGTGCATATCTTGAGAAAGCATCTGCAGGAGAGAAATCTCACGGAGGGCAGTGGGAGGAATTCCTTCACCATCGTTCTCTAGCCTGGTCTTTTTAAGGGCAACCAGTTTTCCTGTTTTCTTGTCTTTGGCCTTGTACACCTTCCCATAGGTTCCTTCTCCCACCTTCTCCAGTTTCTCATAAGAATCCATTGCTTTGCTTTGTTTAGAGCACAGAAATATGGATAGATCCGGAGAAAAAAAGAGAACAAGATTTGCAGGGCCGAGGATTCTACATGGTTTAGACGAAAGCAAAGGGCATATATAAGCGGAGATTAACGGATAGCTATAGATTGGAGCGGCCTCAAACGGGTAGTTTTGAAATTTTTTTACCGTTAGGCTTTACGTGAATTCCGCCCGTTTGTGTTTTCTTGATCCCTTAATATTTGAAACGGGTTTATTTTTAATAAGTTGGCGTGTCCACGTGGACTGGCCAAAACCATGGGAGTTTGAGACAAAGATTTTATGTATGGGAAGAAAGATTTTTTACTTTGTTGAGTTAGTTGGATTTTTTTCATTTTTCATTTAACATTTAGACTACTTCAACAATAATAAGATGCCCAACAAAAAGATTAGGATTTATATCTAAAAGAGGTGAGGGAAGATGAGCATCTACAATTTGGATGTTTGATGGTCATATTTTTTCAATCGATTTTATTGTAAAATTGATAAAAAAAAATTGAGAAGAATGGTTGAAATCTCAAATATAAGCTATATGATTGCACAATTGGGGTGCAATAATGGTCATTGAGGGCTCTCAGCCCATTTATGTATTCAAAAATGCAATTTCAACAATAAAAATTTGTAATTTGACCAAAGATTGTATAATTGGATTGTGATGATGATAACCGGAAAAAGTCGATATCGTATAACGTTTAGACTACTTCTTATCTATGTTTACATCTTCATTATAAGTAGATTCCACTTCCTCGTTCACTTATCCTCATTAAGGGGGGTGGTCAAGATTGACCCTTCTCGATTAATCTCAATTCTAATGCATGAGACCCATCAAATAGCCAATGGGATCTACCAGGAAGGGTTAATCCCAACCATCCATGAGAGTGAGGGACACAAAGGTTAAGCATGGAATGATGATGTATGCACACTTGGTTAAAAAGATTAATTCAAGCACAAGTTTTGATGATTGATTATTAGGTATTACTATGTTATGCAATAGCATAAATCTAGTTGAATAGTTGGTAAGGTTTGTTCTATGTTGAAGTATTGCATATCTTGGGTCACTCTATATTGTTAGGCTTGTTTGATATTATTTTATAAAAAAAATGGTAGGTGTTTAATTAAGAGAATAATTAGTGATAGCCCTAAGGGGTAGCTTAGTTCGTTGTAGTCTGAGTCCAAAGACCGTTGATATTGAGGTCGGAGGGTCAATTCTCATGAATCCAACTCTCTAGGTCCTTCGGGGTTAAGCTCCCAAAACTGGAGTCGATATGGCGAGGCCCCTTTGGGTGCCCCCCCTAGAATTGTTATTGTGGATGTAGCAAGCCCCGGACACCATTGTCAAGGTTGTGAACTATGCGAAAAAAAAGAATAATTAGTGATAATATTGGTTTTGTTGTTAAAAGAGAAAAAAAAATTAGAGTTTGTGGTATGGGTTTGTGTCACTAATCCTAGAAATGTTAAAATAAACCCCAATGTTATTCACCCATTGCTCCCAACAATACTTCTCCCTTGGCCCTAAGTCGTGCATTAAGGACATTTAGCATTGGACACATGAAGAGAAGATCTACATGAAAAGGCTTCCATTTTCCTAGACCCAACATACAGAGCTTGACAAAGCTTATTACATAGGACACAACTTGTGGATTGTCATTTAGCTCATTATTTATACTCAAGTTACTCTAACGTGTTGAATATTTTCCCATTAAAGAGGATGTAGTGATGGTTTAGGAGAAGCTAGTCATTGGTTCTACAATTGGCATTGAACCCTTATAAGATTATGACCATACTTGTGCATTAGGTATTACTTCTCGTTATCATGTGCTCACTCCAGTGACCCCTTCTCTACATATTGATTGAGAGATGGATGTTGAATAAATTATGGTGTACAAATCTTTATTCAACCAATATTAACTTGTTCCTACATAGTCATTCATAACTAACATGACCCAACTTGTGCCAGTTGTCATTGTCATTCCTCATTCATAACTTGCATGGCCCAATGTGTGCCAATAGTCACTAGTATTCCCCCTACATAAGTATCCACCTCTTTCCCTCAACACAATATATTGATGCATTCAAATCACATATTTTGCCAACACCTTATGCAAAAGGCTGAGAAATGGTGGGAGAAGCACAACCCCCTCCTAGCAATTTTCTTGGATGTTAAACATAAGTTTTATAAAGGATAGGATAAAGTTGCAACCTTCTATAATTATCCTTGCATTGATAAATATTCCTTAGAAACCAGGAAAATCTTTGAATGGCTTTGATCATCAATGCTATGAAGCCTTTAACACAAGTGGTGAAGATTTAGAGAGATTTAGTGCATATAATGTCTCACTTACTATTTTCCTCTAATTGTTTGCATTGTAATGGAAGGCATGAAGACTACCTTACCTCGAAGCCCTCAAGAAACTCTCATAGTGTTGCAATAGTGTTATCGATTCCTTTCACATCAACTAATATGCATACCTCAAGGTTAGAGCAACAATTTCAAACCTTACAACAATAGGTCATGTCATTATGAATTTGCAAGCCTCAATACATTTTTTGTTGTTGATGTCAATAAAACCACCAACCCAACAAATGTCTTCTCCAAGGATATGTTAGTTCACCTTCATCTCCATAATAATATAAACAGAAATAACATGACCTAAAATCCCTCATAGTTATTGTTTCATTGATAACTCTTGGAACCACAATTATCATAACTATAGGACATTATTAGCCACTTATGTGGGACTCGTTCAAGTAAGGAATGGCCCCATTTTCCTAGTGACTCTTGCATTGTCCTCGTGGCACCTTGTTGAGCCCAAAAGAATTTGAGTGCAACATTTGTTGCCCAATCACATACAAACCCGGTTAATGTGTATTCCAAATTTTTAGGCTTTGGGAAACTTGGTTTTACAATTAAGTTATCTCTCTACAGTTGCATGTGTAATTGGATTTCTTGTGTCGACAACCATGTTAAAATTTCAATAGGATGTGGTATGTTTTTCTACCATTAGTTGACCTCCTTCTAATTTCCAATTGGTCTAATTTAGCTTCCCAACACGTATATCAAATTGTTAGGAGCTTATATTTCAATTCCCAAAAACACAATATGTTGACAAATAAAGAGTTTGGGGATTCTTTAATGGGAAATGTCAAGGTAATCCTTGGATTTTTGGAGTTGTTAGAGCCTTCCGTATTTCAAAAAATCATATCTTCTCTTTTAATGCAAGTTTAATAGAAGAACAAACAATTGAGCAAAGATGTGGGATTGAAGACTTGCTAGTGTTTGGGGATTCTAAATTGTTGATCGACTAGGTTGTAGGAAAATAGCCAATCTATGATCATATTCTATCTCAGGTGGGTATATTCATTCACATTTCCTTTGCACATGTTTTCAAGGAATATAGCTTGCATGTAGTTGATCTATCAAAATAATCACTCTCATGTCAAGTTGGGATGCTAGAAATGACAAAGCATGAAGCATATGGGATATGTCACATTGGTCTCCAATCTATTCTGGAATGAGTTCATTTGTATATCTAATAACATTAGTCTCAATTATTGTGAATTTTTTAAATTTTGATTTCAAGATTGTATATTAAAGACATTTGAGTGAAAATATTATGTATATTGTTGTGGATTAAATATATTTCCATTTAAGATTGTTGATACTATTTTGAAGTATTTATAAAATCAAACGAATGTCTAGATTGCTAACCAAAGAGTTATAGCTATTTTTTATCATATATTGGTTATATCAAGTGATTGATTGTGGATGCTTTCACAGTGGATCGACATTGAATCAAGGCTTCTTGAATTTCAATAAGTTGGTTCGAAAACTACAATACAATGAAATTTCAGAAGCCTTGATACAATATCAAGAGTTGGCAAGTAATGTAATCTACTTTAATGTGCCCTAGAGCACCTATTGAGTGTAACTATAGTTTTTTCTTGAAATGTGGAATTTATGAATTTTTCCTTGGAAAAAGATAAAAATAACACACACACACACAATAGAGTCTCATATACATCATGTGATGGATCCTTTGTTTTATCAACTTGGCAATTCCAAGTCATTAGTCATTTTCAATTACTATTGCATTTAGGATTTCTTCTTCAATGAGGATCGAAATATGTTTATGTAGTACTTCATTGATGAACATACCCAAACAATATACCATGAGCATATTATTATCTTATTGGAATCAATGTCATCCATCTTTTTTCTCTCCTACTTCGGCACTAGAAAGACAAATTTGGAAAAAAAGACAAGAAGATCGACATCAACATTACCAAGGAAGAAGATGGTAGAATAATGGTAGTCATAGAAAAGGGAATCAATGAACCATTATGCAATAGGATATTTTATCAAGATCGACAACTACAATAATGCATGTACTCCAAGGAAAGGAAGTTATCAAGGATTGATAACAAATACCAAGTGGATAGCTCAACTGGTTGATTAGCCGAAATTCTCTTGTCGCAGACACGACAGGTCATGGGATCCATTCCCGTTGAATTTGCATGGGTCATGGACCACTCTTGTGGTTAACGGTTAAACTGCACGCAACACACTAATTCCCTGGTGTTTTCTCAAGGATCTATATGACAAGGGAGTGTGTGTCTGTTTGTGTGTGTCTTCTCAAGGATCTATATGAAAAGGGAAAGTGTATGTGTGTGATATTTATGTTTAAATTGAAATTTATATGATTGTGCATGACACTAATAATGGGTTGCTTTGTAGTAATATTTGTAAATTGGTTATAGTTTTTTTGTTATCATGTATACTATTGTTTAATGGATTATTGCTATTTTAATAGAGTATTGTAAGTTAATGCAATTATATGATATTAATTCTCCGCGGGGTTTAGAGAAATTGGTAATGAGTAATTGAGATGAGAAGTTTTAAATGGAAGGTCACGAGTTCAAGTCCCTTGTGGGTACTTACTTACAAAAAGAACAAAAAAATAAATTATATGATGTTAATTTAATTTCTTTTATATTCCCCCATTGCAGGTGAACATAGGATCGGGATTGGGAGAAAATGGGAGGCACGTGGATGGGCTCTCTACCTCCACTTCCAACACCTCACCCCCCAATTAACCTCTATGCCATGCATGCATCCCACATGCGCTTTCAGCTTTCTCTCCACCGCAGGGATCCTCATGCATCCTTCGTTCGACAACAGCATTATAAGAGCAGGATGATGAAAGGTACGTTCCATCAGATTTCAGCCGCCTCCTTCGAACACCGGACTATGATGATTTCGACAGGGAAAAATCGAGAGTGTGAATCGCATATCTCTGACACGCAAAATATTTATACCACCCTCTTGTTTTATTTGGTGCCTCGCCAACTCCATGGGATTGCCTCCTCCCGCTGCACCATCGAGCTCGTTGAAAATAGTCTGCATTATCTGTGTTTTTTAAGGTGGTGGAACTCTGTGGATATGAGGCGTATGCAGTGCATTGGGATTACAGCTCTCGAGCTCCCTCAAGCCTCCGTTAACCTTGGTAAGAATCCCTTTCATCCCACCTTTGTTTTCCTGCTTCATCCCGGGAGCGAGTGCTATGTTCCTCTCTGGCTTGTTAAGCTCTGTCCTCCTGCTTTCTTCATTACAGTCGCTCTGCCCCACTATTCTACTAGGTCTGTCTAGCCTGCCCCAACCTTGGTCTGTTTCATGTTTAAGCTGTTTTCGCCTCTGCCTCCCATTATGCCTCCTCATAGAAGCTCCTGTGATGTCTCCTCCCCTCCTGAGCCTAGCAGGCATAACTCGATGATCCCTCCCCTCCGCTTCCAAAAGATGATCGTGGACAAAAGAAAGCGCTTCAAGGGTGAATTCCCTAAACATGTCCAAGTCACCATCCAGGACGTTGAGCACGAAGCGGAGTTCGAATCCATTTTCCTGGGACCTGAGGAAATCAAAACTGAGTTTAAATACTTAGTCCCCAACCCTGGCACCTCCAGAGGCAGGATAACTTTTTATCAAAAATCGTTAGATCTTCAGTGGTCACATAAATTTATTCTTAGCAAGACCCTTGTGGAGAAAAATGAGCAGCACGGTGAAATCCTCCTCTAGCAGGACCAAATCTTGCAGATCCTTCATAAATTCATGGATAGCCAGGCGGAGATAGCAAAAAAACTTGGTCTGAAGCTTGAACCCCAATGTGAGCATCTTTTTTACTGATTATGTTTCCTTCGGTCCTGTGCTTTGCCTCTTTTTGTTTCATTAAAAGATACCGCCTATGTTAATGGCTTTTATGTTAATAGTTTTTATTTTACAATGGATGAAACCTGCTCAAGACTTCTTATGAATTCTCGATCTTACTGGTTCTTCCTTGTTTCCTCTCGAGGGAGGCGATCAGTCTGACCCCCAAGTTTGTTTTCCCAGTGATGGGAAGACTTGGATTTTGTTGTAAATGACTGTTATTTAGCTATTGATGATAAATAGAAGGTACCGCTAATTTACAAAAAAAAAAACTTTTATATTCAAATATATGATACTAATATTATCCCGCTGGGTTGGCTCAAGTGGTTGAGTGTTGTAAGTCGTGAGCAGAAATTCTCGGGGTCAAATCCTTGAGTGGCTATACATTGCTATATAAGGGCCTCACTTGATGTCCCCATTGAGTTAGCTCTGTAATTAGAGCAAACAAGGTGCAACCCCTTTGGATGGCCACCCTGTAATTTCTTCCCATGGACATAGCAGCCCCACTAAGGGGTTTATGAACCACATTTGAAAAATAAAATAAAATAAAAATAATTATTGTTTATTTTTAGTATTATAGTAATTATGTCAATTGAGTGTAGATTGGGTAGTTGGGAGGAATTTTGTTATACTGATCCCCACTTAGGTTCAAATCTCACTATGTGATATATTATATAACCAAGTATTCCTTGATTCTTCGTGAATATCAGGAATCCGCTTTTCTAGGTGAAAAAACTAATTTATATACATAAACTACTAAACTAATAGTCAAGTGAGTGTAGCTCGGGTGGTTAGGAGGAATGTTGTTATCCTCCCCACTAGAGTTCAAATCTCACTTTGTGACACTTGCTCCTTGGGAGCCAAATTTGATGATGTATTGCTTGAATGGATTTCTTACCATACCTTGATTCTCTGAAACATCAACTGTTGACATTCTTCCGTGAAAAAAAAACCTACTAAACTAATAACAGTTATATATAATAGTATTAAATTTTTCAATAATAATTAACTACCAAAATATGGGTATAAATGGTTTATTAATATTTACTACATGTAGTAGTTAAATTGCAATCATTTATAACCAAATTAGATTTACAAGTAAAAAGAGAAACAATTAATGATTCATTAAACTACAAATATACTACAGAACTAGCGTAGATCCGTCTTAACTCCAAATATATTAAGCACAAAAATGGATGCAAATTTTTTTTTTGAGATGTGGATCTCTTGATGCTTTAAATATTTTCAGATAGGTTTACACCAGTATATATCATACAACTCACAATTAATATTGCGGGTTGATCAAAGGGGTGGCAGGTGCGAGAGGGGTCCTCATTGAACCTAGCAGAAAAAGAAGTGACTAGGTATTATTGGGGTCTAGGAACCACAACAAATAATGATGTGAGGAATCATGCTTCATATATTGGATTGGAAATCATTATCCCTCTAGAAATATATCATATCATGATATTAGGGGACTCCCTTCATGTTATACACTAGGTTAGTAATCGTCTTAACAAAAACCGCAAGATTCAAAATCACGTCTTTGATAGAATTGCTCTCAATCTTCAAAGCAGCAGGGAATGCACCTTCTGACATATATAGAGGCATAATAACAATTTAGTTGATAAAATTTCCGATGATGTTATTCAACTTGATAAAGGAATCTTGGTGAAGTATGATGAACCTCCATTGAGAAGGTGGATTCCATAGGTTCTTATTTGATATGTCCATTAGAAATCACTCCTTAAGCATCATCAAAGGATGGTGATTACTCTCCTTAATTGAAATATTAAAAAGGGAAAAAGTTGGGGTTTTTGCATGAGGGCTCAATGGCATGTGGCCCCAAAATCTCTTAAACGAAAGCATATCTCACACCATTATTTCACATAAGTATTCCATCATTCCTGAATGTTCCTTCATCCTTCATAATGTGCTTGGCATGGATAGTACGCAGGATATTATGGATTTCAAGGTAGATTCATGCAATGTGTGTGGGATATTTGAGGCTCTTCTATAGATGTTTGGTAATTGAATTAACTTAGACGAGGCTTTGTCACCAGGAGCAAGTTTTAGTGCACTTGTAATTCTTTACTTTGACGTTGCAAGGGGGATGATGGAGGCAAACCAAAAAAGTGGGTTTGATGTCAGTCACGTTGGGGGAATCATTGGTCTCATAAATATTCGTAATCGAATCAAGGGGGTTAGAAAGCATGAAGCATATATTGGAGCATCTCATATATTAGTTGGAGTTGGAGGAACAGCATTGAGGTTAATTAGAGAGAAATATTGACATGTAGGGGGGGGACTAGCACAGCTAGATTTGGACAGTGAAATGCACCATTGTCTTCCTCGAGATCTTGCTCGCAGGGGTCATTCTAATGTAGGGGATTTCTCCAAATTGGGCCAAATGGAAATGGAAACAATGTAAAAAACACCATTTGTTCATTTTGAAGATTCCAATGCTCTATTGTTGGAAGATGTGGATGGAAATATACCAATTTAAGCTTTATCTTGATTTGTTTCTTGTTGGTTTATGTATTTTCATTTTGTTATATTATTAGGCCAGTATGTAAGGAATTATAGTTGTAAGACATTATGGAGCTCTCAAAAAATTTCCTAGATGTATGTGGCTGAGCGATTTTTGAAAACCTTGAATCCTCAAGATAGGGAATTTTGTTTTGAAATGTATTGTTTAAATTTTTGGGTTGCTTAGGAACTTCCCATATCGCTTTAATATAATCAATCTTACTCATTTCCATTAAAAAAAATATTGTGGGTTGATCAAAAGCATTTAGGATTGGTGCCAAATAGAATTGTCTTGAATTATTTATCTTTTGATAGTTGATATGATTTCATTGTGTGTGTGTGTGTGTTGGATCAAAATACCTTCTCCATAGCATAATTATCCTCTTAGACCTTTATTTCATGAATCTAGTGGGAGAAACCTCACTCATATTGACCACATGAGTCACCCTAGATCCTAATTGTAATATATAAGGGTCCCAAACCACCCTATCTACCAATGAAAGAAAATTCTAATGCCAATTTTTATATTACCTAGGAACATTCCTAGATTTAAGGGTGCCTTCTTTGATTAGGGGGACTTTTCTCTAATTTTAGGATGACTTGAATCCCAATTCAATTCATAACTAAAGCGCTTCCCTAATTTAGGTCCTAATTGACCTTCATGTCTATATTTATCCATTAGTGTCTTTGTTGAGTCTCCTTATAGTTTTGCATGCTCATTGACCCAATTAATTGAGCATCATTTAATTAGAACTAGTGGTCGTGAAGTCATGAGTTAGTATAACTTAATTAAGGAGAGTAATCATGGCTAACTAATGGTCCTTGGCTCTAGTTAAGCTTGAATAGACTCTTTATTATACTAAATGAGCAATTTGAGTTTCCTCTTGAACTAATTTTAATTGCCTTCCTCTAAATATCACTCCCCTCCATTCATTCAAGTTAATGAAATACATC
Source organism: Pseudotsuga menziesii (assembly GCA_001517045.1). NCBI lineage: Eukaryota > Viridiplantae > Streptophyta > Pinopsida > Pinales > Pinaceae > Pseudotsuga > Pseudotsuga menziesii. The sequence goes on from LPNX010418202.1 coordinate 153,743, forward strand.
ATTCTTTTCTTCCTATCTGCTTATAGTTTTTGTGTAATAATCTATAATAAATTATTTTTTAATGATTAGTTGACTTGTTGATTTGATTTTCACTGTATATCTCTTTAGTTTATGTGCCTAGATCTATATGTTCAAATCTCATATGGTATTAGAGCAGTAGGGGTATTAAATTAGTTAGTGTTCTGGTGATTTTTTGTCAAGGATCAAGCTTTTGCAGTTTAAATAAGGGATTTTCCAGCCACCAAAGAGCTCATTTGCAACTCATTTTTAGTCATGAAAGTGCTTATTTTCAGCCATCAAAGTGCTCATCTGCAGCCATCAAAGAAGTGCATTTGCAACCATCAAATAAGCAGGGATGATTTTAAGGAACCATACTTATCTAAAAGTGTATAAATGTTGGCGAATCCTACCAATTCTTAAAATGCAAACTATAAAATGTTTGGCGATATTTTCCAAAAAATATTTTTATTTCCAAGATTTTATATCGTTTATATAATAATTTGGTGATTTTTAGGGTGAAAAAAGTTTACCCCATCAAAATTGGGCGAAACAGGGCTTCAAGAAATGCAAAATGTCGAATATTGTTTTGGAGAAAAACCCCTAAAAATAGCCCATGGGATAAATTTTGCCCCTAAAATTATCCCTGCAAATAAGTGCTCATTTACAACCATCAAAGAAGTGCATTTGCAGCCACCCAATAACTCATTTTCCACCATCTAAAAGAATTATGCAGCCATAAAAGGATTATCTCCCTAGCTCAGTTGTTACACAGTTGGTATGCTCAATCCAGTCTTGTTGAAGGAGGCCCTTGAAGATTCACAACACATGTCCTACGAGGACATACTCACATACATTGAGAGGATGAAAGAGGCCCCAAAAGCTTTGCAACATATGGACTACAAGAACATATTCACATCCATGATACACCACTCAACCGAGGAAGACCCTTTTGTGATCCCAAAAGAAGAGGTGATCTATGAATTTATTCTCTCCAAATTGAGTTTTGATTACAATATCTGTTTTGCTTTCCATTCTACTAAATTGGCTCTTGGAGCCTCATACAAAATTCCTTCTTTGGATTCATTTTTGCCTCCCTCCTTCAAGAAATAAATAAGTTCTCACAAATGGGCCTCCAGAATACCTCAAAGGTGTATGCACTCGCATCAAATGAGGGGAAGAATGGTGCAAGAAAGAAAAATCCGCCATACAAGGATTTCTCATGAAGATTTCAGCTCCGGTGATGGAAAGACCAAAGAGGAGCATCCATGGTGTCCTTACTACAATAAAGGTCCACATAAAGAAGAATATCATGTACACAAAATTTTAGGAAGAAAAGGAGTGCAACAAGAAATCCAACTACAAGTATGCACAGTCAACATTTTCTACTACATGCATTCTTGATTCAGAAGACTTTGGAGAACTTGTCCCAAATCAAGTTCTCATTGAATAAGACCTCCACCATGTCTCTTCAAACTTCGGAGCTATAGATTTTTCTCCCATTTTTCACCAATTTTCGTACAAATATTTCTAAGTAGATTAACTTTTTTCTACATTCTCTTTTATGGGGAGGGGGGTTCCCATGTGGTTTTTTCCCTCTTACCAAATTTATAGAGAATATTCAAGTGCATGAATACCTAATATGGTTGCAAACAATTGAGACTCATTATTTCACCTAGGCAGGCTAATGGGGGGGTGTTGGAGAAAAATGCATTCTCCATAACATAATTCTCCTAACTATTAACCTACACCTTGACCTCATGACTCTAGTGGGCCAAACCTCACTGATTTGACCACCTGCGTCACCTTAGATCCTAATTCTAATCTCTAAGGGTCCCAAACCACCTTATATATCATTGTAACCAAACCGTAATGTCCATTTTTAGCTAACCTAGGTGTATTCATAGATTTGGGGGCGCCTTACTTGATTAGGGGAACTTTTCCCTGATTTTAGAATGACTTGGGCCCCAATTCAATTCATAACTGAAGCACTCAGTTCAATTCATAACTGAAATACTCCTGTAATTTAGGTCCTAAATTGACCTTCATGTCTATGTTTATCCATTAGTTCCTTTGTTGAGTCTCCTTAGGGTTTTGCATGCTCATTTAGTTAGTTAACTAAGCATCCTTCAATCGAAACTAGTGGTTGTGAAGTCATAACTCAATAAAAGTTAGTCAAGGAGAGTAACCATGGCTAGCTAAGGGTTAGTTGATCTAGTTAAGATTGACTAGAATCTCTTACACTAAATGAGTGATTCGAGTTATCTCTTGACCTAATTCGAATTCCCTTCCTTTAAATATTGTTCACCTCCATTCATTCAAGTTAATGAAATGCATCATTCTTTTTTTCCTATCTGCTTCTAGTTTTTGTCTAATGATCCATGATAAATCATTTGTTACATGATTAGTTGACTTGTTCATTTGATTTTCATTGTATATATATTTAGTTTATGTGTGTTGGTCCTAGGGAAAGGAAAGCAGAAATCACTTAGAATTTTGCCTAAGTATGGAGAAGGGATAAAGGATAAGAAGAGAAAGAAGTTGTGACAGAGGCAACGATAGGAAGAAAGAAGAAGGAGAAGAAGACACAAGAGTTGCAACAGAGGAAACGATAGGAAGGAAGAAGAAGGAAGATCTGTGACATAAGAGGAAGTTGCGATAGAAGAAATTAAGATGTGTGATAGAAGGAAAGGACGCGACAGAGAAATAATGTGGTGTAGTGGAGCCATGTCAAAAGGCATGCAACATCGCAACGGTTAGAAAGCGATAGGTCAGAAGGATCGTGGGTACAAGGTCGGATAGAGCTAATGGAAGTCACATGTATGAAGGTATCTTTGTAAGTCAAGTCATTAATGCCTATTGTCATTCGTCGTTAGAATAGGAAAGACAACATGTTTGGCTAGTTGTATGAAGTTGGTTAAGATAACGACATGTAAAGAGTCAATAAAAGGAGGAACTCAAGTTGTATGCGGGATATCTTATCCATTGTTATAGTGTTAGCCTCTGAGAGTTGTTATCTCTTTAGTGTCTGTTAGCTTTGGGTATGAGCGTAAGTGTGTCTGTTTCTTTTCTAAGTGCATTGAGTTGAAGAACCTGCAGCTGAGTGCGCAGGGGTGTAGAAGAGACTGAGTTGATCCAAGTATGTGTGGATCAGTAGTAGAGTCTAGTAAAGAAAGACCAGAGATAGAATATACAAGAGCATGAGAGGAGAGAAATATTATGTGTAGATAAGGAAGAATATCTAGAACAGATTCTGTAGCTTAGTGCGTAGACAAAAGGTTCATATATTTTTCATGCCAAATGAAGAGCGCCTTTATGTTTTTTCTTGGATGGGTTTCCACGTTAGATTATGTGTATATGTATGTATGTTGAATGTGTTTGATTACATGTATAGATGTTTTGTTGAATGAAGGATTCTAGATTTTCTTATGAATGAATAGATGCATATCAGTCGCCCTGTTATAAGTTGAATGCATGTATGTTGCACTGGGGTTATTGTTATATTAGTTGCAAAGGAGAAGTTGGGTTGCGGTCTAACTATTCATAGCAAGCATAAGTAATCCACCCATGGGCTTGGTCGAGTGCCTTGGTAAATAACCAAGGGACCATAAATCCCCCACCCAACTGCGGAAACTTGGTTCTAGCAGTTACCCATAGAAATATCTCGGGTGAGACTACATCTGCGTCACAGGTGTTTCCGGTTGGTCTTTGCTCTATTGGGCCAATATCTTGGGCTTTGTTGCGCTAAGAAGAAGGGACTGAACCTAGGTAAGGTTCCAAAGAGGAAGTAGAAAACCAACAAATGGTTCTAGTGTGGGAACCAACAAAACCTAAAATCCAAGATTGGGTGGATCTCAAAGCGTTAGAATTTGCACGAGAATAAAGCAAAGCATCTCGATGGAAACCAACATACTGGTTTGGTTGGTACCTCTGTACGAATATCCAAAATATTTTCTTTTCAGAGTGTCCCATTGTGTTGCATGATTGGTTGTCTAAGTTGGAAACCCAACAAATAAATTTCCAAGGAGGAGAACCGACGTAGTGGAATCCTCAATTGATTGAGTGACTAGAAAGAGTGAGCAACCCTGTGTCGAGGGTTGTAGATTTTTGGATAGACAGTATCTTGGAGGGATATATTATTGAGTTTTTTGTTGACACAATAACCTCGTATAGTGAGGCAGAGCTAAAATTTCTCCAAGGACCCCACGGTAGATATTTGTCGTTTTTAAATACGTGGATAAAAATGCTTGTATGTGAAAAAGGTATGTTCCAAATGTGACAAGTTGGAAGATGTGTGCAAAAAGGTGGGTATGTCGCACGAGAACTCTGTGAAAAATGGAGCAAACTGAGTTGAGATGTTCCCTGGAGATAGTGGAACTAAACTAGAGGCTGGTTGTTTGGAACAGTAAAATATTCTTTCTTACTGAAAAATTCAATGTAAATAGGATAGAAACTCCATAAATGGATAAATATATGAATAATAGATTAGTGATGATATTACATTTACAATGATGGGTCTTATATAATCCCATCACGCCTTTACTAAGAGGCATGTCTTTTGATTTTATTAATTAATTAATCATTAGTATTAATATTGATGATATATATATATATATATATTATGTTATATTTTTATTTATATAACATTGCCTTCCCCGTAGAAGAGCTTTGCCCTCAAAGCTTAGATAAGAAATGGCTTACAGTTGATTTTTTTTCTTGAATGTTATCTCTTGATATTTTGTGTTTAGTCATTGCGATATTTGATGAACAAGGCGATACGAGTTACGAATTTCCCAGAAGAATTGTCGCATTGTCTCTGATGTGGTCCATCCCAAATCTATTTTTATCGAAGTTATTTGATCATTTTGTGGAATAGTTCTTCTTATTTGTTGTTTTGTATTTTGATTTGATTTTCTTGCTCATCTGGCCTTATTTATCCTATGTGTGTGTTCATTTTGACCTTGTCGTTGGTCAAAACGATGTTTATAATTGGGGTGTCGATAAGGAGTTTTTGTTGTTTGTTCTTCTGCTGGATTGACTTCTTTTTTAATTATATTGATGATCGGATTTGTATTTGCTTCTTTTTCCTCAACTTATTGTTTTAAGCCCAAAGGTTTTGATGTCCTTTCCTGAATGTTTTCCAACTTTCTTTCGAGTAAACCTTTATCATTCTTAAGATTCATGATCGTTTCTTCTTGCGATTTCACATTGTCTTTAAAATCTAATAGTTTCTTTTGCAGATCTCGATTTTCCTCTTCTAACTATTGATTTCGTTGAAACTTACCCTTTGCCTTCTTGATTTGTAGAAGTAATTCATGGTTATGATCTCTTAGAAGAGAGATATCTTCTTTTTTACCTGCAATAACCTTGTTGAAATCATTATGTATCGTCTGTATTGATTTCTCATTCCCCTGCGTCAATATCTTTGATATTTCTTTGAAGTCTTCAGATGATGCGACCTTTGATTATATCTTCATGTTAATGTCCGGCAATGTGATTTTTGTTTTTTTGTAGGGGAATGTCATAATTTTTTTTTCAGCATTTAAGATAAAAGTCCCCAATGTTTTTTAGCCACGGTAATCCCAAAACTAGGTGACCGTTACTACTCCATAAGGATTTAACTAAAAATTGTGAAACGCCAATATAATCTCCAATGTTCCATTGTAAATCGCTTATTGCATATTCTTTGTTATTCCGAAAGTCTAACCTTTCACTTATATTTGTCCTCGGAATCACTAAATCATTAGAAAATTCATCACTAATATAATTATTTCTTTCGCTGGGAGAACTAGAAATAGTAATGTCTTTCCCTCTAATTGTTCCTTTTGTTGGTAATAACTCCCGATTAATTGACTATTCCAATGCAAAAGCCTATACTTATACAAATCTCATGGCGGTTGGGTTTCACCTTCCGCTCAGCCTGTTTGGCTTCCTATCTATTCATATTCCTAT
>LPNX010418202.1:163258-325781 GCA_001517045.1 Pseudotsuga menziesii
AAACTTAGCACACGGGCTCGCAGGCTCATGCAGGCCTTCAGTTCATTCGTCACAGTCCACGCAGTCTCTTCACGCTGTCTCTTCAGCGCATTCCCACACAGTCTCTTCAGTTCAATTTTCAGCAAGTATTATATATCAGTGCATATATGCACACCATATCAATGCAGTCTTACAAACACTGTCTTCAACGCAGTTCCTGCAAATATTTGCAGGTGGAGGAAACCACTTCAAGCCCTTTATCTTCAATATACTCCAATACCCATAAGCGCTGCAGTCTTAAAAAAAGGATTCCACAGCCTTCAAAAATCAAACTTTATTCCAATGCAAGCTTAATGCTTCACATAAGATTAGGGTTTACTTCAAAAAAAATTAGGGTTCACTTCAATATTTACCCAGCCTATATATATGATCAACGCATATATATATCAGATAGCAATACCACAGGCGTTCTTCAACGCAGTACATGGATGAGATCGCAGCAGTGTTCAGCTCGCAGCATTAAAATGATATACGTGTGCACAGATTATAGTTTATACAAAAAATCAAACCATGGAACAAAAACTCCAGCGTCCATAATCTATAGTTACAGGATTCTTTTATCCAACGCAAACCTGATCTACAACCCAGCACCAGGCAGTCTCCAGGTCGCAGCAACAATTCTTAGCAGTCAGCATATATATATTGAAACTCACGGGCTTCTTCGAAACGCAGGCAGCTCCACGGTGCTCAGGCTACACGCAGGCTCTTCTCCACGCAGCATTACAACGCGGGTTCTTCACTCAAGCTGAGAATTCACAGCTATCAACTTCTCCCTGAAGAGCACTTTTCTTTCAGCGATCTGGACCTCAAGCAAGATTGAAAGAAACGGCCTCACAAGATGCAGCAATCTTCAACGGAATTACATCAACGCTTATCAGTATATGCCAGTCACAATATCAATGCATATATGAGATATTCATTTTCTGTTCCACGAGGTGGAGAAGATATACTCAACGCAATCCCCACGCTGGTAATAACTCCACGCAGGTGTAAAATGGGTGGATACCATACAGTTACACAGTTACACAACCTACACGCTGGTAATATTTTAAGCTTCGACACGGCAGGCACACCCTTCACGATGGCAGTCACTTTATTAGGTCGAAACAGGATTAGGATTTATGTGGTCTTTCAACGCATCAATATGCAGTTGATAAGGCGCATCAATATGCAGTCTCTCAACGCAATAATATTATAATAATAATATTGCTTCTATGCTGCTGCAGCAACATCCAGAGCCCAGAGATCGCCGAAGCTCCAAACTCTGGTTCTAAGACAAGGGGGCGTGAAAGAAAACCCTAATAAACAGTAATTGGCATATACAACAATATACAGACTCCTCATAATGCAGTGGTGAGATATCAGTTAAACATAGTCTCAAAATTCAGCACATTCTCCAACAATATGGACTGGCGCAGATCGCAGTCTCTTAGGGTTAGGTATACATAAAAAATTATGAGCAGAAAACACACATAATGAATGCGCGCAGGGGCAGACTGGCAGGCAGTCTGGCAGCCAGGAGGGCGCAGAATTGCAGAATGCCAGAACAACATGCAGCAGGCAGGAGTTATGGCAGACAACCCTGCTCTGATACCACTTGTTGGTAATAACTCCTGATTAATTGACTATTCCAATGCAAAAGCCTATACTTATACAAATCTCATGGCGGTTGGGTTTCACCTTCCGCTCAGCCTGTTTGGCTTCCTATCTATTCATATTCCTATTTATTATTTATTTACAATAATCCTGACGGATTATTCTAACACCTTTTAATTGGAGTAGCATTGAAACATAAGTTTTTAAAGTTCTTGGAAATCTCCCTTGTTTTTCGTCATGAGATTCCATTTTGTCATGCTTCTTATCCAAGATATATCAAGGAAAGACATATTTTATCATGTATAGTATACTATACTTTTCAACAATTGGTTTATTCCCCTAAATACTTCTTGTAGATTGGGTGGTTGGGAGGAATGATTATTACCTTCCCCACCTAAGTTCAAAGCTCACTTTTTTCTTAGTAGCAATTATTATGCACTTTTAGATTTTGTTCCCCTTATGTTTTGTAAAATGGTGTAGATTGTGTGGTTGGGAGGAATGAGTGTTACCTTCCCCACCCAGGTTCAAATCTTGTTTTTTTTGTTTGTTGTGGGAGAATAAACCCAAACCCACTTATTAAGAAACCACATGTGGTTTTACTTTTACCTTTTTTATTTTTAGGACAAGGTCCTATTTTTTTGTTTTTCCTTTTCCCATCCTTTTTTTTTTATTCTTTTTCTTTTTCCTTTTTTTTGTGACTCGATATTTAGAATGTTGAGTTGTTAAATTATTCATCCTGTGCACCTTCCTTTTATTCTTTTTGATCTTTTATTTTCTTCAAGTATGCAATGGAATAATATTTTTTTTAACGAGATTTTGGATAATGGCTAAGGAACTATTTTTTTTTTAAATCTTGGTCAAATACCTGGATTCAGAGAAACTCTGAAATTTTATCAAAGAAGGTCTAATAGAGGGTGTGGCCAAGGGTCGGAATCAAAACTAGCTTTGATACCATTGGAACAGTAAAATATTGTTTCTTACTGAAAAATCCAACGTAAATAGGATTGGAACTCCATAAATGGATACATATGTGAATAATAGATAAGTGATGATATTACATTTACAATGATGGGTCTTATATAATCCCATCGTTCCTTTACTAAGAGGCATGTCATTTGATTTAATTAATCAATTAATCATTAGTATTAATATTGATGATTTTTTTCCTCAGAAAAAAGCGTAATTTTATTTCTTCAAACAAAATTACATTCTGTAGATACACTTAAAGTGTATTTCAAGAGTATTAATATTGATGATATATATATATATATATATATAATGTTATATTTTTATTTATATAACATTGCTTAAGAAGTGGAAGAAGATTCTAGTCCAGAAAGCGAAGAAATACTCTGAAAGGAAGAGGGAGTTGTAGTACGACCAGAGAAGAAGAAGACTGCGAGCTTGCATCATACTTGGATGAAGGGTATTGCGATGAAGAAGAATAATATCAGTCGATATCCGAAGGAGAGAAGAATGAGAAGAATCAACTGAAGCTCAAGATCCTGAATGCGAGTACGACATGCCTACAGCACCACGCACATCGCCATAGGTAATATCTAGAGACTTATATCCAAGTGTATTTGTAAACACAAGTAGTAATAACGTTGTAAATAGTGGAAAAGGGAGTTTGGCTAGACAAAATTTTGTTTTGAACATACCAACAATCAATACAATGTCTTTAACCGACATTAAGTTGCCAATATTCAATGAAAATGGGTTGGAAGACCTAGAGCAACATTGATTTCTCTGTGAAGTCGTATGGACTGTGTGACAGATCCAAGATGAGAATATATAGAAAGCACGGATGATCATGACTCTACGAGATCATGCACTATACTGGTACATGCAATTTTTTATAGTTCCAGTAGGAGTTTCCCAGAAAATGCTTGACCATATCCGAGTGGGAATGATAAATGAGTTTAGAAATCCGAATTTTGAGTTGCAATGCATTACTGAGATCAAAGAAATCAAGCAGCTACCTACAAAGTCTGTTTGGGACTTTAACCAGATATTTAAGACATTAATGGCCAAAGTGAGTTTCCAGATGTCGAATGCACAGCATAAGGAATGGTTCATTGTTGCTTTGTTGCCACACATTCGGATCCCATTGATGCAACAGAATATTGTGTCGCAAACAGGAGATCTAGAAATAGCAATGAAGCTAGAATCCTCACTGATTGGAGAAAGTGACGCAAGAATGATGCAGATTCAGTCGCAGCTGGACAATCTTACGGTGTAGCTTTAGGACATCAAGAAAGGCAAGGAAGTTCAAGAAGAGCTATGGTGTACAATATGTAGAATAGATGGACACCATAAGGACAATTTCCCAGTGCTCATGAATTATGTCGCAGCAGGAACGCCGAACCCAATAAACACCCAAGGGATACCTTGGTGTAGAATATGTGAGACTAGGGGCCATAAGTCCAAAGAATGTTTGTATTTACATAATATTGTAAGTACACCAGCTAGTCTGAACTGTAAATTTTGTAAATCGACGGGACACGATTATAAAGTATGCATAGCACTTGAGCTGCCACAAGAAAATATGATGGATACCTACTTGATGAAAAATGATAAGCAGATGCAAGTTGAACTAGCATAGCCTTAGTATCAGCTTGCTCAATACCCACCATCACAATATCCTGATCCACAATATCAACAAAATTAGTATTTGCCACAGCAACAATACCCTCAGGATAAGGGGGGTGGAAATTTTCAAGAACGGGGACAACAACAAGGAGGAGGAGGAATTGGCCGAGGAAGAGTCCAAGTCATATGTTATAACTGTGGGAAGCCATGACACTTTTCCCGAGATTTCCAAAGTCCTATGAAAAAAATGTACATACTATAAAACATTTGATCACATTGTCGAGCAGTGTCTGTAATTGATTGCAAAATGGCAGGATTGAACTTTGGGAAATCCCAACCCTGTGCAGAATCAGAATCCAAACCCCAACCAAAACATTCATATGATTTCAGCCGAGTCGAGAGAACCAGACATTGTTGTTGTTACAAGAGGAGGTGATGCGACAGGAGCATACCAAAATACACAGTATGGACAACTACAACTGTGAACTGCGGCACAAAAGAAAGTCCCATTAGATGTCCAGAAGGAGAAGGAAGTATTATTGGATGTGAAACCAGAGTTTGTTGATACCAATCAACCTTCTACATCTGGACAAGTAAAGGTGATTCCTGAAAGATTTGAACAATTACTCCAGAAGCAGCCAATGAAAAAGGTTAGTAAGCTTAAAGAATTTTTCAAAAGTTGTTTAGCACTAATCCATCATAGAGATGCTATAATAGAACTAACATCACTCATGGATGAAATTCCATAAGACATCTGACCAGAAAAGAGAGTTAACCGTGTCGGGAAAATATTAAATCTGGTCGTGAAATGCGAATGATTGCACAGATAGGAGATTATGATATCGACTATATCATTTTATATCTAGGCTCGGATGTCAACATACTAACAAGAAAGACATGGGAAAGAATGAATAAGCCATGTCTGGATTGGTCTCACATTCAGCTAAGGCTAGCAAATCAGTCAAAGGTTCTACCCATTGCTAGACTGACTCAAGTACCTATTGAAGTCGAAGGCATGAGGACATATGCAGACTTTGAAGTGATCGACATTATCGATGACACAAATCCATACCCTACACTTTTGGGAATTCATTGGGAGATAGATAATCATACCATAATTAATTTTAAGAAAAATAATATTGTCATTTGAATATTTTGAAATAAGGGTGGTCATGCCAATTGAGCCCCTCGAAGGGCAGAGATATGTCAATCCAGTGAATAGTGAAGGCCAAGGTAATTACCTAGACCAGATATATAATATCATGTCTTCAAGAGAGGATTATATAAATCCAACACCTAATCGAAAGCTGATTTGGCGGAGTGTAAGCTCTTGTACATCCGATTCAGGCGGTGCCTTAGAAAATTGGCATAACTAGTTGCATGAAGCCTCCATGCGAAGATGCGCAAGAACTACAAGATCTGTGTGATGGGTAGGAGTTGAGGCAATTGAGATACCTATATATGAAGGTTTACCCAACCTTGCATCTTTTCTGGTGGAGTTTGAAGCATAAGTTAAAAAATCACAACGATTGACTGCCTTGGACTTTATGCTGAAAGCTACGCCCACTAAATGGTGGGGTATACATAAACAATCTATCTTTGAATGGAAATAGTGTAGAAGATTTCTAGAGATTATATTTGGAGAAGAGATTAGTTATATTGGTTGTAAGTATACAGGATTGACAAATCCTGTTGAACATATTAAGCATTTTCGCACGACATGGAACGAGTATCCACAACAAGAATGGGTACTTCATTGATTCATACACACATTGGAGATGGTACAAAGGAATTGGTATACATCATTGGAGCTGCGAAGAGGAAATTTTGAGTGGGAAGAGTTATCTACAATATTTACCCATACATTTGAGTTTACAAGTGAACACCCAACAATTGATGTTGTGCTACAGATAATGAAGGAGAAGATATTTGAATAAATCCTGGTCACAGTCACAAATTTCCATCAATGCAACATGAAAATCCACCATTGGATGGAATGTTACAATGTTACAAGAGAAATGGATGATGATGATCCACTCGATATAAATATACTTGAGTCGGAAGGTATGCACGCAGTGGAAGGAGTTGGCATTTCTAGTGACCAATTCCTTAGTCCACTTAAGATTAAGAAAGTAAATATTGGCTCTCTTGAAAATCCAAAATTTGTCAATAGTGGAGATTATTGGGATGATGAGACCGTGGGAAAGATCACTGACTTGTTGGATGAATTCCAAGATATGTTCCCTACTATTTTTTGAGAGATGAAAGGAATAGTCGGTGACCTCAGTGAAATGAAGATACCTTTGAGGCCCGACACAAAATCGATCAAGCAGTGACCATACAAATTAAATCCACGTTACAAAGAAAAGGTTAAATATGAATTGTACTGAATGCTAGAGGCATGCGTTATAGAACCTTTCGAAGAATCAAGATGGATTAGTCCAATTTTAGTACAGGACAAGAAGACCTCAGGTGAAGTAAGAATTTGTGTCAACCTGAGAAAGTTAAATGATGCTTGTTTGCATGATCTATTTACGACTCCATTTACAGATGAGGTACTGGAGAATGTTGGAGGGAAAGAGATGTACTCTTTCACTGATGGGTTTTCAGGTTACCGTCAGATCGAAATTGCAAAGGAGGACTAACACAATACTACCTTTGTGACAAAGTGGGGATGTTTCCAGTATACGGTAATGCCCTTTGGACTTAAGAATGTTCTTGTGATTTTTTCCAGAATTGTAGTTGTTTCCACTTAAAGACTTTATACACAAATTTCTTGAGGTCTACTTCAATGATTGGACAGTATTTGGCCTTGTAAAATACCATATAGAGAGTCTGAGAATGATGTTGGAACATTGTCGCTTGTCACATACCCCAATTTTGTAAAATAATGTTATTTGTTTTAAATTGATTCTTAAGACATTATGTTAAATTTAATGCTAAGTTGAAACTGATGACTCAGCAGAGTCAAAATATGTGGAATGTAATTTTGAATATTTTTTTTTAATAAATAAAAAGTGGAGACAACAGCTTGGGAGAGCTGTTAATAAGAGTGTTACTGGTCAAACTGGTGGAAGGAACTAGGTGGAGAGCAAAAAGGACAAGTGGCAGCATCCTCAAACACTTCCTATGTTGTAGGTGGAAACTTCCCTACATTTGGGGTCATGATCCCCCAAGAAAGTGGGATCAGAGCAGGTGGCTCAATTAATGACAACTAACCCAAAAAGACCTAGGCAATCTTTTAAAAGTGCCGAATGTAGAGAGCTGAGGCTGCTCAGATATTTTCCAAGAGAAGAATCATTCAGGAGGAATGCACTTCAAGGAATTCATTGGGAAAAAGGGAAACTGTAAGGAAGGTGTTTGAGAAATAAACTACAGTAACTTGATCTGATACAGCTTCTTAGCTGAGAGAATTTGACTGACGAGTTCAGGATTGGTATTGAGTCTCAGGACTAGTACTTGATTAATTGCTTCACCTAGTTCCAGCCAGGGAGACCAGAGCAGGCTCGGGAGTCCTGAGGAGTCGCTGTTTGAGCGCTCTCCAGGAGTTGGTAGGGAGGAACGACCTCCCATTGCTGTTGTTGACCAACTTTAAGAACAGGTTCTACTATTTACTAATTTATGTGTTAATATCTGTGTGTGATTGAATGATGCATTTTCAGGTTATGATGTAAACTTAGAGGATAGCATATCTTAGTTTGTTTAGTAATGAAATTATTCTTAATGAGAAACAAACCCTAGCTGTGTTTTTCCCCATCTGGAGTAATCCAGATCGTACTCTAGCACAGGTGGTGTATTTAAATGAAGAAAGTATGATGCAAATATAGAATAAGATGTTAGCATGATTATGAGAAGGTTTTCTTTTATTGTTATCAGAAAAAATATTATTCTGTACATGGAATAGTGTTAGACCTAGACTGTGAATGTCAGATTATTAGAAAAGGAAAAGAAGCTATATCATTATACTAACAGTAGTATGTTTTGGTAGATAAAACAGTTCTCTATACAACATTCATTTCAGTAACCTTTATATTTATTTGAAACCAAAGGAAAAGAGTATAATAGTTAAAATGTGTAGGGTTAGGTTAAATAAAAATTCCTTTCAACTCCACAGTTTATTTCTTTCCTGTTTAGGATAAATAACTACTGTATTTATAGCAACCAAACTGTGAGTAAGGATAGATCAACCTTAATTTAATTCTAAAGACAAACTAGTTGGTTTCAGATTTTATTTATGGTTGGTAATGTAACTAATTCATTTTTTTTTTATCTAGCTGAACTGAAACAAGATCTATAGCTACTAACCTATCTCTTATAAAATTTAAACAAACACTACAGTATATTTTAAAGGAAAGAATATAGATAGTTTGTTATTTCTTTTATTTTATAAATACTAATATTATGATATAAATAGAGTAACATAGAATACAGAAGGGACTTCTTATAAATTATTTAATATAGAAAGCCTAAGATTAAAATAATAAAATAATTTCTCATTATACACCTATAAATAGACTAAGAACAAAGATAATGTATACAAGTATAGGAACAACATTTTGTTTGTAAGTAAAATAACATTCTTATCTCATTATAGTAAATATCAAGTAAATATAATTTCTGTACTTAAAAGATGTAACTATCAGTTACATAAGTACAACTCTAGAACATTAAATTACATAATTTCTGAATGTTAACAAATACAAAACAATATTTATAACCTTATTAAAACAGAGTGAGTTAAGGTAATTTCATATAAAAACAATATACAGTTATCCTAAATAATTTACAGGGTAAATTTAAATATAATAACTTGCAGAAATCAAATTAACAGAACATAAACATGCTCGATTCTCCGAGCTTAAATAACCATTTATACAATATAAGTAAAACGAATAATTTATAGTATTATATTGTAAACAAAAGATATTTCAAAAGAGACAGTATATACATCTTTACATCACGGAGTTAGGGTAAAAACCCTATTATATCAAAATTACAACAGAGGTATAAAACCAAAGAGTTTAAGCTCCTTTATAAATGCCTCTCGGCTTCTAAAAGTCAACAGAGTATGGCTTCATCAGCCTTTCTTTCATTTATACATATATACACAAGTAACTAGAACAAAAATCAAAATTTACAGTCACGGCCTAAACCGGAAGCCCCGCATAAAGCAAGGGCTTTTCTTTAAACAGAAACAACGAACCAAGTAAACCCAAGTAAACCAAAACCACGAGGTTTTTGCTAGCCATAGTGACCAACCATAAAATGTCCCATAAGGGACTGAACAAGGACGAACTGCCATGGGGTATCCAAGGCTTACCCGTGAGCAAGTGCTTGTCCCAGCCTTGCACCAACCACGCAGAAGGACAGGCCAACACCTGTGTAACATCAAACATAAAAATTGTTAATATCTTGCTTTATATAAGTTGAAATGTATCAAAACAAGAAACGAAGTTATCAGTATTAGCTCCTTACCTAAAATTTCACTGAAACATGACCACCCACAAGTAATAGAGCAGCTACCAACGCGAGGAGGAACGAAACCTTCATCTGCCACAGGAAAAATGAAGTTTACCAATGCAGCATTGACCAGCAAAGGCCAAAAGATAGAGCGACAAGCCAAGCAGGTATAAATGCTTGGGCCACAACTTTTCCAACCCTAAAACCCTCTCTGCTGCAAAACCCTAAAACCATACAAATCTCAAGAGGTGAAGCCACGACGCTCACTACTGGCTGCAGGTGATTAAGAGATTGCAGTCTGAAGATCACTGGAAGGAGCAAGCAGCGAAGGATAAACCCCGGAGGAAAAAAACTAAACCAGTTCCAACAGCAATCAAAATGTTTACAACTCTTCCCTAACGAACGTGCAGGGTGAGCCCACAACATGCAGGAGACAAGGAAGCAAACCGGGAGACTACCAGCGACAACTTGCAGAGCAATAATGCAGTCAAAACTCAGTAGCAGAGTGGCCGGAGGCCGAAAAAAATGGAAGAAATAACAATTTTAGGGTTCAAGAGAGTCTTTTTAACCACACAACACTTGGCTACGACGTTTCCATGTTCACGCACAAATTATTTGCATGCAGTGGGTAAATCCCTATAGTCTCGGCGTGCAATCAACAAACAAATTATTTGCATGCAGTGGGTGAAATCATATAGTCCCGGCGAGCAATCAACCATCGGAGTATTATTTCCAATCATTTGGTGAATCGGAGGTCCCACCATAATCCTTACTTCCAATGTCAACCTAGCATACACGTCGCATGATAAACAAAAGATTCATCAATATAAAAGTTATGCCTTAAAGCTCATCAAGGGCGGGGTCAATATTACTACCCATTATTATACTAACATGATATTCATTCTTTCAATGGTTATAAATCCATTAAGGATATGCCTTTTAATAACTATAAAAGGAAATTCATAAAACCTATTCATGTTAAGATACACATCTTGTGAGAATAGCTCTAGTTATGTATTTAAGTATTTGTTGTATAAACCATTAAGTTTGTAAACAAAAATATTAAGCATTATAGTATTTCTCAGGTTTGACATCAGATAACTTGTGATGATTTAATAACCATAACGGGACAATATCTTCCAAATAAGTTATGTGTAAAAGAACTCAGTGCATCAACATTAACTTAAATCTTTTTGAGAGCAGCATGTAATAATGCTATAATTCCTTTAAACTTCAAAGCTTTAGAAGTTGGAATATTGGTACAAAAACTCATTTATCAATGTGCTTTACTTATCATAAGGGGTAACCAAATCTATCATGACGTAATTGGTTTATGTTCACAATTTAAGATAGACCCTTAACGTAAAAACCCTGCCATCTTTAGTCTGCGTGCAAAGAAAGATTTAAGGCATTTCCACACACGACGACTATGGTAAACATTGATAAACATCGAAGAGTTTAATACGCAATAAAAACTATAAATTACAACTAGAGAGAGAAAGCACTGTCACCAATATTGATAGGATTGAATCTCGTTTCCATGGCGTCTTTAAAAAGAATAACGATTTAATGGTTTTACCTCATAAAAGCATTTGAAATTGAATAGCATTTATATTCTTTTACTGAGCTATTATTTTTGCAATGAACATATATCTGTATGCGTAATGATTATTGACAAGCAGCACCGGATCTTTCTTACTTGTAAATTTGTAAGAGCAGGTAAACTTTCTGCGTTAGCTCAAAAGCTAAGTAAGCCCAGAATACCAAGACAGTTCCACCTTGTGGTCGCAAAGAAAAACAAGTCATTAAACTAAAAAAGAATTATTCTATAAGATAAACATAATCAAGTAGATAATTCAGATTATGAAATCATTAATGTATAACTAATTAAAACAATTAGTTGACTGTATTAATGAAGTTTATCTGTATCTTCAAAATTTTAAATTTTTCAGAAATTTTGGGATTTTGACATCGCTAGTATCAAATTTCCTTGAATTTGAATAAATGTATCTTTTTCACACCTTTTTGAGCTCTGTTGGGCCATGTGGTCTATCGCAATGGAATTTTTATTGATCCAGCCAAAGTTGAAATCATCCTCAACCTACCACTACCTACTACAGTTAAACAAGTAAGAGCAACATTAGGGAATACTAGATTCTACATGAATTTTATCAAAGGATATGCAGACGTGAATGCTCTGATGGAAAAACTGTTGGAAAAAGACACTAAGTTTCATTGGAAAAAAGATTGTTAAGAGAGTCTGGATAAAGAACAAGATGGCTACTGTGCCAATACTTGTATTTCCAAATTGGGGAAAATAGTTCCATGTTCATGTCGATGCATCGTCTATTGTGCTTGGCATGGTACTGACGCACCCTACTGAAGGATCGATTGATCACCCCATTGCCTTTGCTAGCAGGAAATTATCAATTGCAGAGAAGAATTAGACAACGATAGAGAGAGAAGGGCTAGAGAATGTATATGTGTTGCAGAAGTTCAGACACTATATACTGGGTCGACATTTCAATATGTACACTGGCCATTTTGCGCTGAAATACTTTTTCAATAATCTAGTGTTGGGGGGGGGCGAGATCTATCGGTGGCTTCTCCTCTTCTAGGAATTTGATTTTGAGATAATTGTTAAACCGGGTTGGTTGAATTTGGGACCAGACCATCTTTCAAGGATTGAATGTGGAGAAGAACCTACTATCCTGGAAGATAATCTTCTTGATGCACAACTATTTGTGATAACCATGTTTGATGATTAGTATAAATATATCATACATTTTCTAAGTACAGGTTATGCACCAACTGAATTTACCACTGCACAGATGAAATAGTGGTGTGTGAGCTACATATTTTAAGTTGATCGCTTGACACTTGTATAAAATGGGTCCTGATGAGATACTTCGACGTTGCATTTTGGAGCACGAGCGCCCAATGATATTAAATGAAGCACATGTTCATGTCGCAAGTGGCCACTATGCAAGAAAAGTTGTGGTGCGTAATATTTACAAGCAGGATTATGGTGGCCCACCATGCATGCAGACACTCGAGATTATTGTTGTAGTTGTGATGTCTGTCAAAGAACTAGGAAGTCATCCCAAAGAGATGAAATCAAATTGGTACCATAGATAACATTACAGGCATTCAATAAATGGGTTGTTGATTTTGTAGGACCTTTCAATCCGGCAGGAAAGTGCACTGGAGCACAATATATTATCACTGTGATTGATTACCTAACCAGATGGGCAGAAGCAGCACCAGTAAAAGATTGTATTGCTAAAACTGTTGCAAAGTTTTTATTTGAAAACCTTGTGACAAGGTTCGGGTGACCAAAAATTTTAATTAGCGATCAAGGTATGCATTTTGTTAATCAATTGATTGAATAACTGACTGAGCAATTCTAGATACAACATAGAAGAACAACACCATAACATCCTCAACCAAATGGAATTGTCGAAGCATTCAACAAGATTCTGGAGAAGGCATTGACAAAGGTTTGCAATGCACGAAGTGATGACTGAAATCAGAATATTTCTGCAGTATTATGGACATATCCCACGACGCGTAAGAAATTGACAGGTCAGACTCCATTTAGGTTGGTGTATGGGCAAGAAGTTGTCATGCCTATGGAATATATTGCACCAAGTTTAAGAGTTTTTTTTATCAATGAAATGGCATATGTTGATGTTGTGGAAGATAGGTTACTTCAACTAGTACACTTGGAGTAAGAACATTTTGTTGCAAGATATCACCAAAATGTAAAAAATCAAAGGAAGATGGTATGGCATGATAAACACATTAAGAGAAAGCATTTTGAATTCGGAGTTCTTGTTCTTATGTATGACATCAAATTTTTCAAGCATCTAGGAAAGCTGAAAACACATTGGTTAGGACCATATGTTGTCAAGGAAATCACTGATGGAGGAGCAGTGAAGTTAGAAAAATTAGATGGGACATGGGTTAAAGGACTCGTCAATGGGATTCGACTGAAACCATATTTTGATATCTAGGACTTGGTTGCATAATAAAAAATAAAAATAAAAATAAAACAAAAAAACAAAAGAGAAAAGAGAAAAGAACGAAAAAGATGAGCCAAAATGTTTGATCGTATACTGTTAGTCTATTGCAAGGAGAAGTGAAGTTTTGCAGACTTGGCATCTGGCCAAGGTCAAAATTTGGAGCGAAGGCACTTGGTCTGTCGCAAGGAAAAAAAACCTTGTTCAAGGCAGAAAATCGGTCGCAAGGACTGCACCATAGTTGTAATAAAGGTGTTCTAGCAGTGATAAAATTCAAGTCACAAACAGGTGCAACGTTTGTGCATGAGATATGTGAACCATGGATATGACAGGCTGGGTTTCATTAATTTCACAAATCTAAGAAAATATGGAGGCATGGTTTTTGGTCGTGTTTGGCTTTATGGCAATAACTACCATTTGAAGTGACAAATAATTGGCGAAATAACATAAAAGTTTCGATAATGAGTTGGAAGTACACCCATGTGCCTGAAAGGATGGATTCCTTTCTAATTAATTGCTTGCGCGTGTGAAGAACAACTAGGGAAAATTGTTGCATGCTATCAGACTTCGTGGCCAAGAATCCTTTCATTCTGCTTGCAAAAAAGAAGAGGTACTGTTGTCTGGAACCTTGAGAGTAGAAGCGAGTTGTTCTTAGCATGGTCATTTCCATATCCATCACAAGTATAGTTGAGTTTGAGCATGCATCACCCATGATAGTCATGGAGGATATTGCTCGTTATGTCCCACCTCAGGTGGAGGTCCCACCAACTGTTGAACAAAATGCCCCAACTGTTGAGAAGGCGACACCAACTTCTACACAGACTGCTCCAATACTGGAGTTGAACCCCGTTAGGATGTCTGGAAAAGATAGACTAGGTCTGTCTGAAACCACATGGGGAAAATGCACTGGTAACCGGAAGAGGAATGGAAAACCATAAACGACTCTAGTGCCACCCCACCAGAGGGTGAATATTCTGAGACAAGAAATTTGTTTCCACCTTATATTCCTCCTAAATGCACTGATGCACCGAAAGTTAAAATCATAAGTCAGACAGGGGCACCGCTGATAGCACCATTGGTGCCAAAAGGAGTGAAGGTGTTGATGGATATCATGTTGAAATTGAGGAAGTTATCTTTTGATGACGATGATATGAAGAAGAAAAAATACCTAGACCGCCAAAACTACATGGATACTGTGCAAGACACACCAGAAGTACCCAAGTGATTTTCTGCAAAGGAGTGGGCTAGAGGATTGGAACAGTCTGGCATACTATCGTTGTTATGTATGTTACATTTTGGTCGTAGCATACCAATAAACACTTGTGTTAAGCAGTTGTTGGTATTCTTTTGTGGTGGGTTCCTATGGCTTGGAAATCCTATACCTGTAGATATTGAACTTATTGCAATCATCACAGGACTACCATTCGCAGTAATGGACGCAACGCCACTTCTCAGGAAGGATCAAGAAGCGAAAATAGCTACGCGGATGAAGGACAAGTACAACATATTAAGAGATAAAAGAGGATTTCAAATCAACCTCCATTAATGATTATACCGTGTTCTTTGTTGTCGGCCTCAAATTTACTGCGCAAAATGCATCCAAATCAATGTACTGCGGGAGCAATTGTACTAGCTGAACTCTGTGCGGAGGGAGTTTAGATCAATTGGTGTCAGTTCTTGCTGAACGAACTACTACAAGATTCCATTGAGGAACAGGATGAGGGTAGGGAATTTCATTACTCTTGGATGTTAATTTTAATTTCATTTATAGCATGGTACGACCCATTGAATTACCAAGGGGTAGATCTATTGGTGAACAACAGAGGAGTGAGATACCAGAACCTTTTGTTTGGCAAGGAAAAAAGGGCACGACAGATAGAAAATAACATTGAATTCTTCATGCATGGAAAAGCTATAAGGCACCAGGTAAGGAACATGTGCAACTTGGATGACGACATTGTTCAGCGATTTCATTAAGTAGTTAGATTTGAGATTGGCACGCACAATGTCAAAATGTAGTCACGTCGGGACCAACATCATTCAAGCTTGCCAACAAAATTCCTAATGACGGAGAAAGAGGTTGAAGAAATTGTTGATGACTAGCCAAAAGAATGGTGTGTTCTGGTGCCAAACGATCAACTGCGAAAGAGTAAGAACAACTGCAAAAAGAGAACCCACCACTACCAAATGATAGGAATGAAGAAGAAAATATGTTGGAGGATTTGGACTCAACAGAGGTTCATTCCAATTCAAATCCGACAGACCTGGAAATTGAAAAGAAAGGGGAAGAACCTCATATGGAATAGGAATAATCCTGAAGGAAGAAGAAGAAGATGAAGGCTGATAGAAATGCAAATACCATTAGCCTGGACAGTGAATACGTACAACTGATGAATGAGGCAATAGCTAAAGCTGCGCAGACAAGCTTCAAAACCATAGAGGAACGACAAGAAGAGATTTTAGGTACGGTTACTGATTTGCTCAAAGTTTTCTGTAAGGCAGTTGAAGATGTTAAAATTGCTTTAGACGGTTCAACCCCAACCACTGAGTCGTGGGATCCACTACAGACTTCAGAAGTGGAACCAACTAGAATAGAAATTCCAGTTCCACCAATAAGAGTGGAGGTGTCAGGAGGAGTTCTTGATCTAGGAACTCCAAAGTTTAATGATGTTGTTAGTCACATTGTCTAGATAACGATATATTTCTTGTTAATGGAGATGGATGAAGTGTACACAATACAGAGTGTTGCAGCTATGGAAATGCAATTGTGAGAACGCAAATTGGTTAAGCAAGTGAAGGGCGCAAACAAAAGTATTAAGAAGATGAAACTAGTAGCACATGAAACTGAGAAGAAGACAAAAACATGGAAAGAAACCCATTAGAGGATTGACAAGTCAATAGCTATGTCTTGTACAAACTTCACAGAGGATGGAATAATAGAGGAAATGGCGCTAGAAGCCAAGGTCATTCAAATTGGAGAAATAGCAGAAGACCACCAAAGGAAAGTTATAGTGCTGGAAGTGCAAGTAAGACCAAGCACACCCCTGAGGTAATAGAGGAAAGAAGGCAGACAACAATTGAAGCTGTGAAGAAGATATAAGAAGTGTAAGCAGTGTGTGCCATTGTTGTCTATCAAGTCTCTTGGGATTAGGAGGCACTTATAGATGATGCGGAGGTAGAAAAATTCATAGAATAGTTGTGCACGATTGAAGCATATGTGAACTAGATGAAGAGCGCAATGAAGAAATTTCCCTTGGCATAAAAAATGGCTACGACAGTAGAGATGAAAAAATTGCAACAACAGGTCACAATGTTGCACACAAAACAGCAACAACGCACAGATAAGGTTGAAGAGCTGCAGGCTGAAGCTGAAAGAGTTACAGGCATCATTTAGTCTGTACATAAAAAGTCGCGCGAAGCAGCAACATCAATAGAGAAGGTAATGTTAGAACATGTCAGTTTTGACCTTGTGGAGCAATTGCAAAAGACAGAGGAAGAAGTAGTGAAAATATTGGAATATTTTCACAGTAAATTTAGCACAACTAAAGAAATGGAGGAATAGATTTGAGTGGCATGGGACGAGCCACGGGTGAGTGTTGGGGGCATGTTGGGCCTAGGGAAAGGAAAGAAAAATTCACTTAGAATTCTTCCTAATTATGGAGAAGGGCTAAAGGAGAAGAAAGGAAAGGAGTTGCGATAGAGGCATCGACAGGAAGAAAGAAGAAAGAGAAGAAGAGAAAGGATTTGTGACAGAGGTAGCGACAAGAAGGAATAGTAAGCAATATGCACGACAAAAGAGGAAGCCACGACATAAGAAAGATGTGCAATAGAAGGAAAGGACATGACAGAGAAAGAATGTGGTGTAGTGGAAACATGTCAAGAGGCATGTAGCAGCGCAATGGTTAGAAAGTGACAGGTCAGAAGGATCGTGGGTATGAGGTCGACTAGATCCAGTGGAAGTCACATGTACAAAGGTATTTTTGTAAGTCAGGTCATTAGTGCCTATTGTCATGCGTCGCTAGAATAGGAAAGACAACCTGTTAGGCTAATTGTATGAATTCAGCTGAGATAGAGACATGTAAAGAGTCTATAAAAGGAGGAACCCAAGCTATATGCGGGTTAGCTTCTCCATTGTTAGAGTGTTAGCCTATGAGAGTTATTATCTCTTTAGTGTCTATTATCTCTAAATATAAGCGTAAGTGTTTCTTTTGCTTTACTAAGTGCATTGAGTTGAAGAACCTGCAGCTGAGTGTGCAAGGGTGTACAAGAGACTGAATTGACCCAGGCTACATGCGGATCGATAGTAGAGTATAGTAGAGAAAGACCAGAGATAGAAGATATGAGAGCATGAGAGGAGAGAAAGAGTCTATGTAGATAAGGAAGAATATCTAGAACAGAGTCTGTAGCTTAGTGCGCAGACAAAAGGTGCATATATTTCTCATGCCATATGAAGATCACCTTTGTAGTTTTTCCTTGGATGGGTTTTCACATTAGATTATGTGTATATGTGTGAATGTTGAATGGGTTTGAGTACCTGTATAGATGTTGCGTTGAATGAAGGCTTATAGATGCATATCAATCACCCTGTTATAAGTTGAATACATTTATGTTGCACTAGGGTTATTGTTATAATACTTGCAAAGGAGAAGTTGGGTTGCGGTCTAATTGTTCATAGAAAGCATAAGTAAGCCACCCACGGGCTTGGTCGAGCGCCTTGGTAAATGACCAAGGGACCGAAAATCCCCCACCCAACTGCGGAAACTTGGTTGTGAAAGCTACCCATAGAAAGATATCTTGGGTGAGACTACATCTGCGTTGCACGTGTTGCTGACTGTTCTTTGCTCTGTCGGCCGATATCTTGGGATTTCTTGCGCTAAGAAGAAGGGACTGAACATGGTATAGGGTCCAAAGAGGAAGAACAAATCCAAAAATGTGCCTAGATCTATCAGTTCAAATTTCATAGTTTGTGTGTGTAATTATTTGTGCTCATATTACATTTATTATTAGTATACTTTGGTTTTGTATAACATATTATATTGGGTCAACATATGTTGACTTCATTGTTACAAACATCAGACAAACATTACATTCTATTCAATACTAGGTTGTAAATCACTTTGATCCTCTCTATGCAATGGAAACAATTAATGATTAATGTAAATATTCTACAAATTATGCTTAGTAGTTTCTCTCTTAGTCATCTATTGGTATACCTAGTTCACTGGTAAAATTAGTCATGTTATAAATTGGCCTCAAGGATCAAACTATAAGGAAAGCAAAGTAGTATGACAAAAAAAATAGGTGGCAAATATGTTTCCTTGTCACTTCCTTATAACCTTTCAAGGACCAAAAGCCTCTCATTAGGGATTGTGATTTAAATGAATCTATAAGTTATGAATTCTATGGTTAATACTTTTCTTAAGAACCTTGTTAACTTTTCATGTTTAAAGTATACATGATGACATGGAAAAGTGATGTGAACACATGTTAGATGGCCAATGACAATGGATGCATGGCATATAGTGAATGAACGATTTATAAGGTGGAGTATTCTCCTCACCCATCTCGATGGTGTTGAGGGCTAAGCCTTAGTATAAAGGGAACCTATGGAATCACCCCAACCCACACTTGGGGTAACTCTTTAAAAGTCCAAGTGGTAAGACAAGGGGTGTGTAATCACCCAATAATTTTTCTATGGTTGTGGTAGAAGAATCATTGGGTAACCATTTCTAACCAATATTCAGATTGTATTCTAGCCTATACAATCAGAGAGGGCTCTCTCTTTGTCACAGGGTCATTCACATATGTACATAGCTTTAAACAAGTATTCAGAAGGCTAGATTTATGAGGGGAAGGGTTGTTTGGATTTTAAAGAGTGTAAGACAAACAGATATTAGATACCATTGGGAAATGGAGTCAAAGCCTAAAACATTCAAGGACTTAAATAAAATGATGACAAGTGATAAAATTTGTATTCTAAGGCAAAATAGGTGTTAGTGTTTAGTCAAATATATTTTGAGAGATGGCAGGGGGGGGGAATGAGAAGAAGCCCAATGAAACAGGAGGCACCTATCTGTGGATGAATCTCCTGAAACACCTTTAGCAAAAGCAACAGTAAATGCGGATAACGAAAATGGCACATATAACAAGGGACAAATTCCAAGACATTTACCATAAACATATAACAAACACGTTATCTGATGCATGGAGCGCTAAACAAAGAACGAATTCCTTGAATACAACTAGAAACGCATTAGCAAAAACTTGTTAGCTGGAATATTTCACCTCCTGCGGACAGTAAGGTGTTCCACTGGTTTGAATGGTTCAGATCCAGAACAAATAGAGGACAGAGGTTGAAGACTCTCCCTAGACGCTGTAGATACCTGGAATGCAATGCTTCGATCATTACCCTGTGTACTTGCAAGAAGCTTCAACATGCAAACAGATCAAGGTAGCCAGAATATAATCTACTGATCTATGTTATTGACTAAGGAATCTAACAACATACATGTGAAATCGAACAACAACAATATATGTGGGACAGAAATCAACTTACATTAATATAGAAATATGAAGAAGTTTACAACCAAGCCTTAGTGTTGACATGCATCTCCATGAAACCAAGCATTCTCATCCCCGTAAACTCTGACTCTAGATCTATCTATGCTCTCCAATGGTATGGACCAAGTGATCAATCCAACAACATAACAATACCTTAAGAGTTCCCCCCCTCAACCATGGCCATAAGCTTGTATTTATAAGGCTTAATGGATAGGGTAGGTTGAGAGATAAGTGGGTGAAGTGGCCTCTAAGATCCTAGGATGAGGGATCTCGAGCTCAACTAACCCACAACAGTAGGGATAAGGGAGGACATGAGGCTTATCATATAGAAGCCTCGAGAAACTTCTCTTTTTCCCTTTTTACCCAGGATACTGCATTTCTCCTTCAATGACAGAGCGGTTCTGGTAAGAAATGTTTTGTGGACTAAGGGCCATGAGCGGTGGCACCACTTGTGGATAACAAGGGATAGGCAGTGCGAACAAGGTACCGCTTTTAGCTAACAAGGTAAGCGTGGTGTTGGGAATTTTCATGAAATATTGGCATTTAGTGGGTTTCCACTCCAAGAGCTGGGATTCAGGGCAAATAGGTATGTCAAATGTCTTATCACATGATGGTGACAGGATTTTGGTGTAAAAGGATGCCCCCCAAAGCATGAGTCTTAGAGGGATATGATAAACAAGAGCTTTGAGAGAACAAGTCGTCACCATGAGCTGAAGATGTCGGCTCGATCGAAGCATGTTGTCAAGTAGGCATCTGTAGTACATTAGTATGTTGACTCATAGACAGAAGTAACCAAACTCATGGTTGCGGACCAACACAAGGCAGATCCATGAGAGGAGTAAACAAGCATGGCTACTAGAATACAATGTAGATCCATGTGATAGAGGACTCAAACTTGGACATAGCTACCAGACATACAATGTAGATCTATGTCATACAGACGAAAATTTGAGCATAGCCATGACCATACAAATGTGGATCCATGCTAGACATGCAAAACTCCATTGCAACCTGGGGAAAAGCGATGAGCGCTTTTAAACAACTACCCAGGGTCTTTGTCTCGTCTTCCACAAAGTACAATTCTATCCATGTGATTACAATGATATGAAGTCGAACATGGTAGAAACCACTTGATTACCAGTCAATGATGTGAACCGTTAACAAGTGCGAGGGAGATCACCATTAATGTCAATGATTCCCAAGGTATTCTAGTACAATCTATTGAGTGTGAATAGGTGTCCTGATGTTGAACACCCAGTCGATTCTCTCGATCAAAGGTCAATGATGTGAACCTATGTCAAGAGCGAGAGAATCTGTCATTAAGGCATACAGATCTCAAGGTACTAAATATTGTTTCTAAGACTATTTCCTGGATAATGAGCTGATGTCGATGCGAACAGTCTCGTCGAAGGAGGGTCATGATGAGTCCCACATCGACGACACGAAACTTGGAACATAGTTCTGGAATGATGTGGATGTAGTAACCATATGACTGACTCAAAGATACTGACACAAAGACTTTATAGACTGTAGAGGTAAAACTTCTTCAAATCCCCTTTGAACATCGGGCAACATTACAAAAAGACTTGGCAGCATGACTAGACAGGACAGACACACAATGCGATAGTGGACAATGCATTCTTTTGAAAGACTCAAAGGAGTGACATGACTCATGAAAGTGGATCGTCACGGAGATCAGCTGAATACCCAATTGACTGACATGATTGTGCAGTCAAGTGCCATGTTCAAAGGTAACGACAAACAACTGCCATTATTTGCAAAATGATTCCCTTCCCATTTCCCCCATCATGATCGATGAGTTCCTCTTTTCAGTTTTACGAGTTCAAAGAGGGTAACAAACACTTGATATAGCTTGTCGGAAGACAAGTCCAGACTCATATGTTTTACAAACCTGAGAGAGGAGGGGTCCGTTCCCAAAACGGGTCTCTCAATGTTTAATTTAACGAGTCCACTGAAATAAAACTTGGTATCGTTCATGTTTAGAGAGTTTGAATGAATACGGAAGAAGACTCCAAAGGGGTTCTTTTTCATATGATTTAGTCTCTAAGGCCCGAAAAGGTATAAAATCATACCCTAGAGAACTCTTCCAGTCATGATTGGCTAGAGTGTTCCTTTTTCATAAATAGTCCTATCTAAACTGAAAAAGAGATAACCTACCATCGGACGGATGACTCTTCAAATACTTTAACAAGCGTGAAGAAGACAAGATCGCTCGACAATCTTTTCGTATTTAGGGAGCCTAAAAAGAGTTTAAAGAGGACTCCATGACGTTTCTTTACACAATGTCACTTTTACGAGCCTGGAAAGATTCAGAAACGGACTCGACAATCTTTTCATGTTTAAGGAGTCTGAAAAAAGATGTGAAAAGAAGACTCCATGACGTTTCTTTACACAATGTTGATTTTTACGAGCCTGGAAAGAAACTTGAAATGGACTCGGACCTTTGATACTAGATTTTAACGAGTGTGACAAAGTGTCATAATAAATGTTGAACGACCTTTTCCTTTTTATGAAAGTACGAAAAAGACATAAACAAACTTTCAAAGCTTTTTTGCTAGAGTTCCTTATCCTGCAATAGCCTCAGAAACAAGTGTTAAATGCATTTAAAACTAGCATTAAGGGATTACGACAGATAAATTTTGCCTAAAACATGATTTTATATCAAAACTATAGTAAGTCGAACCCAAAAATGCCTATATAAGTTAAGCAAATAGTAAAAAATCAAATCATTTCACTATTTACCTCTAGCAGAGAGCACTTGGAGCATTTTCTTAGCTAGATCTTCCGCAGCTGATACCAGGAGTTTCCACCGTCTGTTTTCAGCATCGTCAGTTGCAGGTAACAACTAATACCTTTATCTTTCATTTCATAGCATTTATTTTGAGATTTGGTGGGGTTTTGGGCTCATATGGCAATCCCTAAAACCCAAAATTCGAGCACCGTGGCTACCCCTTACGGGATATGTGGTACCACCCGAGAACTACGCCAATAACACAGTGGACAGGTGGTGCCACTGCCTGTCTCCAATGGTGCACAAGCGGCGCCAACCATGGATAAGTTAAACTAATAGCATGAGCAATATAAATTCATTCCTTTTATTTTTAATGATTGGGGAAGACTCTGATGCATGCCATTATTGTTTTTGGCAGGTCTAGGTTGCTCAAAACATGGTGATATGGAAAGAAAGAACGCATGACAATGAGGATGCTGCTGCTGAGAGAAATGCAGGTTGTATTGTCACATTATGGGACTATGGGCTCCTGAAGTTCTTCCGAACCCCAAGCATGGTATCACACGAGCAGTTACTGGAACATATACTGCGGATGTGGAATCCAGAGAAGCATTATTTCGAGGTGGGGGCCCATATCCTTACGATGGAAGTAGAGGATATCTACTTCTTGACAGGTCTCTCAAGATGGGGTGCCCCCATCTCACTGACAGGTTCCCGTGGAGGGGAAATTACTACCATAGAGCTTATAGATCGACACTGTGCACCAAGGACAGGTACATCGGGGAAGAAGATCCCCATCAAAGTAGTGACGGATAGGTCCCTATGGACCATTTTGTTTACCATGCAGAGGGTGGATGGGAGTCAGGGTGTGAACCAGGCTTCTAGGGCACACATACTGTATGCCATAGAGGCCATGGAACTCACCGTGTTCAACTATGTAGAAGCAATGTTTTCAATCTTCAAGGATCAGTTGACTAAGTGTCGGCAGGGAGAGCTGAAGCAGTTTGGATTTGGTTCCATTTTATCCTACTTCTTCTTCGAGCGGGTTCCACAAATGAGACCTCAGGTGGTCTTCCAGAGTCTGAGAGCACGGGACCCCTGTATGCTGAGGTGGTTCCAGGTCATGGCTCATACAGGAGCAGGTAGGGGAAGAGTGAAGTTTGGTAATTCGTTCTTCAGATGACTCTGAGATCAGATCCTCATGGTTGAGGATTACACTTACGCAGACACGAACTTCACCGGAGATCCTGACCTACCGATCCCACCTAGCGGACAGTGGGGCGATATCGGTAAGAAGAAAGAAACCCTAAAATGGATGAGATGTTTTTTATGCTTTTTAAAGTTTTATATTTTTTATTTTAAGTGACGAGACCTGTAAATTCTCATGCAGATGTTGGAGCAGTGCAACCTGGAGCAGCATCTCCATTGGACAGGCGAGCTGGAGCTCGCTTCGTACCACAGGGTGATGATATCACCAGGGAGCTGGAGGAGAACCTGGAGAGGCTGACCTTGGACATCCTAGATGCTGACATAGATGACCTCCCAATGAGATATCAAAGATCCACAGCGGAAGTACGAGGCCGATTCAGTAGGATGCTACGTAGGGTAGCTTGAGCAGTGATGTGCTATCACGAGCACCACTAGTGTATGAGATATGTACTGAAAGCTTCAGGATTTTGTATGATGATTTTGCTTGAAAGCCTATGTGCTTCAGAGGAGGTCTCGGGATCTATTTTTTGTAAACTTTTTCGTATATATATATATACAGACTTTTACACGGTGTTTATATGTTTCAAATGGAAAATGCATTTTCTATGAGTTTTATGTGTTTCTAAATGTTTATTTACAATGTACCATGTTTGATTTTAACATCATGAATGGGCAATATGCCAATCTAGGATGTAGTTAGCCAATGAGTCAGCAACTACATTATGTTCCCTAGGGATATGCCTATAAGTAATAGTTTCAAATGACCTTTCTAGTAAACTCACTCTCCGGAAAAGGTGGAGGAGTACTGGGTTCCGAATGGTGTAGACCTGATTCAAATGGCGAACCACGAGCTGTGAGTCCATTAAGACTACTAGATCATGAACATCCTGGGAGATAGCTTCAGTCAGAAGACCGATGACTACTTCATACTCAGCGATGTTATTAGTAGCAGGACCTATACAAACCGCTCCTGAACTAACCAAATCTTTAGCTGGGGAATAGAGAACCCAAGTAGCCGAGGCGATATTCAAGGTGTGGTGAAAAGCACCATTAGCAAAGTCGTATAAATCCATATGCATGATCAAAACATCGTATAAAGAGATGTGGATACTAAACTCAAAACCATCTTGAAAATACTAAAAGCACACTGAAAGCCAATAAATATACATATATACAAGATACTATCCAAGCAAGACCTAGGCATAGTACCTTTTCAGGTACAACCCATTGTGAGGTTGCCCCAAAGGGATTCCATCATAATCAATGAGCTCGTAAGCTCCTTTCTCTAACACCTTAGAAATAACGAAAGGTTCGTACCACATGGACTCGAACTTACCCTTCCCTAGTTTGTCATATCTCTGATCATAAGTCAAGACTAGGTCACCCTCGTTAAAGACACAAGGTTGGACAGATTTATCATACTGTGCCTTGATGCATTTCTTATGGGCCTCATTAGCCAAGGCAGCATCTCTGCGAGTCTCGTCAAGGTTACTCAAGTACAAAAATCTTTCTTCCTCTACGGAAGTGTCTGGGAGAAGTTCGACGGTAAGTTGTAAAGATGGAATTTGACATTGGATCGGTAAGACAGCTTCAAGTCCATATATAAGCTGAAATGGCGTGAAACCAGTGGCTATTTTCACCGAAGTTCGATAATCCCAAAGAGTGGAGAAAAGAACATAGTGCCAGTTGGATTTATGATCTCCAACCATCCGACGAAGCATAGTTTTCAAAACTTTGTTAATGGCCTCTACCTGACCATTAGCTTGTGGATAATACAGCGTAGAGTTTTCATGGCGAAAACCTAGCTTGGCACTCATTTCCTCCATCATCTAATTACAAAAATGGGATCTGTGATCAGTAACAATGGACTGCAGAACTCCAAATCTAGCTATAATATGATTGAACAAGAAGAGAACGACATTCTTACCATCTTCTGCATATGTAGGCATGGCCTCAGCCCATTTTGTGAAATAATCAATGGCTACGATGATGTAACCATGCCCCCCAACTGAGGTAGGCTTACAATGCATGAAGTCAATCCCCCATTTGGAAAATGGGCCAACGACAATGACGGGGTGCACTGGAGCAGGATGGGTGCGCTTTTTCGGGTAGAAGTGTTGACAAGGTGGGAATTTCTTAACAGCCTCATGAAAATCTTTGAAGATAGAAGGACAGAAATAGCCAGCACGAAGGATTTTCTAGGTTGTATCCATCCCAGATAAATGACCACCACATGCTCCAGAGTGGAAATCATTCAACACTTGTTTAGCCTCCTCATGAGTGAGGCATCGCAAGAGAATAGAGTCAATCCCACGTCTATACAATGTATTATTCAGGATGAGATAGTATTTTGTGTGGTGACGGATACAGCTGCTATCATTGCGGGATAAATGTGGCTGAAAACATTGTGTTTGGAGATATATAAGCAAATCTCCATACAAAGGATCAGTAGTGCTTATCAGGAACAGGAATTCATCTGGAAATGAATCACTGGGCTCAGATTCCGTCGAAGCACAGGGAAGATAACACATAAGCTCTACAAAGACCAAGGATTTCTTTGATGTAGCCTTGGCAAATTCCAGATCGAACTCCTGAAGTATGACAATCCAATGGGAGTACTTTCCCCTGAGCACCTGACGAGTCAAGATGTAGTACATTGGGTTCTGGTCTGCCAATACGATGATAGTGCGGAGCAGAATTTAACGACGAAAATTTTGTACAGCAATGACCGTGGCCAATACTAACTTTTCCACACGTGAATAACGAGTTTCAGAATCTAGGAGATTCTTACTGGTGTAATAAATCACGTGCTCCTGACCGTGGAGATTGTCCTGCACTAAGACCATAGCAGTGGTAGTAGCGGAGGCAGCAATATATAAGAGAAAGTCCTTTGAATAATCAGGGGGGTGTATCACGGGTGAATGAGTCAGAGCATGCTTAAGATTATCAAAGGCGTGTTGGGCCTGGTCATCCCAGAAGAATGGGGTGTTCTTCTTAAGGAGATTCATATAATCGTCTATTTTCTCTGTGAAATTACACATGAAACGACGGAGAAAGTTTGCCTTCCCCTGCAAACTTTGGAGTTCAAGGAGATTAGTTGGGCCTGGTAGATCAAGAATGGTGGTAATTTTCAAAGGATCAATCCAAATGCCATCTTTGGATACCACAAAGCCTAGCAGACATCCCGTCTCAATGCAAAAAACACATTTATGCGGATTGAGCCATATATTATAATGACAGCATCTCAGGAATATCTCTCTAAGATGACCAGGGTGGTCCTCCCGTCGTTGTGAATGAGCAGGGAGATCGTTAAGGTACAGTTCAACAATATGTCTAATATCATGAAACACATAGGACATCGCACGCTGGAATGTGGCTCTAGCATTTTTCAAGCCAAATGGTAACTTCTTATATGCAAAGGTTCCCCATGGGAAAATGAATGACGTCTTATGCTGATCAGAGGGTAATATCTCAATATGAGTATAGCCAGAGAAGCCATCCATAGGAATGAAAATATGACACTTCCAACACAGGTTTCAATAATCTGATCGATGTGTGAGGTAGGAGAGTTGTCCTTGGGACAAGATTTATTGAGATCCCTAAAGTCGATACAGACTCTAATGGTGCCCTGCTTTTTGTTGACAGGGACAACGTTCGATACCCATTCCGTCAGGGGTACAGGATAAATAAACCCAGCTTTCAGAAGTTTCTCAATTTCAACTTTTATAGCTACGGCCTTCCGAGGATGGACTTGCCTTAGTTTTTTCCTAATAGGTTTGGCCGAGGGATAGGTTTGAATCTCGTGGACCATAATGGATGGGTCAGTCCCCGACATCTCTTCATAGGACCAGGCAAAAATATCACGGAACTCTTTAACAAGTGCCTTATAGGCTTCAGATTCATCTGCGAAGCAGTTGTTCCCAACATGAACGTGCTCGATAGTATCAGGCTTGGCTGATATGTCAATCGGGTTCGTCTATGTATTGTTGCAAAGGTTTCCTTCAGAATTTGTATCTTGCAACAATATAGGAGTTTGGTGTACGTTGACAATATCAGTAGGAAACAAGGATGCAAAATCATGGCTAACCGAACTGGTATTGGGGAGGAACATAGATCTATGATGGTGATCCTCCCAAATGGGCTCATCCGTATTCATGATCTCTATGATGGACTCATCGGAAGGAAAAGTTTCAGAGAGATAATCTAAAGTAGGGAGAGAAGGTTCTAACCAGTATGGTAAATTGTAAGGATCCGAAGCCACTAAATGAAGGTCGTCAATGTGATCATTGGAAAAGGTTTTAATGGTGTCATACATAGCTTCGTGTGGAATCAACGAGGTGGACTCAACAACATGTTTACCCTTAGGCTCATAACCAAATGAGGCGATCATATGGACTGACGCAGAATCCGTGCTAGAAGGAGTGGATGGAAAAAATCCCATGAGGGATGAATCCTTCAACACGCCTACCCCAATCAACTGGTAAGGAGGAGGGGACTAGCCTAACATGGGGATGTTATTATCCATGGAGATAGTAACATCCAGTGTACAGAAATCAAGTTGGTCAATAGTAACGATTCTCCCCAGATGTGGAAATTGGACGGTTCAGAATACTGTTGAAGCAACAACAGTCATGGCATAGAACCAATTTCATCCTAGAAGGAGATTGTAATCTAAAGGGGCGTCTACCACTTCTACTTGAATGGAAATGGTTTTTCCCCCCAGCTCGACCGCTAGGGCTGATATGATACCATGGGGTTGGAAACCCCATCTGTCAAAGGCATTGAGTGTCGTAGGTGATGTGACAAGCTCAGGAGAGCCAAGGGCTCTCCAACAAGACAGAGACAAAATAGAGGTCGAAGCTCCTTCATCTAGTATCGTTCGAAAAACTTTCTTTCCAACTACTTTTGTAATGACTTGAAAAGCAAGTTTATGCGGTAACCTAGACTTATAGTTCTCAACATTGAAATGAATCAAGTTGGTGTTATCCGGGTCTAAAGCTCCTAATGTTGTTAACATGTTTTTGCGTTGTGTAGGGCAACTTTGGAGCACTTCTAGGGTAGACATTGCACAAGGTTCCTGAGCGAGATCTTCAACCACATTATAAAATTGAGTAGCTCGGGCATTAGGGTTAAATACTGCCTTTCGAAGAGTACTCTTAGGTGGGCACAAAATCATGTCGAGAGTGGGCTTCTCGATAGATAAGGGGACAATAGATGAGGACTCAGGAGAACTAGTAGAAGGAATTTTCTCTGAAGAAGATTGATCTTCTTTCTTATCCACGAGTTTGTGATAATTCTGACTTCGAGTTTGTAGATGGATGGTTTCTGAGGACATCATACAAATTTCTTATGATGAACTAGAGTTACCCTGATTAGACATGTCATCTATCAGTTGTTTTTGAGAGGGAAAAGGATCCGTAAGTACTGCAGGTGTGGGATTAGACTTCAAAAACTGGGAGATTTCGTCCCAACGAGGACACTCCTTTGAAAAATGGTCACCACCACAGAGAAGACAGGGATATTTTGCTTTTCTTTTCCCCTTGTCATTATCACCGTTAGTTCGTCTTGGAGTCTCCGGTTGGTTTCCATGTTTTTTATTTCAATTTTTACCTTTCTTTTTATTATTACCTGAGGCTTGAGTACTTTGAATGGAATTGACCTCGACGGAAAACTTGGGAGTCGAAGGAGTAGGGGTGGTATTTTGGGTTTGCTTAGCAGAATTCACTGCTAATGGGGACTGGATTGAACCAACAATCCCATCAACAGGTACTTTTGTTGGTGGCTTGGCAGGATCAGTGTTGGGGCGAGGAGCTTGAGGAATCAGGTCATAAAGGGTTCCAGACTGGGAATAGACCAAGTCTAGGTACTGAGCCCAACTAACAGCCTACTCTTCGGTAATGGCACCGCCCATAGCCACATTTCAGGCAATAGAAGGTAACAAGGATTTGGTGAACCAATCAGCTAGTAACTGATTTGGAATAGGGGCCTTAATAAGCCTTTGCTACCTTCTCCACTCATGAATATGATCGAAAATGTGGGTGGAAGTGTTCTGTCACAGAGAAGTTAAAAGATCAGTACCCGTTTCATAATGAATAGGGAGCTGAAAGTGTGTGAGGAACACGGTTGCCAACGAGCCAAAATCCACAAACAAATGTTGTGGGATTTCAATGTACCACTTCGCAGCTGTACCGGTCAAATTTCGCTGAAAGAGTCGTAACCAAACGGAATCATCCATGAGGGAGTTTGAAGAGCACCACAAATGGAATGTCATCACATGGTTCTTTGGATCGTCTCCTTGCTTCCCATCAAATTTCGGGATATCCGATGGTAACTTTACTGGAATGGGTGGCCACGAGGGATTGTGTCAAAGGGGGTCATTAATCAACTTGGACAAATCAATTAAGTCCAAAGTTGCTAGGAAAGGTAACTGTCGGTTAGGATGCACATACTGGCAATATTGATATGGCATATAATTACTAGTAGGACCATAAGTGGACTGATAAACAAGTTGTTGTGACGAAGAACTACCGGAAGATCCACCCACATGGGGTTGATTTCCAGCATCAGAACCACTAGGACCGCCAGGGCCTCCAGGAGGAGGATCTCCAGGGCCACCGGGACCACTAGAACCACTAGGAACACCAGGAAGCGGACCACCAGACCCTCCAGGGCCACCAGGGGGAGGTAAACCTCTAGAGCCGCCGGAACCACTAGGAGGAGGGCCAGAAGGAGGAAAGCCACCAGGTCCACCAAGGACCACTAGGGCCACCAGGACCATAAGGAGGAAATTTTCCAGATCCTCCAGGACCATTAGGCCCCCCAGAGGGAGGAGGACCTCCATAAGGTGGTCCTCCGCCACCTCCCGTAGTATGTATAGGTATCCCTCCCATAGCTGGAATGTAAGACCAATTGGGTTGCCCCCATAGCATAAAAGCATTACTAGGGTATGGAACTCCTGTAGGATTGGGTGGATGATTAATATTACCTACAAGTATTTGATAACCATAACCTTTAGAAGATTGAATGGTTACAGGTTGTGCCCCAAAGGGTTGACCTGAACTGGATGGGGGATTAACCACAGTAGTATGGGTGGGAGGGACATAAACTGTAGATGGTTCTATGTTAGAGGTTTGTCCTTGACTAGGGACAATTCTGGTGTCAGATAACACAGGTCGTGCTAGGGGTTTCCCCCTGGCACTAGAAGGTATAGAAAAAACAGGAATTGAAGATTGAATCTCAGGTGTAGAAGACCTGGGAAGATTAGGCATAGACATCAACTGAGAGGTGGTAGGGGTGGTATCTTGACCTCGGCTGTGGGGTGTCAATGGACGATCTATAATCGGTTCAATGGGTCTCATAGAATCGACAAGTGAACAATATCCCCTAGGAATAGATGTGGACCGTAATACTGTTGGGCCTAAAAGGTCATCTATCTACCTATCAAACTCATTTGCATGAAGAATGGAAACACGGTATTGTCTACGTTCTTATTTGTCTGCAGGAGAGTTTACATGGGTTCCAAATGAGGCAATGGCCTGACCTACAGGGGTGTCCCAAAATGGAGCATTGGGACCAAAATCTGGACGAGCAGTATCATCAACACGTCCTTCCATGGGAGAATGGAACGAGGAATCTCCCCGAGAAGGCTGCTGGACCAAGGGAGGTGAGTGTGAAGAATATGGTACTCCACTTTCCGTAACCACATTATCTCCCACTTGGGAGGTGGTAGCAGATCCTTGGTCGATAGCTTCCATAGGATTTTCTCCTAAACCAGGAATAAAATCAGGTGGAAAGCCCCATACTCTTCTGGACTGTCTTAACTCAGCCAGTTTGTATAGTTCCTAACTAACCTAGGGTCTGAAAATCTAGAAAACACACCAAAAAATTTCCCTACACAAGCTATAGGTTAAAACAAGCAGACTTAAAATGATAGGAGGAGTTCAAAAAGTCAGATCTCTCACTAGGATTGTCAAGAAGGTGCCACTCGTGATATACCTTGAGGGTACGTGCGTAGTAATCTCCCTGAATGTTGTTATTGGTGTATGGCTCCAAACAAGACGGCCAAAGGGCTTTTCTCAGATAGATAAGGTACCCTAGTGGGGTCTACTGATATACTCAAGGTACGTGGGAGCTCGAATCGGTAGTAGTGTTGTCTAATGCATAATCGTACACAAGAGGCCTTCCGATATACAATCAAGTACGTGAAGTACCTTTCTATATACCTCAAGGGTACATGAAAGGCCGTTCAATATACCGACGATACGTGGAAGAACCGTGCAAGTCCCGGGATGTAATGCTACCAAATAACGACATCTCCTACGCTTAACGACACCCGAACACGTCTCTAACCTATCACTCAAGTTGCTACGTAAATTTTAGCCTATAAATATCGTTAATTTTAACTTGTACGGTTAGGTGAATGCATGATGTTTTGACAGAAAAGTAAAACCATGCAGTATGGTAGCGTAAAATATTTTCACTTTACCATTCAGTATGCCTACTTACGGGAGGAAAAGAGAGTATTTTCCTTTTGTTTCAAAACCAAAAATACTTCCAAACAACAATCATGAACATCAAATCAAAGAAAAGCAATATTTTGCTAAACTGATTTCTTCTTTCTAAAATCAAATGAGAAGGGGAAGAATCTCTTTTCCTAAAAGAAAAACAAGAAGCACACCTATATGCAAATGCACTCTATTTTTTCAATTTTCTCAAAACATAAGCAAATCTAACTTAAAACTACCATATTTTTATTGTGATTGAGATAGTTCTAAATGCATAAGAGACGAAAGAATATGAAGGTCTTGAAACCTTGTAAATCCAATCAAGAAATCAATGTCCAACGCTCAATGATGATATCCTAGTCTCAGTCAAAAATTTTCTTTTTTAAAAGGAAGGAAAAAGAAGTTTACTATGCAAATAAGAAATGAAACCTAGAAGCTAATCTAGTGTTCTTCTTTTAGTCTATGTGGCAGAAACGAAAAGAGATTTTAATAACACCCTAAGCTTTTCAGAAAACAAGAAAACTCTTCGTAAACACAACCAACAAGCATAGAAGTAGATGAACAATCAAAAGACCTAATCAAACTTTTGAATTTCCACTCAAATCAATCTTAAACCATAAAATCTCAAACCACAAGCATCAAATTCTGTAACACAAGTTTGATAAGCAGAACTGAAAGCAACAAAACTCAAATTTTTACAAAAAAAATGAGGAAAAAGGGTCTTGGAATGATGCCTACCTGGAACCGCACTTCTCTGGTGTTGACAAGGTAGTTCTATCCCAACACTGCTTCTCGCCAACAGGATACAGGTGGTGGCACCGCATACTGCTCACTCTGTTCAAGCAGTGGCACCACTCCTCGTACACAGCGTAGGCACGGTTCCCTGTAGATGACCAAAACACAAAGAGAATGAAGGATCCAGTCAGAAAAAGACTATATCAAGGTAAACACTATTGAATGTAGTATGGAAACAAAGCATAAAATATCGAAATGACTCAGATCTGAACATATCTGGACGTTTCAAACCCAAATGGACTAAGTCAGAAAGTAGATCTGACTGAAGAGAGTTGAAGAAAGAGCCTGGATTCGGACAAGAGTTGCAGACTGAGGAAGATCAGAACAACTGATACATAATTGTATTCCCCAGCAGAGTCCCAGATTTGTTAGCTAGAATATTTCACCTCCTACGGACAGTAAGGTGTTCCACTGGTCTGAATGGTTTAGATCCAGAACAAATAGAGGACAGAGGTTGAAGACACTCCCTAGACGCCGTAGATACCTGGAATGCAATGCTTCGATCGTTACCTTGTGTACCTGCAATAAGCTTCAACATGCAAACAGATCAAGGAAGCCAAAATATAATCTACTGATCTATGTTAGTGACTAAGGAATCTAACAACATACATGTGAAATTGAACAACAACAATATATGTGGGATAGAAATCAACTTGCATTAATATAGAAATATGAAGAAGTTTACAACCAAGCCTTAGTGTTGACATGCATCTCCATGAAACCAAGCATTCTCATCCCCGTAGAATCCGACTCTAGCTCTCTCTATGCTCTCCAATGGTATGGACCAAGTGATCAATCCAACAACATAATAATACCTTAAGAGTTCCCCCCCTCAACCATGGCCATAAGCTTGTATTTATAAGGCTTAATGGATAGGGTAGGCTGAGAGATAAGTGGGTGAGGTGGCCTCTAAGATCCTAGGATGAGGGATCTCGAGCTCAACTAACCCACAACAGTAGGGATAAGGGAGGACATGAGGCTTATCATCTAGAAGCCTCAAGAAACTTCTCTTTTTCCCTTTTTACCCAGGGTACCGCGTTTCTCCTTCAATGACAGAGCGGTTCTGGTAAGAAACGCTTATGGACTAAGGGCCATGAGCGGTGGCACCACTTGTGGATAATAAGGGATAGACAGTGTGAACAAGGTACTACTTTTGGCTAACAAGGTAAGTGCGGTGCTGGGAATTTTCATGAAAGATTGACATTTAGTGGGTTTCCACTCCAAGAGTTGGGATTCAGGGCAAGTAGGTATGTCAAATGTCTTATCACGTGATGGTGACAGGATTTTGGTATAACAAAACTACACAAACATGGAAATCAAGCATATAAGGGAGCATAGACTGAACCTTGAACACTGTGATGAATCTCAGACACTCATGAAATACTTTGCATTAATACTTCCAAGAAAGTTGCAGAGCTACAAAAACAAGCAAAGAGGCTTCAAAATATGAATGTTGAAGCTCACTTTTACTCCTCTGTAGAGGTTACATTTATAGTGTCATGGGCTCCTGAGACCGACCTCAAAACAAAGCCAAATTCAGTTACAGAAATCAGGAATCAATCCCGCACACATCAAATCCTAAAAAATTCTGATCTGGCACATTTGACATGATCACGAGCAAATCGGGAAAGCATGTGTAGCTGTGCGTGATGGACAAAAATTGAAATCTAGACACCTAGGACTCGAGCCCACCTAAACGAAAAATGATGGTTCAAAGCACCTCCAATGGCCTGCAATAGTTTCCTTCATCCTTTTATCTTCCACCTATGAAATTGCTCTTTAACCGTTGATTTTCGCAAGATTCATCCTGCACCATTGATCTAGGTTCAGGGATGCGGAAGATTTCTGGACCATCAATCCTGTATATCACGAAAAGCGGACTTTCACCTTTTCATGACCAAATTTCTATCCTTTCTGCGTTTCACCTTTTAACTCCCGGCCTTTTTCTTTCTAAGCCGTTCATTTTCCGCAGAATCTTTCTGTACCGTCAATCTTGTGAATCACTGAATGCGAATTTCAACTTTTTTGCAACCAAAACTTTGTATTTCTACTTTCCTCCTTTCTCCTTTATGCTCCTTTCCGAGCCATTGATCTTCAGAAGAATATTTCCGTACCGTCGATCTTGCAGATCGTGGAAAGCAGTATTCTAACTTTTTACAGCCAAATTTATGTATCTTTTGCTTTCTACTTTTTCCTTTTTGCAAAATAGTGGAAGGCAGAAATGCCAACTTTTATAACCAAATTTTGGCCCTTTCCACTACCGCCTTTATGCTCCTTTTCGATCCGTTGATCTTCGGCTGAATCTTTCCTTAACCGTCGAATCTTGGACTACGGAAAGTAGAAATCAGGTTTACCAACTTCCATAACCGAATATTTGTCGTTTCTGCTCTTTCGCTCCCAATTTTTCCTTGGCGAAAATTATTTCCGGCCTTTGATCTTCTTTGATGTGCATCTAGGCCGTTTATTTCGGTAAGCTTTTAACCTTGATCATATTTTTCTTATTTAGGTATATTTATAAGGCTAAAACTCAGGATTTTGAATAGAATTTCATTGGCTTATCCTTTTGCACGGGAATTAGTGTGGATGCATCTATAAAAATATTTAAATTTTAGCACAGGTGCTAACAGCGGCTCCAAATCGGGGATGCTAACCTCCCTGTGAGGTAGTAAGGAACCCGTAGACCAAGTGCATGATCCATTGGGTTGGTCCCAATATTTTCCTAAAATCCCCAACATGCTCTGAAAAACAAAAATTGAACTGATACTGAAAATCAACTGAAAAAATGCTAAAAGAAATGCTCGCCATGTCGAGCTTATTTACACCTACCTACCTACCCTACTTGACCGAACATCAATTCTCAATCATGCAAATTTGGACTTCCAATGAAGCCAACCAAGCAATTGTTCTAATGATTGAGCTTCTTCATCATGCTTGATCCAAATCACAAAAGGAAGAAGTGAATGGTAAAAGGTTATGATAGAAGACTTGATTTTTCTACAAAAGCATAACCAACCATTTCCACCGTAAATATTCTCCACATTTTCAGCTACTGGGTCATAAAAGTCCCGACAACCTTCAAAAATTTCTGTTATGTGCATGTCATGACAAGGTTGCTCCAATTGTAACTCCTCTAGCACTCGGTCAAACTGTTCTTCAAAAGATTCTTGAAGAATGTGTTCATGACAATTTTCAAATAGAACATCAACAATCTCCTATGAAATCTCTGCAGTAACAACTTCATTCTCTTTATGTGCTTCAGCGGAAATATCATCCTCTCCTTGAAGAAAATCAATAGAAATGAACTCTTCTTGACATCAAAATTCTGAATTTGAAGAATATGAAGAGACAACCCATTTAGGGCCCTCATCTTCTTCTAGGTGATCCAATCCTTTATTGTAGATTCCTGGTTCTTTAGGTGAATCATCCAAGTAGCCATCCTCATATTCGCCATATATAGGCGGACCAAAATCTTCTTCAAAACCACCACAGGTAGAGTTTGTAACAGGATGCTTGCATTCTTCATAATAATAAAAAATTAGCATTCCTCTTGTACAACACTAGGCTGATTATCTTCTTGCTCATA
Organism: Pseudotsuga menziesii; assembly: GCA_001517045.1. Classification (NCBI taxonomy): domain Eukaryota; kingdom Viridiplantae; phylum Streptophyta; class Pinopsida; order Pinales; family Pinaceae; genus Pseudotsuga; species Pseudotsuga menziesii. Next base: position 200,372 of record LPNX010418202.1, read on the forward strand.
AAAAGAAAGATTGGAATGCAAAGCAGATTCTACTTGTTCACCCTTCTCATTACCCATTCCTAAGAATGCCGTGACATTATTCATACCTCAAGTTTCTATGTTTGATTAGAAACTCTTAATATTTGTTTCATACATTCAAATGAGGCAAAACACAATGGAAAATAGTTATTTTCATAATGCTCACTATACACCCTATCTTCATAAATTTGATCATGGATTGCAATTAGATTTTCTCCATTAACCGGCACAGGACTTGCAAAATATTTAGCTGTCTATTTATTCTTTTGATTTTTTCTCTGAATCTATCTCTGAAATATGACCGTCCTCTTCTTGAGGAAGGAAATTATTCTCTTCTTCAGTAAGGTATATCCCTAAATCAATATCATCAAAGTGATGATTTTGATTTTCCATTGGATCCTCTCCTCCATCCTCAGCAACATAATTATCCAAGAAAGGTGGCATGATTTGTCAGTCTTCGTGAATCACTTGATTTCTTGGAGGAGGAAGGGGTCTTCTATAATTCTAGATTCTATCATGTTGCTCTTGATTTTCTATGGGAGTTGGTATATTGTCCATAGTGAGTCTCTCCATCAACTTTCCATGGTTTTCATCATCATGTCCATCATGGCCTCTTGTGAGTTAAAGGAAGAAGGTTGTGTGGGATCTTTATCCTTTCTTCTTTCTCCCTCTTCTCTCCTTTTCTCTCTAGAAGCAGTCAGGTTTATTTCTACCTCTATGGCATCATTCATCATATCGGCCAGGGAGGTAGATTTTCTTTCACCAAGCCACAAGGTAAATTCACTATCAAAGGCTTCAGCATATCAAAGTTGGGTAGAACCAGGGGGAGGCTTGAATTGGGCAGGGATGGCATTATATACTTTCATAAACCTTTCAGGAAAATCCTAGACAGATTCATTCTCCCTCCTTTTCATGAAATGGAATTGGGACAAACACTTCCTGGGGTCTTTCTTGTCTACCCATTTGTTCTTGAAAGATTCTTCAAAAGCTTGATAGTTTAAAATGGAGTTGTCCGAAATATTTGTGAACCATTTTCTTGATTCTCCAGCAATACTTTGGGAAAACACCTTGACTTTAATATCCTCAGGGTCTACTTCCTCCAGGTTTTTCCAGTCTGAAAATGATCCCAAGTGTTCCTCAGTTGAATACCCCCTCTCCCCATTAAATTGTTTGAGTTTTTGGGCGTATCTCTGGGGGAGGAGCCTTTTAACCTTCCCTACGGTTATAGAAGGGTTTTCAAGAGGAAATGAAGCTGGTGTGATAGATAGAATCAATATGTTGTGAGGATCTGCAGAGATATGAAGGACTGTAAAACTGAATGATGAAGCCTTGCTTAAGCTCTAAAGTGGTGGGAAATAAGGTTATGGCAGTGGAGTTTAATGAGGCTAATTCAGAGGGAAATAGGGGGCATTCTTGATCAAAAAAGGGTTAGATATCCCTACCAAGAGACTCAAAAAAGGATGCAGTATCAACTGTAGCACCATGAGTTTTACATGGATGATCATTGTTCTTATGTGGCTCGACTGAAGGATCTCGTTCAAAATCATATGTACAATATGAAGAGATACATTGAGTTCTCAAAGAAGGATATACAAGGGAAAATCCATGGCCTTGTTTTGAGTGTAGTAAACAATGGGAAATTCCTTTGACAAGCTTAGGAAATGATAGGAAAAAATTTACAAGAAAGGATAAGATATCTTGGAGAAGATCACACTTGAGTACCTCATTTTTTTACCATGTATTTCCATGTCTTTGCAGTGAACTCATTTCCCCAGTAGAATCACCATAGAAAATTCTGAAGACTAGATTCTTTGAAGGTGGAGTCACTAGGTGAAAGATGCACACCTTCCCTGATGTTTGACTGTTTTTCACCATCAACAGTTAAACTTGAAACTCTTTGCAGCTTCTTGGCCACCAGCATTTCTAGTGGAGTCATCTTCCAAAATATTTGAGTGGAGTCATAAGAGCATGTACAACCAACATGTTTCTAGGACCGACTACTCAACCAAGTCGTAGAACTAGGACAATGGTGTTTCCCCGAGGATATAATAGCAATTAGTCCCGGGCAATGGTGCCAAGATGTTATCACTCAATAATTTCCCTATGGTTGTGGTAGGAGAATCACTGTGGTAACCATTTCAAACCAATCTTTAGACTGTATTCTAGCCTATACAGTCAAAGAGGGATCTCTCTTTATCACAGGGTCATTCACATATGCATATAGCTTTAAAAAAGCATTCAGAAGGATAGATTTCTGAGGGGAAGGGTTGTTTAGATTTTAAAGAGTGTAATATAGACAAATATTAGATACCATTGGGTAATGGAGTCAAAGACTGAAACATTCAAGGACTTACAGCAAATTATGATCGGTGATAACCTTCACATTCCAAGGCTAAATAGGTGTTAGTATTTAGTCAAATATCTTTTGAGATATGGCAGGGGGGGAATGAGAAGAATCCCAATGAAACAGGAGGCACATATCTATGGATGAATATCCTGAAACACCTTTAGAATAAGCAATAGTAAAGGATGATAACTGAAATGGAGCATATAAAAGGGGATGAATTCCAAGACATTTACAATAAACACATAACAAACATGTTATCTAATGCAAAGAGTGATAAATAGAGAACGAATTCCTTACATACAAGTAGAAACGCATTAGTAGAAACTACACAAACATGGAAATGAAACATACAGGGGAACACAGACTGAACCTTGAATACCATGATGAATCTCAAACACTCATGAAATATGTTGCATTAATACTTCCAAGAAAGTTGCAGAGCTACAAAACCAAGCACAGAGGCTTCAAAATATGAATGTCGAACCTCCGTTTTACTCCTACGTAGAAGTTACATTTATAGTGTCATGGGATCCCAAGACCGACCTTGAAACAAAGCCAAATTCAGTTACAGAAATTGGGAATCAATCCTGCACACATCAAATCCTAACAAATTCCAATCTAGCAGATTCTCCATGACCACGAGCAAATCGGGAAAGCATGCTGAACTGCGCATGATGGACAATAATGGAGAACTAGACACTTGGGACTCGGGCCTGCATGACCGAAATGATGGTTCAGAGCACCTCCAATGACCTGCAATAGGTTCCTTCATCCTTTTATCTTTCACCTGTGAAATTTCTCTTTAACCGTTGATTTCTGCAAGATTCATCCTGCACTGTTGATCTGGGATCAAGTATGTGGAAGCTTTATGGACTGTCAATTTTATGGATCACGGAAAGTGGACTTTCACGGTTTCATGACTAAATTTCTGTCATTTCTACCTTCCCCTTTTTTACTCCCGCACTTTTTCTTTCTGAGCTGTTGATTTTCTGCGAAAGCTTTCTGGACTGTCAATCTTGTGAATCGCGGAATGTGGAATTTCAACTTTTTCACATCCAAAACTCGGTATTTCTGCTTTCTGTCTTTCTCCTTTCTAAGTCGTTGATATTTGGCAGAATATTTCTGGACCGTCGATCTTGCATATCGTAGAAAGAGGGATTCTAAATTTTTATAGCCAAATTTCGCTATCTTCTGCTTTCTACTTTTTCCTTTCCGCAAAATAGAGGAAGGCGGAAATACCAACTTTTATAATCAAATTTTGTCCCTTTCTGCTCCTTTTTGAGCCGTTGATCTTCGGTGGATGCTTTCCTTTATTGTTGTATCTCAGATTGCGGAAAGCAAAAATTTGGTTTACCAACTTTCACAACCAAATCTTTTCCTTTTTCACTCTTCTGCTCCCAATTTTTCCTTGGCGGAAATGATTTTCAGCCTTTGATCTTCTCCATTGTGCATCCAGGTCGTCCATTTACGCCAGCTTTTAAGCTTGATCATATTTTTCTTATTTAGGTATATTTATAAGGCTAAAACTCAGGATTTTGAATAGATTTTCACTGGCTTATCCTTTTGCAGGGGAATTTGTGTGGATGCATCTGTAGAAATCTTCAAATTTTAGCACAGGTGCTAACAGGGGGAATGCCTCAAAGAACCCTTCTCTTTAGAGTAAGAGCTCTATAGGGATTGATCCATTTTCCATTTGGGGAGACTCCTCCAAATACATGGATATATTAGCCTAAGGTAACTATTATAAACATTCGGTGCACTAATGGCATCCTTTACATCGAGGAATCAATGGGGTGGACCTAGCCCATCAGATGGAATGGCCTTACCAAGAACTCGATTGTAAAGGAACTAGGGACCCTATAATTACTAAAGGAATTTCCTATCACTGGTGACCATATGCCACATGGAAAGGATGAAAGGGACCAAAAAAATTTAATGGGACCTCTGACAATTCCATGACCAATGAGAAGGTTCCACATAGCAAGTGGGAGAAAGACATGAAATGTATCTCTTACATTATAATGCCTACTACATTTATGGAGGATTTGCAAGGTAGTTTTTCTTGGTCATTAAACATCCCAGGAGTGGGAAAAGTAGGAAGAATGTTATTGCTTCTTTGTTGTACAATGTTGAACCATTTCTTGAGGTCGTTGGCCTTCCACTTACCAATAGGTACAAGGATAAAGGTATCATGGAGAAATGGAAGAGGGGTTCAACTAATTGGATACTAAAGAGGTTGTATTAGACGTTCAATAGAAAAAAGAAACAATAGAATAACTAATGGGTCGGGTTCTTTCCATACTACATAGTTTCTAAAAGATAGAAAGAATTGTTGAATTTTGTTGAGCTTTGATCTTTTAATATTTATGTGCAAAATTGCTAAGTAAAAATCAATGAAACATTCATACACATAACACAACATGTATCTAGGGGAAAACCCTCAAAACAATGAGGATGAAGAACCCCAGCAAATCTCCTCAGTATAATAATGATAGATAGCAAAGAGTGTCTTTACAATTGCAGATTTCTTTCGGCACCCCAATTGCAAGATAAGAGAGAATTCAAACACCCCAAGTGTAATCACTAAGCCATAGAGAATAGAGAAGGATTGGATGGTTACGGTTGTGTGTCCTTCACATTATTTAACCTACAAATTAGGTCTCATGCAAGAGGTAGCGAGTCACTCCATGGGTGAAAGAAATCTCATTTAGAATATAGTGAATCACTGCATGTAGAAATTATTTTGCACCTCCAACTCATCAATCTTGCACAACACAATATGCAACACCTTTCATCTTTGACATTGATTCCATGATCTATTGACTTCGAGATGAAATTGTTATACAACTGGGAGCTAGACCACTTAGTTAGGATGTTAACTCAAGTGTCATCATGCAAGTGTTATAAATCAAGTGCCGTAACTTAAGTGTCATCTTTTAACTCAAGTGATGTCTTTTAATTTAATTGTCTTCTTTTAGTTTAATTAAAGTATCATCATGCAAAACAATTTTAGTTAATGGAATCTTCTTTATTAACACTCCAGTTAATTCTCTTAACTGGAATCATGTTGAATTGATTCACAGAAGTGATCAATTCAAGTTCTCCTTAATTAACATAAGTACTCATTGTTAATATCACTTGAGTTTAACTAATTGAGTTCTCCTTAATCAAATGAAGTCATTCTCATGAGCAATTCAAATTATCTTTGTTCTCTATGCAACTTATCTTTATCTCTTATATTTTATGCATGGTCCATATGTGCTAACTTTAATTTGTCTATCATGTCAATTATACTAAGGATATATGTCTAATGTTGTGATCATATTTTATTACTCTCATTCCAAGTAGTCATATGCTAAAGTAATTCACTCTAGAGGTGGCCAATATCTAGAGGAGACTTAATATCTTGTCCATCTCGGGTGACCGTAGTTAGTAATACATCACATAACAATAATGCTTCAACATGCAAAGCATCATCTCTACACATGAGGATATGACTTGCAGACAAGTCCTTAGTCTTGTCCAAGAAGATTATACAACATTATCAATTTGATATATCAAAGCATTCACCTCAACACATGAGGATTAACCTTTACACATAAGGCTTAGTCATTCTTGAGTCTAATTCAAGAATATACTCCAAGTTTCCTGAGTCCAACTAAGGCTCACTACCTCAACACATGAGGCCCAATCCTGACGCACAAGATTAGCATGGAGAATGACTCATGATGTTTTAACTTTAACACTCTGTCTCAATGAGGAAGGAATTATCTGTCATGCCAAGCTTGTCTCAGAAGTACCTATAATCCATCATTGACATAGGATTAATCAACATGTCTACAATCTTCTCATCGGTAGCAATGTACTAAAGTCTTACCACACCTCTCTAGACTATGTCTCTAATGAAGTGATACTTCATCTCAATGTGTTTCAAGTTGTCATGAAACATGGGGTTTTATGAGAACTTAATGCAACTATGATTATCAAAGTGAATGATTGTAGTCTCAAGCTTCTCCTTGAACAACTCAACCAATAGCTTCCTAAGCCACACAGCTTCTTGGCAGGAAGTACTAACCATAATATACTCTAATTCTATAGTACTCTAAGCTACAGAGACCTGCTTCCTGTTGGACCAATAGATCATAAATGTATCCAATCTAAAAATATATGTGGATTTACTCTTTTGGTCCACAGTGCTACCACCCCAATCATAATCGACATATCCAAGTACGATTACTCCTCCACTGGTGGCATATCTGAGTCCATGAGCAATAGTACCTCAAAGGTATATAAGCACATTCTTAGCAGCAACCCAATGTCAGTGTCTAAGATCATACATAAACTGACTCAAGAAACTTACAATATAGCATATATCGTGTCTCGAATGTATCAATTGCATCAAGGAACCAATGAGTTGTCTATACAAAGTAGGACCCACTTGACTCGATCCTGAATATGACTCATGTAGTTTCCTCAAAATAGAAACCATTGGTGTATAAATGGATTTGCAATCCATCATGCAAAACCTTTGTAACACATCAATAGTGCACTTCCCTTGAGAAAGAAATATATCATCTTCCCTTTTCCAAACCTCAAGACTAAGAAATTAGTGCATAATACCCAAGTCTTCAATTTCAAACTCAGAAATGTGCTCCCTCTTGCACCAAGTTATCAGATGTTCCTCTTTAGTAAGGAACAAATCATCAATGTAGGGAACCAATATCAGATGTTGGTTCTTCAAAACTTTGAATTACAAGTTTGAATCATCTTCGCTCTTAGAGAATCCCAATATTTGAACATAGCTATCAATCCTTGAATACCAAGCCCTAGCAGCTTGCTTAAGCACACACAAGAATTTCTTTAATTTGCATACATGGGACTCCATCCCATGAGCTACAAACCCCTCAAGGTATTGTATATGAACATATTCCTCAACCTCACCATTGAGAAATGCATCATTCACATCCATCTAGTGAAGCTTCCATCCTAGAACAAATGCAAGTGAGGTCATAACTCGAATAGTGGTGTACCTAGCCACAGGACCGAATGCCTCATCTAGTCTATTCCTTCTTTCTATGAGAGACCTTGGGAAAAAAATCTATATTTATACTTTTAAATACTACCATCAGCAGCATGCTTGATATTATAAATTATAAATCCATCTAGAAGTTACTACAGACTTCCCTATGGGTTTAGGATCAACTTCCCAAACATCATTCTTCATAATAGATTTGTATTCCTCTACCATTGCATCTTTCCATACTTGTTCCTTAGTAGCTTCTTCATAGGTGGAAGGTTCTGAATCACTGATGTGACTCATATGTGCAACATACCCTGAATATCTTTCAGGTTTCTTTCACTCTCTGGATGAGCCTAATGATGCTCCATGCCTTTTTTCATCTTGTAGAATGTCTCGACACCATGCAGATCTCCTCTTAACAGAAGGTTCATCAGGTGATATTTCAACCAGTTCTACTAGTTCTTCGAGAGCTAGTGATTTTGAGGACTCTTCTGGATTTTCCCTCTTGGCATCTGAATGGGGAGAACTAGAATTTGTATCCTCCATCGTGGGAGTCTCATGCTCCTCCATGTTTGAATAACACTAAATATTTTTATAGCGCTTGAATGCAACCTCTTCATGTAATGTCACATCTCTGTTGACTTCAATGTGTCTTTCAAATGGTACATAGATTATGTATGCTTTGGATAATCTGATATAACCAACAAAGTTTCATTTCTTTCTGAATGGATCCATATTTTTCCTCTCCTCTTTCGGCACATGAATGTATATAGGACAACCAAAGATCCTCAAGTGTACAATATCTGGTTTTTCACTAGTGAAAAATTCTTAAGGATTCTTATCTTTGAGAATAGAATGAGAGATTATATTATGGATGTAAACAACAATTCTAGAGGCTTTTACCCATAAGGATGTAGGCATAGCTTGATCATACATCATGGATTTTGCAGCTTCACATATTGTTTTGTTCTTCCTTTCAGCAACCCCATTCTGTTGGGGGTTGTAAGGTACTAATAGTTGTCTACATATTCCTGCATCACTGCAAAAATCATTAAATGCATGTGACTCAAATTCATCTCCATTATCATATCTCAAATCACATATGTGCTTTCCAAATTGATTTTCAACTAGTTCCTTGAATTCTTGAAACTTGTTGAAGGTTTCACTCTTATCCTTCAAAAAATAAATCCATGAATTTTCAAGAGAAGTCATCTATGAAAAGCACAATATAAATAACCACTCAAGGATGGTGTTGACATAGGACCACATACATCATAATGGATTAAGTATAAAATCCCTTTAGATCTATTAGTACTATTAGGAAAACCCTTATTAATGTTTTTCCCAAGAGTGCAACCTCTACAGGTACTATCATACTACAAATTAAATACATGCATACTTTTTACCATCTTTTGCAATCCAGGTAATGATTTGAAATGGAGGTGAACAAGCCTCCTATTCCACATCTCACATGGACTAACTGTGTTGTGGATCATAGCTTGAATGGACTTGCAAGTACTTTGTAAATACCTCCCTTTCTAACTCCAATCACAGCTGCAAATTTCGAGTCTTTGTTCTTCGACCATAAGAGTGTTTGATTATCCATGAAGATAACTCAAAATCCTTTATCTTATAAAAAAAAAATAGATAGTAGTTTCTTCTTTAAACCATGAACATATAGAATATCCTTCACATGTAGTACATCACCTAAGCTCAACTAGAAGGAAGTGGATCCAACTCCTTCGATTGAGTATGTGGTGTTATCTCCAAGTTCCACCTTGCACGTGAACTTCTTCTCCTTTAGATCTATGATAGCGCTTCTATATCTAGTCATGTTTTTGGATGTGCCACTATCAACTAGAGATGTCTCACCACTAATGGTGATGGATCTAGGAAGAGCTAAGACAAGATGGTACTCCTTCCTTGTCTCCTTAACATCGGATGAATTCTTCTTTGTAGGTTCATCTTCTATAGTAGTAGAAGCATGAAACTTTACACTTGAAATTTCCTCTTTGCTTTGCTTGGCACTCTCTTGCATAATGGCCCTTCTTGTTGCAATTTTATCACTTAACCTTTGACTTATCAAAGTTATTGAAGTGGTCTCTTTCCTTTCAATGAGGAAACTTCTTCTGAAGAAAGTATTTATTTCCTCTCTTCATCTGTGTCGTAAGAGCAAGGTTTTCTTCTTTTAAGGAAGTAGTCTTGCTTTGGATTCTCCCTTATTCTTGGAGGCAATCATGCCATAGTCTCTCAAAGTTCATTTCATCTCTCGACCATTTGGAAACATTCAATAATGTCTCCCGTGATGATGGGAGACAATCGACAATATTTTGAATGAGATCATCATCATCCACCACTACTCCAATGCTAGTGAGTTGATCTCTTACTTAAGAGATCTTTGTGAAGAAGGAGGCCATTTTCTCATTCTCCATCTTCAGATTCTAAAGCATGTTCTTCAATTCCCTATTTTGAATCGGATCCTTACTCTCATATAGGTTTTTCAAAATATCAAAGCATTCCTTTGAGGTCTTTAATAGAGTGATCATTAGCATAAAATTGTCCTTCATTGAATCATAGATTATCCTCTTAGCTTTGGCTTGATTATTCTTTAAAGTAGTGCACCCTACATTAGATGTAGGCTATTCCACAACATTGGATATGTATCCATCAAGGTCATGCTCTTCTAGGATGTTTAGAATATTGGCCTTTGAAGTGTTCAAATTTGAGGTTCCTTCAAGTCAGTCTTTCGACCTTACTAAGATCGATACCATTGATATTCAAGTACTATGCTTAAATTCTAGCACTCATGATCAATGTATGCTCAATATTTCTTGAAAAAATTATATCCATCATGCCTTGAGATCTGACACCATATTGAATTTTGTTGATCTTTTATCGTTTCATCTTTCAATGTGGAATTACTAAGTACTTGAAATCAATGAAACATTCATACACATAACATGGCATGTACCCTGGGGAAAACCCTCAAAACAATGAGGATGAAAAACCCCATCAAATATCCTCTGTACAATAATGATAGATATAAGAGAATGTCTTTTACAATTGCATATTGCTTTCGGCACCCCATGTTCAAGATAAGAGAAAATTCAAACACCCCATGTGTAATCATTGAGAAATAGAGAAAAGAGAAGGATTGGATGATTACAATTGTATTACATGCACATTATTTAACTTGCAAATTAGGTCTCATGCAAAATTTAGTGAATCACTTCATGGGTGAAAGAAGTCTCATGCAGAATATAGAAAATCACTGCATGTGGAAATTATTCTACACCTCCAACTCATCAATCATGCACCACACAATGTGCAATTCCTTTCATCCTTGACATTAAATCCATGGTCTACTAACTTCAAGATGAACTCATTATAAAACTAGGAGATAGACCACTTAGTTAGGATGTTAACTCAAGTTTCGTCATGCAAGTATTGTAACTCAAGTGTCGTAACCTAAGTGTCATCTTTTAGTTCAACTAAAGTGTCGTCGTGCAAAACACTTTTAGTTAATTGAATCTTATCTATTAACACTTCAGTTAATTCTCTTAATTGAAATCATACTTGATTAATTAACTGAAGTGATCAATTTGAGTTATCCTTAATTAGCTTAAGTACTCATAGTTATTATCAATTGAGTTTAACTAATAGAGTTATCCTTAATCAACTGAATTCATTCTCATCATCAATTTGAATTCTCTTTGTTCTCTATGAAACTTAACTTTATCTCTTATCTTTTCTACATGGTCCATATGTGCTAACTTTAATTTATCTATCATATCAATTATAGTAATGAGATTTGTCCAATGTTGTGATCATGTTTTATTACTCTCGTTCCAAGTGGCCATATTCTAAAGCAATTCACTCTAGAGGTGGCTAGTTTCTACAGGAGACTTAATAGCTTATCCATCTCGAGTGACCATGGTTAGTAATACATCACACAACATTAATCCTTTGACATGAAAAGCATCACTTCTACACATGAGTTCCACCTCAACTCATGAGGATCTGACTTGACATTGCAAGTTCTTAGTCTTGTGCAACAAGACTGTACAACATCATCACTTTGACATATATCAAAGCATTCACCTCAACAAATGAGGATTAACCTTTACACATAAGGCTTAGCCATTCTTGAGTCTAAATCAAGAATCAACTCTGAGTTTCCTGAGTCCAACTCAGGCTCCCTACCTCAACACATGAGGCCCAATCTTGACACACAAGATTGGCTTGGAGAATGACTCATGATGTTGTAACTTTAACAAGAATGACTAGACAGAGATCAAATTACTAGATTACAGAAGATTGTGTTGATTTTATTTCCTTAAGCTTTTGCAAATGAGAGAGCCTTGTAAATGTAAAAGTGCTAATAAGAAAATGAACAGATAAAGATAGTCATTTCAAAGTTGGAGTTTTCTCACATGGATTTATCTAGGATATCCCTTGTGTTTTATGTGATTGAGTGATAGTTATGTAGTATATATTTGTTACAAATTAATTTGTAGTCAATATTAATACACATCAAATAAATATAATAACATCTTATAGTATTTATTTCCACATCTTAGGATCTATAATGATGAATTGTTTTAGACATAAGCTTATGATTATAAATCAACTATGTGTCTCCCATTAAACTCATAAGCACAACACATCTAATGTAAACAAATACTTAAGGCACAATGGAGGCAACATAACCAATATATTGATTTTAATATTAAAACATCACATGCAAACTCCAAAGGTATTCATGTTGTTAGAAAACATGGTTCAATGCCATTTACAAAGCCTCGATAAGTTCATCAATCCCAGTCTTGGTTGGGCTACCATGGGCTCGCAAAGATTTACAAACCTCATTAGGGCACACTTCTCTAACTTTGTTATCTTCTACATGGGAACTCCTTATTATTGTTCTGATCTCTTTCCCAATATTCCTTTTACTCATATTATCTATTATTAACCTCAATCATTCAAGGAATACATTGGATATTGAAAGGGGAAGGATCATCCATATCAACTTGATGCCCTTCCTAACTATTTTATATGATAATAGGTCCACAAATAAAATAATGCATGGACCACTCTACAAGCATGCATAATTTCCAAAATATGATTTGTCAAGTTTTGGCCCTAAAACCCTAGCATGATGAAGTCACCATTGATTTGAACAACAAAATTATCCTAAACAGAATGGAAAATTCTTAAGGACATGCACACTCACATCAATTCTAGGAGGTGTTCATGCATAAGATAAGAGTGTTTATGAGCATGACAAATTAGAACTACGAGAGAACAAGTCTAAGAGAAACATAGTGTTGATCATGTTTGATCTATAGAGAGTGTGAGTTGTAATTGGAGTGGGTTGTGAGGACTTATGAAATCCCAAGTGAAAATATGTTATGTAATATGACTGAAATCGTGATCTTAATGAATGAGTAGACCTTTGTAACTCAATTGTTCTAATTAGATTTGTCTTGTATTTTATGTGTTATTTTCATTTGTTGTAATCTATTGTGGTTTAGATAAACAATTAGAACTCGCATTTGGGTCCATTTATTACCATGTGGATCATTTAGTATCATCGCATATTTGAATATTTAGAAAGGTAAATTGGAATTGGAATTGAATTTAAATTGCAATGGTGGAAATCCTTAGAATCGTGAGAACTTGTAAGGTAATACTTACAACTATAATAAGAAAAGGAGGATGCTCTAGTGTAAATCAAGAATTCGAAGGGCTCAAAAGAAGAATTGGGGAATTGGAGAATATATCAAAGTGGGTAAAATGAATCCAATATTCCATTGTTCGAATGAGAACATGAACATGAAAGTGAGCAAGGAAGAGATGTTTAGTTCAATTGCTCAAATTCCTTAAAAATAAGAGTGTAACACCTTGTTTTTACTCCAGAATGTAATTATGTAAATATGTATAATGCACATTTTATGTTTAATACAAAAACCACGACTACTACAGACAAAGAAGGACAGAGAAGTGATGGGGAGCTATGATTCCACAAGAAGGGAGGGAGAAGGGATTTTAATGGGGAGATGACCCTAGTGACTTATAAGTCATTGTCCTTATTATTCTAAGTTTTATAAAGATTTTTTTTAAGTATATTAGCCTTAATTATCCTAAGTTTTAACTTTGAGTTAATTATCCTAAGCTTGGGATTATCAGGGAAAAAATGAACTTTCCATGTATGTCACTTGGTTAGTTCTCAACATTCATACAAATTAGTGAGAACTAGTTCATTCAAGCATTTAATCATTCATTAATCCCATCATCATGTACCAAAGCATAATTACAAAGTTGTAAATGCATTTTACCATGGGATACTGGTCAATTGAGTTTTCTTGTGAGAGAACCTATCTTGCAGCCGAGTTCCTTGGAGTCTCAACACGAAGTGTCCTTAGTAGGCATGTGTTGGAGCCCTGGAATGGAATTTGGGAATCAACAAAGGGACTATTAACTCAGAGAAGGGTACCCCATTTCTTGGATTGTACAGGTTGATGAGGGGGAGTGCTTGCAGATTGGGATAGTTGTGGAGGGGGTTCGACACCTATGAGTTTGTTGGGGTATTGAGTTAGGTTTTACTTCTTGTGGATTGATAACCCCAGTTCAGGGGTGGTCTATGTTATAGAGAGAAGTGGTATAACAAAGTGCCTACGGTTAGAAGGAACGCCCTTAATCTACAGTTAGTTGGAGAAGATTTAAGAGAAGTTTATAACTTTGTATGAAATGCCATGTATATATCTTTGTTTACATCTTGTTTAATTTATTGTTATCTGAGTATCTAATTGCATGGATTGCTTGGCATGGTATGAGTGCATTCATGCTTAAAATTGCTTGTGTGGTTTAATATATGCATATGTTTAGTTTGGGAAACCATACATTTGATTTCCAGAGTAAATTTGATAATGAAAATATGAAAAAATAATTTGGCTATTAGTGGTAAACTATGTTACTAAAGTACCATGTGACCCCAAAGGCATGGTGAGGTCATTGGGTATGTGACAAAGAGGGGAGTCAAAGTTGAAGTTTCATATCATGATGGAAGTTTGAAGGTTGAAGCGTTAATTGATTGGATAAATAAGATGGAAAGGTGCTTTGAGTATGAGAAACTTGAAAAACCAAATAAAGTGAAGTTCTCCATCACAAAGTTGTAAGGGCATCAACGATATGGTTCGGTTTTGTCAAGCATAAGAGGGTGCAATTGAACAAGGTGAATTTAATGACTTGGGGTAAAACGATATCCAATGACACCTATTTTTTATTAGATTACAATTGTCACATTGAATTCCCTCATGTGTTTCTCCTTTAGACCAAGTCAAAATCCATCAATGCTTTCAAGCTTCCTCTACCCCCTCTATTTGAACCACCCTTGGTTTCATATAATACTGTCATTGATCTATACACAAAAATTATTACCATTGGTGTTACACTCTAAAAAAATTGGATGTTGATGGGGTTGCACATGCTCTACAAGATTATGTGACACTTAGCTTTTCAATTAATATAAGAGATAAGCAATATATTATGTGAGTGAAAGTCATTTTGGAGCCTAGATGTTGCACTTACGACATTTCTAATCATGGCATATTGTTATTATAACTCTAAATTTTATTTGTATAAGGAAGAACATGCATTTGGATCTTTCTCTTGTAATCCTTCTACCTTAGCATTGGGTCCCCTTCACACTACCATTTAACAGTATATTATGTGATTGTGAGGATCATGTTGAACTTTTATCATGTTGTTGCGATATTTCTTGGGTTGGGAGTCCTTGCCCCATCCATCCATAATTTACAAGGGTTATCTTCCTTAGCAACCTTTCCACAACAAACCATGGAAACTTGGCTCATTGTAGGTAATGTGAAGAATTCAACAATAGCATTATGCAACATTTTGAGGTCTCAATTAATTTCAATATTCAACCTCGCTTATATAGGTGCCTTATTTCCATGTAGGTGCAATAGGGATGGAAACAAAAACACAATAAACACAAAATCAAATATCCATCCCCACATGGAAGACCCACACAAGCCTCACCATGGAAGGAATTTCAAAACATTGGAAAATGTTTTGGCATGCAATCCAAAACTAGATTCATGGTATTTCCTTTCTTAAATGCATGTATCCTAAAGGGGGGAACGTATAGAAGATAGCTAAAATATCATTAATAAAATTGCAAACAAACCACACAAACACAATGAAATGAATGCAAAGAAGATGACTACAAAGAAAAAGGAAATGAATAGAAAACATAGAAGAAATGTTCAAAGAATCAATAGAGGAATTTCTAAGAGATAAATAATAAGAAAAGTTGGTGCAAGGAGGCTCTACCCACAAAATTTTCCCAATGCTTTATCTACATGTGGCCACACATCATCTTCCTTGAACAATGCTACCATAAGATGGGGTTGGAGATAGGAATGTGGTTTCTCATACAAATGGTTGAATGGAGCAAGAATCTCAAATCTTGGTCGACATGTTGGTGTATAATATAAATAAAGAGCTTAAGGATTATTGAACGATGTACAAGAAAACAAATTCTTTCTAAACAAGGTCTTGGTGATCAACTACTAGATCAAAAGGGAGTTAAATGTGGTGGAAAATCTCTTCAATCCCATCGTTGCTAGTGCTTAATCCATAATTCTATGGTGGTTTGATGATAAGAGTGGATTTAGGCTCTTTCGATGTGCCATGCTCTTTTGTATTCATGTGTGAAAAAGGGCTTTACAATGAACAAAACTTATAGCTTAACATAATTTGTAAGATGGAATGGTAGCAGAAAGGTGTGATTTGAGTAGGTTTGTGTTACAAAGATCAAATATGCCAAATAAGTTGTTACAAATATCAAACAAGTGGTCCAAGTGTGTATCCATGTGTCAGAGAAAAAAGATAGAGAAAGTAGAATAAGATTAAAAAGTCTAGGAAGCATTAGGTTGCAATCATGGTGAACTAGAAACCTTAAGCAGCAATCCAAAATGAAAAATATAAAGTAAGATGGAGGGGAAAGCTCAATAACCTAAAGGATAAGTTGATGTTAGGTCCCTAGGATAGAACTTTAATAGGTATCATTCTTATTTTGATGTAGATAAATCATGTTGCATACAATTTTATCAAGTGTAATAAGCTTGATTTATTACATCACATCCTTTTAGCACAAAAAAATTGAAAGTGTTAAAAACTATGCAATACTAAACACCCATCCAACCATAATGAAAAAAGGCATGCAACAAGCAAGTAAAAGTTGTAAAATCAAGCAAGTAAACATTCATGATTAGAGAAATATATGGATGTCTCATAGCAAAAGACAAGAAGTCCTAAACATAATGTAGGATACAAAACACGAGAAATTTATATGTTGTAGGAAGTTAAACAATCATGAATGAAGGTTTTATTTTGGTGTAAGTTAAGGGTATATCCCTACAACAAATCATGAGTGAGTGTTTTGCTTGTGAGCATGCATGAACGGAAAACACACAGTGGTCAAAGTTAATTTTTACCCCCTTCAAGATGGTTTGAGTGTGAAGACTTAACTAATTAGTGAATGAGGAGGGCTTAAGGTTGTTACTTAAGCTATAGTCAGTGTGTGCATTAATGGTGTATCTTGAATGCTATATGTAAAAAGGATAGTTTAACTGCCAACTAACACCCAAGTAAAATCACAATATGGGTATGCATCTAAGAGAGATATTTTGAACTAACTAAATTAAGTGTGAGTGCCACAAACTTCCATTGGAAGACATGGTAAGGATAGGTTTAAATACCAATTGACAAATTAGTAGAGTTGTGCAACGTTACCCTACTGCCAAATAGACTAAGGATGGGTTTAACTACCAACACCACAATAGGGTTGATGATGTGATATTGTTTAGGTTAATGAAAATAATGAAGTATCACATGTATTTTTGCATTAAAGATAATAGATCAATCAATAGCAATGAGACCACCTACACCCACTACTGTGTAAATGTCACAAAGCTCCATATGTAAACAATATATGTGGTTTTCCTTTAAAGATAAGAGTTCAAGCAATAACAAATACACCTCACCCACTACCATGTGAATGTCTTGAAGCTTCACCTACAAACAAGGCAGGGATATGTTTAACTAACAATTGACACCCTGGTATAAGCACCCACACTGCCATGTTTCCAAATTATAGGTTAAGAATGTTAAAATAGTGTAACTTCAGAAGCTATTCTATTTCTATTATTGTTATTCCTCCATTCAGAGATGTCCTTGATGTAATTGGTCATGTAAAAGTCATGAGATAAAACCTTTGTTGTAAGTCAGGGAAATAGTACCCACAAAAGTATTTTATAAATTTTGTTTTAAGTCTTTCTAGGTAGGTCGGCCCTAATTAGAAAACCTAGTCGACCTGGTTAGGTAATTGAGTCACTCACCTAATAAATATAAATAAGTGAGATGCCTCCTTCATTTGTACACACTTTCACTCAAGCAAGTTCACTAGAGAGAGAAGAAGAAGTGTGTTGGAGAGAGGAGGAGTTATCTCGGGGTTTTATGCTATCTTGGTTAAGTTCTATATTGAGTATTTTTTGCGGGGTTTTCTCCCATGTGGTTTCCCTGAGGAAATTCTATGTGTTCTTTGTGTTTTTTTGCTTGTTGTTCTTTCAGTGATCCTACTATTGTAAATTGTTTTAGAATAACATCTAAGCAATTAAGAAAGCATAACATGGTATCAAAGCCACCCTGAAAGGAGACATTGTGCAGCTAGTGTTTGTTATTCCAAACAGTTCCCTCGATAGATCAACCAAAAAAGAGGGCTCACTCAACTCTCCCTAGGAGGATGCATCTTTTTGTGAAAAAGGAATTGAATTCTAAGAAGTTTCATTTTTGGGCCCGACACTACTACCGGGAAGAACTAGGGCTTCCATGTTTTCAACCAAAAATGAAATCTAGACTGTATCATCAAGCTCAAAAAAATAAAGATACAGTCTAGATCTCCTTAGGGAGGCGCATATTTTCAACCACTCATCCCTACAAGTGATATAAACTAAAAAATTAGGGTTTTACCATCAAACCCTAGGTCATCCCGAAGGGGGTCAGCAAGCAGCAGTTTTTCCAAGTAAGTATTGTCTCTTCTATTTCCATTTGAGGTTCTCATTTTGCTCAAGATGAAAAACAATACCAATTTGGATGAAAAGCTTGAGGGTGTTGATAAATTCAGAGCATGGAAGTATAGGATCATGCTCATCCTAGAAGAGAATGATTTACAAGGCTTCATAAAGGAGGAAGTTGTAGAACCAAAAGGAGATGAAGCAAAGGCCAAGCATAATAAGGATATGATCAAGGCTAAGAGGATCATAGCTGACTCCATCAAATATTACTTGATACCTCAAGTATCTTCAAGAATAACACCAAAGGAAATGTTTGGTGTTATGTCCATCCTATTTGAAGGAAGAAATATCAATAGGAAGATGAACTTGAGAAATCAACTCAAGAGTGTGAAGGTTCAAACGTCAGAGACCATGCAATCATAATTCACAAGAGTATCCCAAATCACAGAGCAATTGGAAGCTATTTGCGACATGGTATAAGAAGCACAACTTGTAATGATCACCTTGAATGGTCTCCCAAGAGAATGGGAATATTTCATTAAAGGAATAGGTTCTCGAAGAATATTGACCAAGTTCTGAAATTTATAAGAAGAATGTGTTCAAGAAGAAGAAACAATAGAAGTCAGAGAAGTGAAGTTGAATGAAAATGAAGATCAAGCTTTGGCATCGCATACCAAAGGAAAGAATAAGAGGAAGAGTCATGAACATATTCCAAAAATAACTCAAGGGTCTCAAAGGAATAAGAGGGTCAAGAAGGACTTCTCAGCCTTTGAATGCTTCACTTGCTACAAGATGGGACACATCTCCATAAATTGTCCCTGTAAGGCATAAAATCTCAAGAAGAGGAACAAAAGGTTCCAAGCCCATGTAGTTGAAGATGATGATCAAGAAAATGAGAAGAGGACTAAAGAATATGAAGATTCAGTGTGAAGAATATGTTTTAGTTTCATCCCTCACAGGTTCAGTTTCACATGGAAGTGATACTTGGCTAGTAGATAGTGGTGACTCCAAGCATGTGACAGGTTACAAGGATTCTCTCTCTTTCCTTGTACAGAAGGATTCCTCACATAAAGTAATGTTTGGAGATGATTACCAATTTCCCATCAAAGTGATGGGAGAGCCCTCTTATAAGTTGGACTCTGAAAAGTCCATGAAGATGAAGGATGTTCTATATGTCTCAGGTTTAAAGAAGAATCTCCTTTCTATCTCATATTTAGATAAAAAAGGTTTCAAAGTTGCTTCCATAGATGGTGAAGTCCTCATGTGGAAAAAAAGGGAAAACTATAGATGATGCAGTGGTGATTGGATTTAAAGAAGGAGGGCTTTACAAACTAAAGGGGCATACAGATTCATCCTTGATGACTAGAATCGTAAGCCCATGTGAACTATGGTACAGAAGACTTGCTCATATACATTACAAAGCATTACCAATTTTGAGAAAGGTGGTGACAATTTTACAAGATCTCCAGATAAACCATGAAGGAGTGTGCAAAGGATGTGCACAAGGAAAGAACAGTAAGAACCCTTTTCCAAGCAGTGGTAGTAAAGAGGAATCTTAGACATTGCTCACTCAAATGTATGCAGACTAATGCAAACTAATTCACGAATTAGATATGTTCACTATGCTTCCTTTATTGATGACTACTTCCGTAAAACTTGGATCTATTCCTTGAAGAAGAAAGATGAAGTATTTGAAAAGTTCAAGGAGTTTAAGGCTCTTGTAGAAAACCTCTCTAAAAAGAGAATCAATACCTTAAGATCAGATAATGGAGGTGAGTTTACATCTGGTGAATTCAATGATTACTGTAAAGAAGATGGGATTAAGAGGGAGCTCAGCATACCCTATAATCCTCAACAGAATGGTGTGGTTGAAAGGAAGAATAGATCTATCACAGAAGCATAAAAGTAATGATCCATGATCAAGATCTACATATGTATCTATCTGCAGAAGCATTAGGAACAATAGTCTATGTACAAAATAGTATCTCTCACGATGCTCTTGGAAAATAAGACCCCAAAAGAGATGTTTACTGGAGAAAATCATGAAGTCAGCCACCTAAAGATATTTGGCTGTATGGTATACATACACATTCCCAAGGAGAAGAGATTGAAATTGGACCCTTCAGGAAAGAAGGGATTGTTTGTACGATACAGTGAGCAATCAAAGGCTTACCAAATCTATATCCCAAGTTACCATCAAAGTGATATCAGTAGAGATGTCACATTTGAAGAAGATACAGCCTTCAAAAAATCAAGGAAAAATTAGGAAGATGAAGAGGACCATGAAGCTCCTAGAGTTGCAAAAATATCCTAACCAGTCATAAATGATAAGGAAGAAAAGATACATGAGGATCATGACATGACAGAACCTTAGATACAAGAGGAGTTTCCAAGTGAGATGACCTCACACAAAAGAAGGTCTGCTTGGGCATGTGAAATAATTGAAGAAGCGGAAAGATATGGTGTTCCAGAAGGAACCATCAGAAAAATAGTAAGAAGACAAATTCATACCCTAGTTATGTGGCTTTAATGTGTAATCTTGTTGACGAATAACGTACATGATATGAAGAAGCAACAAAGAAGAAGGAATGAGTAGATGCCATGGTCGATGAATACCAATCCATTATAAATAATTATGTATGGGAAATAGTACCAATATCGAAGAACAAGTCAATAGTATCCTCAAAATGGATCTACAAAACAAAGCATTCAACAGACGAAAGTATAGAGAAGTACAAGGCAAGATTCATAGCTCGTGGATTCTCTTAGAAGGGAGGCATCAACTATGAGGATACCTTTGCACCAGTCACAAGATACGCCTCAATCAGAACCGTCCTTAACTTGGCATCCAAGATGAAGTGGAAGTTACATCAAATGGATGTAAAGACAACCTTCCTAAATGGAGTAATAGAAGAAGAAGTATACATTGAGAAACCGCAAGTCTTTGAGACAAATTATTAGAAGACTCATATATGCAAACTAAAGAAGGAATTGTATGGGTTGAATCAAGCACCCAGAGCATGGTATGGAAGAATTGATGGCTTCCTCATGAGTTTGGGCTTTACCAAGATTAAATCATATTCCAACTTCTACTATAAGGTTGAGGATGATGGACATGATATTAATACTATATGTGGATGATCTATTTTTAACAGGTGAGGATAAGCCCATCAACGAATGCAAGAAGAAGCTTGCTACATAATTTGAGATGAAATACCTTGGTGTGATGCACTATTTTATAGGCCTTGAAGTATGGAAATATCCAAACGACATTTTTATGAACTAAGGAAATATGCAGTTGAGATCCTAAAGAGATTTGGGATGGTGGATTGTAGGTCTGTGACTACTTCAATTACAACAAATTTTAAGCTTGTGAATGGCGATTCTTCGGAGAAGTGGATGTTACCTTATACAAACATATTATTGGTTCACTAGTGTATTTGAACAATACAAGGCTAGATATATGTTTTGTTGTAAACACCTTAAGTCAGTATATGGTGGAGCCCAGACATGTTCACCTAGTGGTAGCAAAACATGTGATGAGGTATCTGAAGGTTACATTGGATTATGGTCTCATATATGCATTAGATGGTGAGATTAGATTACACGGATTTGTAGACTCAGATCGGGAAGGAAGTGTCGAAGATAGAAAGAGCACTTCAACATGTTGTTTTAGTTTGGGATCAGGTATGATCTCATGGTTCAGTAGAAAGAAATCTAGTGTTTCCCTTAGTACGGTAGAGATTTAATACATTGCAACATGTTCACTCTGTAGTGAAGTAGTATGGCTTCAGAAGATGTTGGCAGGATTATTTGATGCATAGATAGATGTGATTGATATCCATTGTGCTAATCAAAGTTGTATTAAGATGGATGAGAACACGTTGTTTCATGATAAGTCGAAACATATTGAAATTAAATATTAGTACATCTGGGATATGGTGCAGAAGGGAACTGTAAAGCTCAAGTATGTTCTTACATAGGAACAATTTGTTGATGTATTGACCAAAAAAATTTCTTGTGTAAAGTTTGAATACTTTTGAGATAATATTGGTGTATTATGAAATGACCTCCCTCGAAAGAGGGAGTGATGATGATGTAGTAGGTTTCCTGTTGCAGTGGTGTGGTAGCTCAACCTAGGTAGGGTATGTATGGCTAGGCTTGTTTGGATCGAAAGAGTTAGTAAGAGAGACTATGCCTATTTGATCCTAAGGGGATTAGTATGTATGGATAGGATTGTTTAGCCCGGAAGGGTTAGTAATCCAGACAAGGCTTGTGTTAGGATTAATTAATCCTCATTTATCTAATATAGTCTATTTGGTCATTTTTCCTAACTTGGGGAGTTATTTTCACTATACTAGAGTGTGGGGGACACACCTAGAATTTATCAGCCACTTATTGCATGTGCATGCATGAGTTTATGTGACTCTAGAAGCAATCCCTACATTATAGGATCCCACTCTAAGTGCCACCAGCAGCCTCCATCGGTTGGTTGTGGTAGGTAAGCAGTTATGTTGAGTTAACCTCCAATTACAATCAGTTAGATCACTTTCAATTATCCTAGCGCTAGTTTTGCATGCATGAAAGGAGAGTGGCACCTTTTTCCCACCTACCTCATCAGTTAACTGATTGTAGACTAATTTAGACATCTGTGGTTAAACTAGTGAGCTCCAACAATGATTTAGACACACTAAGTTAGCTAATCAGTCAGTTATAACTGATAGATTCGAATCATATCTTTAGCATTCGAATTCAATTTATTGTATAATCATTGTATTATTGATTAATGAATGAAGATTAATATTGTGATTATCTGATCAATTCTTTCCCGATTTATCTGAAATTTGTGGCATGAATTTCCTGTTCAGTGTACATTCTCTTTGATTATTCCACTGCATAATTCCCTTCCTACAGCTTTCATATTTTCCTGTAGATCAATGGTTCACAAATTTAACATGGTATCATAGCCTTGTTCAGGATAGTATCAAACCTTGTCCAACCTTCATTCTGCACCAGAAGCAGCTGAGTTTCCACATAATTCCTGTAATTATTGCCTTGCTAACTATGGATTATGTCTAGAGAAGTCTCTGCAGGTGTGACAGACTCTGAAAACGTGCACATGTCAAGGTGGAAAGGTTTGAACTGACATATGATTGTGAGTTGGTTTTTTTTGCAGGTACAACTTCAATATGGATTTGAGATTATTAGTTCCTCTTCTTACTCCATTCATAAGATATTCAAAGTGGAAATTGAAGATGATTTTATCTCTAAAGAGACAAGGTCTCTATGAGGTATCTATTGGAATTCATAAAGAGTCTTATGAAGATGAGAATGATTGGATAAATGACGGTGATATATATTTTGGAAGTATATGTCTGGCCTTTTCTCCAATCTTGCGCTACCTTATTGATTATGTTGAATACCCAAAGGATCTCTAGACAGAATTGGATAGAATCTTTGGCAAGAACAATGAGGATCATTCTATCAATTTGGAGAGCACACCCAACAGCACAAGAGTTCTTTCTTCAAAATTCTCGGCCTCTATTCTCTCTTATGAAGTTGTTCAAGATTAAGAAGAAGCAAAATATTCAAGACAATCAATTCGAATTGAAGAAACTCTCCTTGGAGTGACTCCTCATACTGCTCCGGAAGTTTATGAGATCTTTGATATCTCATCTTCTCATATAACTGATATAGAAGAAGACATTTGAATCTCTGTTATTGAATAAAAACTCTCCTTTCATTCTACTCAATCATTCTCTAGTGATTCTTCTATTTTAAATTTTGTACAAATTTTTCCAGTGATTGCTTCAGACAATGAAGAGGAGTTTGATTTCTCTCTCTCTAATGTTGTTGTTGGTGTGCAGAAAAGTAATACTTTGAATTTTTTGGAAGTAATATCATATTTTAGGTGTGATCCATTCACTCTCATTGATCTAGAGCTTCCAACAAATTCCTACATGATTTCTTGCACTCATACTCAAATTTTTGTTGAAGAAGGAGAAAATTGTGCTTCTACCATCTTAGTGGAGCACTTGGAACCTTTGCTCCACACTCATGGATATGATGTGACCTTATTTGGATCTGATATGGCCTTATTTGGTTTTAATTTTATGTTTCAAGAGCCTCCAGTCATGCTTGTAGGTGTTCTCATCAATTTTGGTGTGAAAAACCAAATACCTCAAGTCTCTTTCAAAATTGTTGATGGGGATTCGATCTTAGTTTTATCTCATGAGTTTGTCTATCTTATATTTTGTGAATCATTAGATATTTTAGAAGCTATATCATATTATGGATCTCAAGCATTCACTCTCCATGGTCCCAAGACTTCTCTACCTTTCTACTTGATCACATGCTCATCTCGTCACAATACTAGTAAAGATGGAGACATCATGCATTCGCCTGGACATTTTCTCCTAACACTCGAAGCTGGTGCACAAAATATACATTTTTTCAAGTTTAGAGAAATATGGTACTACCTACATTTCTCTAACATCAGTATTAAGTCTCCTATGTGCTTGTTGATTAGTCCAAATACAGTCCAATCATCGAAATATACTTCTAGGAATTTATGGATGTATTCTTTAAATACAGCAACTACTACTCTAGAAAATATAGCTGGTGCATTCTTAAGACCAAAGGGCATTACCGTATACTGGAACGAGCCCCATTCTGTTGCAAAGGTAGTCTTGGATCGATCTTCTGGATGTATTCTGATATGATGGTAGCCTGAAAATCCATCAGTGAAGGAGTAGACCTCCTGTCCTCCCACGTTGTCTAATACCTCATCAGTGAACGGCGTCGAAAATGGATCATGAAGTGATGCATCGTTGAGCTTGCGCAGATCGACACAGATCCTCATGTATCCTTCGGTTTTCTTTTCCTGTACGACCATGGGGCTAACCCATTCACTCTCTTCTACCGACTCAATGATGCCTGCCTCCAGCATCTTATCGATCTCATCCTTTACTTTTTCTTTGTAGCGCGGATTCAATCTATATGGGCACTGCTTGACTGGTATAGCATCCTCCTTCAATGGTATCCTCATGACTCCTAGGTCGCCAACTATTCCCTTCATCTCTGTGAACTTGGTGGGAAATAGGTCCTGATAGTCATGTAACAGATCTACAATCTGTCCGACTGTTTCATCGTTCCAATAGTCTCCAATAGAGGCAAACTTAGGTTCTGCGTCTGTGCCAATATTGATCTTTTTATTCTTGATGGGCTATGTGATTGCTGGAATCTCTAACTGTGGTCCCTCAACATCACAAGTCCCGTTCGACTCTAGAATGTTGGTGTTGCGAGGGTCTTCATCTGCCTCCTCTGGTTCTGATGTAAAATTATAACACTCTAACGCCTCTTCTAACTGGATAGCCCACTCAAGTTGAGTTGGCACTGACATGGTACAGTCTTCAAATATCTTGCTCTTTATTACTTGTAGGGCCTGATCAATACCTGGATACTCATATTCAAAAGCGAAGGTGAGTAGAAAGCTATCTATCATAAGTGGCCATGTTTTTGTTCCCTTGCGCAATTCAGTCTCTGTATACCAATTCCTTGAAACTGTGTACAATGTGTGAATGAATCGGTGAACCCATTCATCCTCGAGAATGTCCGACCAATTCTGTTCGTATGTCTGAATGTGTGACCTGGGGTCACTCTCTCCTGTGTACTACTGCGGGACATACTCTCTATCAACAGAAAATCTGATCGCCATCAATCTTTTAATATCATCCCATGATGCAATGTTCTCTTTATGCGCGTACCACCATCTTGCAGGTGTGGCTCATACTGCAAGGTCCATAGCTGCGATCCTTTGCTCATAAGGAATCTGTTGCTCAAACTGCTCAAGGAAGTCCTGGATATCTGTCAGACCATGATATGATGGAATCTCATTGATCTCTGCGCCAATCCATCGTAGTGACTTACTCATAAACGCACATCTGCACGCTGAGACTTCATAAAGTCTGTTCTGCCAGTTCTCTAGACCAACATCGGAATCCGATGCGCATGAGCTGTCACATCGCCAACTAATGTTCCCTTCGGCGGTTGGATTGATGTAGTCATTCTGGTTCGCAGTCATCTGGTAGAGACTGTCCATGTTACGTGCTTCCTCCTCTGCTCGGACAGGTTCAATATATCTAGGACCCTGGTGAGGATCCAACGGCGCGATGACCCGGATTTGTGTATCCTCAAAGGTCATTTGTCTTCTCTTTAGGTCGATGATAGCCTTGCTACCGATCGCCCAATCGATACTTAATAATGCTAGATACGGTCGACTGTCGCCAATGATTTCTATAACCTCGAAGTCCTCAAAACTGCGAACTCCATCAATGTCAACTGGCACCTGTGGCAGTCGACCCAATGGTGATACTCGCTACTGGTTAGCTAATCTCAGGTGGATAGGTGATCTGACTAACTGAGGGCTACCCATCTATTCCCATGTCTGCTTAGTCAGAACATTCACCTCTGATCCTAGATCTAAGACGACCTCATCCATTTCAAACTCTCCAATCTATGCTGTGAGCTTCATCTCTGTTCCGGTCCTTGTATGTCCTGTAATATTATGAACAGCGCGGTGTGCACTGCCCGAGAGAGAAGGTTGCTGACACTGATCTATGATGCGCTGGAGCTCGCCGATGGATTTTTCATTTCTCACGAGTTTCAAGCAACTGCGCAAGAAGGATTGTATGCTTCCTGTCGATTCATCCTCGTCGCATCTTCCCGATGTGTTAGCCCGCGGTATCTGTTCAGGGCTATCGCCACAAGCTGCTTGCTGTGGTATGCCCCTAGATGGTGGTACCTGCGATCCTGATTGCGTAGGTTCATCAAAGGAAGCCTTGGCTTCGTGAAATGTCTCTTTATTCTTCTGCAGGTTGAGTGGTGTTGCTTTACTAGGAGCTCTGCGCACCCACTGCTGAATTGTGTTCTTTTCTATATCCTGCGATGTCCCACTGGTGGAAGCACCACTACGAGTCACAATATTGACTCTTGGTTCTGGCTTTGCCTGCTCAGCAGCAATAAGCTGGATGTTCTGGTGTACTGCTGGATTAGATTCTCTGATCTTAGTTATCAAGTTAGGACACTCCTCTATAGTATGATCATAATATTTGCAATAGTTACAAGTGGTAGTGGGGCTTTGACAGTCCCTAGCATAGTGTCCTATAACTCCACAGTTATAACAAGTAACTGGGCCGCGACCACGGCCAAAACCTTCTCCTTTTCCAAATCCTCCTCCACGTCCTCGTCCTCTAAATCCTCCTCCACGGCCACCGTACACCGGATCAGGCTGTGGTCCTGCTGCTGGACCTTGTGTCTCTGATTGGACTCTATACACGTCATGTTTTCTATCTAACATGAGATCATAGGCTCGGCAATTCTATTCATCATGTCCGATGGACTTGCAGAAGACACAGTATAGGTTCTTAGGTGTTTGTACATACTTCTGAAGCAGAGGGAATTGTTGAGGCTGATGTCCTTGCGTCTTGCATATTTCACACCATGGCCCTTGCATTTGTGGTAAGGGGTTAGGAGCCCCTAACGCTAAATATTCTGCAAAGACTGGACAGTTGTCTTTGGTATGACCTTGTGCTTTACATTGTAAGCACCATATGTCTTGCATAACCTCTTTCCCTTTCTTAAGTTCATGTATCTGTAACATGAGGTTGGCCAACTGGTTCTATAGAGTTGCCATGCATGTACTGCTCTCAACTAGAGGTGAAGCCTCTAGTTTCATCGCCATATCCAACGCGTCATCCTGCGTCTGGAGTTTTTGCTGCATTAATGGCAGTCTGATGTGAGGGAGCAGTGCTGCAATAAACCATTCCTTATGCTGCTCCGGCGCAAACTCAAAACTGACTTGGTCGATAAGGGCTTTGAATTTCTGATCAAAGTCCCACACCGATTCTGTAGGTAATTGCTTGATGTCTTTGAGTTCTGTTATACACTGAGACTCAGACTTAGGTTTCTTGAACTCTTTAATCATGGAGTCCTGACCTGGACGAGTGTTCTGGGTGTGGCAGCGTACTTCATAGACCATGTTAAAGCTCGTTCTCTCAATGTGGTGACCAACTGTACAAGCTTAATGTTATCATCGTGGATTTGTTTAATGGTCCACATGGCTTTGCATAGAAACCAATGTTGTTCCGGGTCCTCTGCTCCTGTACCCTTAAAGGTAGGTAGCTTCATATCATCTCCCATTCTATTTCTCTGCGGTGGGTTCTGATTGACTGGATTACTACCACTCGACGGTGTAGGTGAAGGCGATGTAGCGGTAGTAGGTATTGTCTGTGAGCTACTGGATGGAGTACCTATGGTATTGTTCTGAGTCCCGGTCTATTTCTGTGGGGTATAGGGATGGTAAGGGATACCCCCCTCTGGTTCTTCTGTGGTACTATGACTCGGTTGCCTAATATTATCTGAACTATCTCCAAATACAGGAGAGCTGAAAGCTACTTTATATTTCTTGCCACTACGTGTTCGTCCAATGTCATCAAAATCACTTTCAAACTCTTGTGACATTACTATCTTTACTTATTCATCTGAAATCATGTCCATTACTCCTTTTTCATGTAGCAGCATCTTAATGGACAAGTTTAGAGATTTTAGGTACTTACCACGATATCCTTTGAAGAAGTACCACTCAGCCTCGCTGAAGCTTTTTCTCTGGTCAACTGCAAATTCTGTAACAAATCCTTCTAGCACACTCGCAAGCCAAAAGTCCACTGCTCTCGTAATGGGATTATCGAGGCTCTCCACGGTCTGAATCAGCTCCGGTGTCTAGAAAATGTTTCTTTTCTTTTTGAATATGCCTGTATCAGTTAGCTTTGCTAACCAGTCACAAAGCTCGTTTCCATAGGTTGCAAAAAATATCGCATGTATATCTGAAGAGATATGCTTTTGTAACCAATCCTCTGTGCTC
Organism: Pseudotsuga menziesii; assembly: GCA_001517045.1. NCBI lineage: Eukaryota > Viridiplantae > Streptophyta > Pinopsida > Pinales > Pinaceae > Pseudotsuga > Pseudotsuga menziesii. The sequence continues at coordinate 229,777 of LPNX010418202.1, forward strand.
AATCTAGGGCTCCGATTTTCTTTCTTGGCAAACTCCTTTAAGTTTGACTCCATCCACTGGTGAAACTCTTCTCTAGTAGGATGCCAACAGAACATCAGCGCTCAGTTGCTCAAAACTGGCAACGGAACCATTTGTTGGCTATCATGGGCAGACCCGGGTTTACTATAATCAACCAACAACACCCCTATCTCACAGGCCTTTTTGGCAACAGACCGCGAAGCGGCCTGAAGTCTCACCTGAAGTGATTCTAATGGGTTGGCCGAGGACTCAAGTGTCTTGGACCAGGTTTTGTGGCGATCCTACTTGCGACTCGCAGCTCTTCTAGCTGCGAGGTCTCTTTCTCTGCGCGTCGTGCGACCTTCTCCTCGTGTCGCGCGATCTCCTCGTCTCGCAGCTCTTCTAGCTGTGAGATCTCTTTATACTGTCGTGCGGTCCCTTTCTACGTCGCGCGCTTTCACTGACTCGCAATAACTCGAACCTTACCACATCACCGCGCACCGTGCGACACGCAACTTCTGCCCAACGCTAAGTCCTCACCCTGCGGTATCGCGCACCGCAGCTCCTCTGCCGATGCGGTATCACCTCTCTGCGATATCCTACCTCCGCGGCTTATCGCACTTAGCGTTGCTCGTGTCGACGTGCAAGACTCAACATACAAGGCTGTTCAATACTGCGACTAGTGACTGTTCAAGCAAAGCATAAATAAACCCACATACACCATGCCAAAGTCTTCAGCTTATGTTTATCCCTCTATAGTGTCATGAACTGATTAACACATTCATTCATTAAACTGTAAACAAAGTCCATGAAATGACTGATAAATTCATGAGTAAACATAACACATATTCCAATCACATAACACTCGATTTTAATGTGGTTCACCTCCAGGATGGAAGTTACGTCCACAGAACTATGTTTTATTATAGCTCAGGGGAAGGTCAAACACAGTTCTGCTGCACCGCATATGCAGCTCAAGATCTTCTCTCTTAGATCTCTTTTCTTCTCTATATTGCTCTCCCACAATATACTCTTCCCTCTCTGTCAATCCCTGCGTATCATTACATGCATGCTCTATAAGCCAGCTACTGGTTACCGTAAGATTGCTACCACTAATAACAGAACCAGAGCTAGGATTTTACAACAGTCTAATAATCTACAAAAACTAACAACTGAACGAACCAACTATTATCTTACTAGCAACAACCAATGAACGAACGAACCCTTTTACAATACAAAATATATCCCTTTATAGGCAGCCCGAAGGTCTCGCCATTACAACACTGTGGGCCTATCCCAACAGTAACCCAAACCCTAATTAGTGACAGTCGGCCATATCTGTACTTGAGGTAGCTGCTTTTCGTCACACCGCAGCTCTCTGCGGTCTTCCATGCTTCCCGGCGCTGATCATGGGTACTGTGCACCGCTTCCTTCTCCTGTCCTTTGTCTTCAATGCCTTGGCCTCGTTGCTTCTTTTTTCTTTATGAGGGTAGCTGAGCCCTCCTGTCTTCCGCCGCTGCCTTCAATGCAGTGGGTGAGCTCTCTCTTCTCAGCCGCTCAGGTACCGTTGCCTTTCTTGACTTCTCTATCTTAAAAGTCATGGTTTCTGGCTCTGCTCTGTAGCTGGAAACGTGCTACGGCGTCGTAGCTCTGTCTTATCTTCTCTCTGCCAAAACTTATCTATCCGCTAAACTAGCAGCTTCTTCTGTAGCTGCGGGACCCTGCCCCAACAATCAATGGTTCACAAATTTAACATATTGTTTGGTCCCTAGGTAGATCCATATGTCTAGCTAGGCTTGTTTGGACCGAAAGGGTTAGTAATTCAGAAAAACACTCGAGTGGATCCACCAGAGAACCCACCATGATGTTGCTTCAGATGTCCTAAGGGAAAGACGATGTGGTTCAATCATTGTGTGTTGATGATAGAATTTTTATGTTGATGTAGATGATGTGGATCTATCACTCTGTGTTGATGCCAACATTTCTATGTTGATGAAGACGATGTGGTTCCAGCACTCTGTGTTGATGCCAGCATTTCTATGTTGATGATGATGATGTTGCTCCAGCATTTCTATGTTGATGATGTTGATGTTGTCTTAGTATTCTATGTTGATGTTGTCTCAGCATTCTATGTTGATTATTATGATGTTCCAGCATATCTATGTTGATGATGTAGAGGATGATCTATCATTTACTTGTTGATGATGTTGCTTTAGCACTAACATGCTATTGGTGTTATTGTTGTTCCAGTATTTACATACTAATGTTGCAGATGATGATCTAGTATTTACATATTGATGTTGTAGGTGATGATGTTCCAGTATCCACATATTTATGTTACAGATGATGATGATGTCCCAGTACTCGCATATTGATGATGATGATGTCCCAGTACTCGCATATTGATGACGATGATGATGTCCCAGTATCTACATACTGATGATGCAAATGTTGATGATGATCCAACGTTTCCATGATGATGATGATGTAGTTCCATATTGATGATGAAGATATATGATGTTGTTCCAAAACTTCCTATGACATATAGATATTCACCAGTCAGTTGTACTTTTTTGTTGTGGTTGTTGTTGATGATGTAGAATACCTTCCTAGTTAAGAGGGAGTGTTAAAATAATGTAACTACGGAAGCTATTCTATTTGTATTAGCGCTATTTCTCCATTCGAAAATGTACTTAATGTAATTGGCCATGTAAAAGTCATGAAGTAAAACCTTCATTGTAAGTCGGGGAAATAGTACCCACAAAAGTATTTATAAGTATTATATAGACGATCTTTCTAAGTAGGTCGGACCTAATTAGAAAAGTTGGCCGACCTAGTTAAGTAATTGAGTCACTCGCCTGGTGAATATAAATAGGTGAGGCGCCTCCTTCATTTGTACATACTTCCATTCAAGCAAGTTCGCTATAGAGAGAAGAAGAAGTGCATTGAAGAGAGGAGTTGTATTGGCGTTTTACACTGTCTTGGTTGAGTTCTATATTGAGGAAGTTTTACGAGGTTTTCTCCCTTGTGGTTTCCCCAAGGAAATTGTCTGTGTTATTTGTGTTGTTGTGCTTGTTGTACTTTCAGTGATCCTACTATTTTAAATTTTTTTAGAATATCATCTACGCAATTAAGAAAACTTAACAAAGAATGGGTCTATCTACCAACTAAAATCACAGCAGGGTTGTGGATGCTTAGATGATATAAGGTTGTTTATGTTAATTAAAAGTTTTCATTTCCCCATGTGTTTTTTCATCAAGATAATAGATCAAGAAATAACAATGAGTGTACCTGCACCCAATACCATATGAATGAATACATTGATTAATGTAGATTATAAAAAAGGTAGGCAAGGAAAGATCCAAATGACAACATTCTTGAAGAGAAAGTTGTTGAGGTTGAAATTATTTTCTTGTAGGAATGGTGCTTGCAATCACACACAAATAGCATCTCCCAATTTCTAGATACATTCTAAAGCCCCAAACAACTATGCATACTAGTGAGAGTTCCCAAATCCTAGAGTATGGTGCAGTTGTGCACTACACAATGGAAAGAAGCATTGAAATGGAAATAAAACATGTTGATAAATCCATGCCCACAAGTAAAGCAACGAAGGACATAATAATTCTAGTGAAACATCAATCAAATATGAAATATGGGAGTTAAAAGCATGTACAAAATTGAGTCTCAGATTTATTTAACTTCAATCAAATATGAAATAGGCTTTTCACTTCTTTGAATCAAATATGAAATATGGGAGTTAAAAGCATGCACAAAATTGTGATCTTCAGGCTAAGACCTATTTTCACTGGAGTTTGTACCTATACTACGGAAGTGCAAAGCCTATACATCTAATGAATTGGATCTATAACTATGCATTGACTATATTTTATAAAGATCTTTGGGAATATCAAAGATCGAGATAATAATTTTAAAGGTAAACAATCAATGGTTGATAATGATATAATAGGAAAGTAAAGCATAAGGCTGAGTGGACATGTCAGGAATAATGATACAAGCCAAATATAAAATCTAACACTCAATAATATTCATGTACAGAAATATCCTCTGAACAAGAAATAAAGTAAAATGCAAGCCTACTCATGAGCATTCTAAGATAAAAACTCTATCATAGAATTAAGTCATAAATAGGATAATCAAAATGATCATAAGCGTTCACAATAACAATGAATAAATATGGCTCATATCATGTATAAGTTGTCATTCGAAGTGCAGTCTTTAGAGTTATTTACAAAAGATCAAAAAATACTTAATTGCAGGCTATGATAAATGTGACCCGGTCATAAAATCAATTCCCAACCCCCTCTTCTATTTTTCTTTTCATATTTATAAATATACAAAAGTTCAAAATAGCAGCTTAAGATCCAAGTTTTTAGGACTAAATGTGCTCAAAATAGGAAAGAAATAAAATATCAAATATCTACTGATTAACTAGTCTGAGTTATGAAAATACAAAATCTGCCAACTATTTCTATTTGTCATTAATAAATTGACACATGGTGATGATGAGTCATCATAGAAATTATGGAAACTTTTGAATTTCATCCTATGTTTGACTGGTATAGCTGGAAGGATATTTTTTCGAATCAAGAACTAACAAATGTTCCTTGTTGCCTCTGCCAATATAGTAAGTCTATCCAAATACTGAGACCTCTTTTGCATCCAAGTATACTCTGCATTCATCATTCATACTTTATCTTGGATTTATTTAGTTTGTTTGATGAGTTCTTCATTTTGTTGTTGAGTAAGCTTCTTTCTTCTCAAAAATTCTTTTGAATTTGTTATTAACTCCTGATAATTGGAATTAACTTCTTCAATATCCTCTCTTAATCTCCTATTTGCTTGCATTAATTGGTCATTTGAATCAATAAGGTAACCATTCTGATCCTTATGATGTTGCAATGATATTTTGAGGGTATCAATTTCTGACAATGTTTCTAATGGTGTTTGATGTATAGGGATTTCTATACTTTAGCTTGGAGCAAGCTTATCCTAGTCTTCAACAGTCAAGCTTTCATGAACTTCAACTAACTTTTCCATTGTTTGTTCATTAACATGTTTTGTCAACACTTCCATATGTGGAGACTTTGAACTCATGCCAATTTCAAATTCTGAAACTTTATGCTTATCTTCATATTTATAATCCTCTTCAAACACTTTCGGAAAGGATTCAAGAACCTTCTCATTATCTTCCAGGGATCGGTCCACTATAGGTTCTAGGTTTTTAATTTATGGATCTTCTTCACTTGAAGAGTCTTCAATAAGGGTCACTATATTTTTCTTAAATCTAGAATTTAAGATAGCTTTCATATTCATTGTTAACTTATTTTTGGGTCTAATCTTTTGCCTCCAATTAGTTTTTTGAAATTCTGAAATAGAATTAACAACTTTTTTATTGGAAGAAAGATCTTCGATCATACATTTTTATTTTGTATCTTTAGGGGTATTTGGGGCAGCTATCTCTTCATTTTTTCATTCCAAAAACTTTTCCTCCTGCAAATATTCTTGAACTGGTTCTAGAATAGGTTGATCTTTTAAAGTGGACACCCTTTTTGTCTGATTTACTTCCTGTTCGACCTTCCTTTTTTGTCCTCTTGTAGCTCTACCACTGACCTTCCTCTGATATACAGAAAAGTATGCCTCTTCACTATTGATTTGATTATTGAAATCATTTTGGACTTCAATATTTTCTGGATCAAACCCTAACCATAACAGAAAGTGCTTCCAGGAGCGATTTCGCTTCCTAAGTTTAGTCAATATTAACAATTTGACTAGCCCGTGGTGGAAAACAGAGTGATTTGTATGATCGGGATGGTTCTTTAACCCAGGATCCATCTTCTCAATGGTTTTGAAAAAATAATAAGGTAAATTTAACTTTGATTGCCCATTTATATCCATAAGAAATCTCAAATGATACCTAAAAATGGTGGCAAACCTGCCTTCACAAGTAATATAACATTGTATGATGTTAAGCGTGTCTCTCCACTCCTCTTTCACATTACTGAGATGTATCCCTTTTCTCCAACCCAAAGTTTCATAACCAAGTAGTAGTTACAAACTCAAATCAATTTCGAAAAGATGTTTCTTAAACCAACATTCACCTTCAACAGATAGTCTCATCGCCTCTGCAATTGAACCCTCATTTAATTCAAAACTCAAGGTTTGGAAATTTACAGATGAACCAATATAAATCTTGGAGAAAGACTTGGTCACTTCAGCATTGTAGCCCTTAATTCTTTCAAAGAAATAATACCATCCCACGTCTATCAGTAATTTAGCACATTTTGGAAATTCTTCTGCCCATTTAGTGTTAATCGTCTCAAACATGCGAAGCTTACCATTGATTTTCTTCAAGTTGACACTTGCTATCAAACACCTGCTAAATCAAACCATTCTGGAATAAACACAAATTCAAATGAAGAACAGGTGTTTTGGGATGAGATAGTCGGTAAGCCCGAGGAAATAGGGTATCATTATTTGAGAATCATGAAATATATGAAATTCATTGAATGAAACTTGAATACAACTCAATCATCATTTCAACAACTAGAGATAATATCTAACAGGATTTTCTCATTTAAAACGTCACGTAATTCAGGACAAGCAGTATGCCACTGTCTTTTATGATTTGACAATCCGATAGCATTCACATGCATAGTCCCGATATAGATCGTTGTCCAAATGTGTCAAAATATGTGTATTAATCATAATGCAAAAATCTGCAAAAATGAGTTAGTTTTGACTTGTAAAATCATATTTTAAATACTTTAGGAAAGACTTAAAACAAAATGAGCCAAAATTTATTACATTAATCATGGAAATGCATAAAGGAAATAAAAAGATTACTATGGAAATAAGGAATCAAAACCTAAGCACTATGGTTAAACTCTAAAAAATGTAAACTAATAAGGAAAATGTATGGAAAAACTAAGGTACAACTCCAGTGATAACATTTGGCTCTAAATGGGGATGAAGTTCTCTTCGTGAGGCTTCGAGAACGTGTTGACCAGGTGTCTTTGACTGAAATCCAAAATCTGCTAGAATTATACCCTGTAAAAATCAAATTGAATGCTACAAACTTGTACAAACCCATTGGGTTGGAGTCTTATTCAAAAAAACTAGAAAATTTAATGGTATGTACAATGGAATTTTGTCACCAATGACCTCGTTATTTATAAAAATATTTCAGCAAACACCCATTGATTTGACCTGAAAACTATTCACCTTCTAAATTATGTAACACAAAAGTTTTATTCCCCAAGATTTTTGCAATTATGAAAGGTCCTAACCACAAATTGTCAAATTTCTCATGTTTACCTTTTTCATCATTGCGAGCATCCCACCTGAGCACCATGTCACCAATAATAAAAGTATTCTCTTTAATTTTTCTATCAAATCTTTATTTCACTTTGTTCATGTATGCTTGTGCTTTTTCTACCAATGCTTCTCTTTCCTACTACAACTAAGTTAGCTAAAAATTTATTTTTTGGATTTCATTTGGTTCTTCTTCAATACCTTGTTTGGACCTCATCACTAGAAGACCCAACTAACCAGAAAACATAGCATCAATAACATAAACAAGTTGAAAAGGATATGTTCCAATAGCGTTTTTGGTAGTCACCTTATATGCCCAAAGAGCATATTTCAACAAACTGCCCCAAGATCTTTTATTCTGAAACTTCTTTTTAACACTATTAATGATATTCTTATTTGTGGATTCTGCTAACCCATTACCATGAAGGTAATAGGGTGTATAATGTTTCAATATTATGTCATTTCTTTCACAAAAATCAACCATATCTTTAGACTTGAAAGCTTGAGCGTTATCAGTCACTAATTTTCATGGACATCCAAATCTACTTAAAATGTTTTCTTGACTAAAATTGATGATGACTTGATCAATTGCTCTTCTTGTGGGCATTGCTTCTAGCCACTTGGTAAAGAAATCAATGACTGTTAAAATTCATTTATGTTTCCCACTACAAATAGGATTAATCTCACCTATAAAATCTAACTTCGTTGTTGAAATGGAGCATTAATTACAATGGATTTTAAAGACACAGACTAAAGTTTTTGCTTACCAACAAACTTTTGACATTGCATGCATGTTTTTACTTGAGTATAAACATCTGTAAACAGGGTGGGATAGTAATAGCCTGCTCTTGTGATTTTGAACATTGTTTATTTCCAATATTTGTGACCTCCGCATGCACCTTCATGTAACTCTGTAGTAATTGAATCAACTTCAATCCTATCCAAAAAGTTAAGCAATATTTCACCAGAGTCTCTCCAATACAAAATTTGGTCAATTAAGACGTACTTCATAGCCTTGAGTTTTAATGATATACATTCATTTTTATCAAATATGGGGGACATTGTAAATGTAAGAGAAAATAAACTATGTCACCATACCATGGGGAATCAGCATATTTGGCATGAATTTGTTTCGTACTTTTTTTGTTGACTCTCCTTCCTGTATTGGTTGATCTGCTAGCAAATGAAGACTCAAATCTTGACAATTTGCATCAACAAGAAGTCTAGACAAACCCTGTCATTTTACCAATTTTGTGGGTTTGATTTCAACATCATATTCCGTGATCTTGGCTATCCAATGCCCTCTCTTTCCCTCAGTGTCAGCCTGCACCAGAATTTCTTTGACAGCTACACTAGGCACATAAGCCAAGCAAAACATAAATCCTGAAAAACTTCAGAGCTTTAACCAATGCATACGCCTATTTCTCCATTGTACTTTACTTAAGCTCTGAGTTTCTTAATGTTTTGCTAAAGAATGGCAAGTTGTTCTAAATTTCCAAAATTCTTTTGCAATAACACTGCAGCTATAGTATCTTCTGATGCAAAAGAAAAGATTAAAAAATCTTTGGTAAAATTTGGACTTACCAGCACTGGTGCTTCCATAAGAGCTTGTTTTATCCTTTCAAATGATAATCTAGCTTCAGTTGACCATTTTACTTCTCTATCTTTATTGAGCATGTTTGTTATTTGTTTAATTATCTCTGCAAAGTTAAGAATAAACCACCACCAAAAAAAATCCAACAAACGATTGACTCTCCTTCTTATTTCTAGGAATGCTGATATTCAGACTACCTTTAACACGTTCAGGAACTATCTTAATACCTTCAACAGAAACTATATGACCCGGGAACTTACCTTCGGTCATGGAAAAATAAAATTTCTTTGGATTCAAAGAAAAGTTTGTTTTAGATGTTCATCATTAGATTTAGAAAATACTATAATATCATCAAGATGAATAATTACAAATTTTTATTTTACACCAACAAAGGCTATATCCATAACCCTTTGAAATGTGGCACCAACATTCATGATCCAAAAGAGCATTTTGTCATGCATAAACGTACTCCAAGGAGTTGTAAATGTTTTTTTTTGTCCTCTGGTTGCACAACAATTTGATTATACCCAGAGAATCCATCAATCATTGATATTCTCTGAGAACCAACCACTCTTTGCAAAATTTGATCGGTTTCTTACGAACAAGCACCAAGTTTGCTACCCAGGAAGAATATCTAAGAGGCACGATAATTTTTGCATCTAAAATCTTTTTTACCTATTTTTCAATGATTGGTAACAATATTGGATTCATACACCTTATATTTTCTCTAAAAGGATTTGTATTTGGCTTCAATGGACTATTGTGCTGAATAATATTAATGTCATATGTTTTCAGATCTTCATAGGACCAAGCAAAGATATATGGAAATTCTTTCATCAACTTAATATATCTCCTTCTATGTTCATCTAAAAGTGTCTTAGACAACTTGACTAGTTTGGTGTCATCTGCAGTTACAATATTGCAGCTTAAAATATTCTCTTCAGATGATTGCATAGTAGGCTTCAATAAGGTGTCATTATTGGAAAACAATCTCTCCAAAGGAACAAGACCATTGGGAATTAAATTCTTTTTTAATTCAATTACATCATGACCACCAATTGAATTTTTAAAACAAGCATTTTCATCTATCTCAACATCTTCATCATGGTCAATTAATGCAGTAGAAAATTCACCTGTCAATTCCAAGAATTTTTTAATCTCTTGATCATTATGAAATACTCTCCAATGTTTGATATTATCTGGAATTGATGGTTTATACTTAGCTTCAATCGGATATTTGAGTTGAGTTAGTTAGGAACTTTAAAGTAGGTTGTTGTTAACGCCAATGAGTTTGTGTTTGATTATGATCTCTTGGGATGAAAGATATATTAAATGCTAAGAAAAAATTATCCATAAGATCCCATATCTCATTCATGTAAAATTTTAACAATTGTCGTTTTACCTGATACACGTTATTCACCAGTTGAACCACTAACTCGAAGTCACCAAAAACATCCAGTTGTTGAATGTTTAAATATTTTGTAGCCCTTAGACCAAGTATTAATGCCTCATATTCAACAATATTGTTTGTTGTTTGAAATTCCAATTTATACATCAAATAAATAATCTCACCTTTTAGAGAAATAAGTACAATACCTGCTCTTGCTCCCTCTTTACATGATGAACCATCAAAATACATATGACATAAGCAATCATGGATCTCCATACTTGTAAAACACCTATGGTATCATCATCTAATGTAACATACAAGAACCCATGTCTTCTTGAATTGCATAGATAGGATGATTCATGGGATTTTGATTATCATTTACCAAATAAACAAGTTGTACCTCTATGTAAAGTCTCCTATACTCCCCTCCAAATACCGGAATTATAGCTTAAGAAGGATCCATCTGCAAGGTTCCTCCTACCCTTTTTTCTGTGACCTTGACAATAGCATGTCAAATTTAGGTGCAATATCAGCTATAACAACATCCATTATCACACTTTTCATTGATAATTGTGTAAGGCTAACAACAAGATCCTTGATAACCCCAAGACATTTAATTGCTCTGGAATCAAAAGCATATAAATCATAGTAAGGCTTGGTGACAATTAGTCATAAAGCTTCCATAACTGCCTTACGATGTTTTGGAAGGTAAACAGATCTCTATAGATAGGGCACTTAGAGCAGTGAATTCCCATAAGAAGGGCAAGAGATGAATATCCTCTCTTTTAACTGGCGGGGTCTTGCTAGTCCCCAAAAAAGATCAGCATTGTGGCGGGTGGTTGAAGTTGACAAACCCGATATTATATTACTTCAGGAAACTTTGGGGGTTGGATTAGAGGTGAAAACTAAGCTTGAAAATTGGTTTGGTGGCTGGTGTTTCGAGACTCTGGATGTTAGAGGTCGCTCGGGGGGTTTGGCTATCAGTTGGAACACTAGGTGTGTTAAAGTTCTTAATGTGTGGGGTATGGATTCGGTTCTGGGCATTTCCATCAAAGCTCTGGACCTGGTGGACACTTTTGATGTTATCAATATTTATGGTCCTTACTTGAATAGAATTCCATTTTGGGGCATTATTTTCAATCATTCTCTATTTCAGGGAGAAAGGCTGATTATTGGTGGTGATCTTAATTTCTCTTTGGATTAGGCTAAGGTCTTGGGGCCTCATGCTAGACCTGACTCATTAACTGATTTCTTTATGAGGCATTTGGTGGATAAAAATTGGCTGGATGTGGAGCCTATTGTGCTTAATACTACCTGGAAAAATAATAGATGTGGGGAGGGGCGGGTGGCGAAAAGGTTGGACAGGTTTCTTGTTTCTGAGAGGGTGGTGGAATCTCACCAACTCATCCGTCAATGGGTTGGGACTGGGGGACTCTTGGATCATTTCCCCATTTTTCTGGAGCTCAAAAATGGGCCGGACAAACCTTCGAGCCCTCTTAAGTTTAATAAAATTTGGCTTAAAGATGAGATCTTTATTGATCTGATCACAAATGGTTGGGCTCACTTTAATCCTGGGAATAGGCTCACCGCTGCATTTCAGTTTGCAAAAAATCTCAGGAATTTGAAAGAATTGATTAAGCCTTGGGTGTCTGAAAAGAGAAAGAGGGATGTTAGTGAATTACTTCAGGTTGAAGATGAACTTATTGTGATTCATGATCAGGTGGGTGGTGGACTATTAGATCAGGTTGACCTGGATGACTTGAAGAGGCTGGAGGGTAGGAGGAATTTGCTCCTTTTGGATAGAGAAGAAACCTGGAGACTGAAAAGCAAAGCAACATGGCTTAAATGTGGGGATGATAATACAAAAAATTTCCATGCTTTTTCCAAGGGGAGGAAGGCTACCAATACTATTTGGATTCTTGGAGGTTATCAAGGAAATATTTTTGATACCTTTGACAGGATGGCCACTCTACGAGTCGAACATTTCAAAAAAATGTACAAGGCTCCTGAACATGCCACTCTTGTTGAAGTCATTAGAATTGTGCAGCTATTTTCGGGGTTTGCAGGACCTGATGAGAATCAATCTTTAATGGAGGAGGTGTTGTAGGAAGAAATTAAAGGGGTGCTCCAGAGTTTCCAGAAGGAAAAAAGTCCGGGGCCGAATAAATTGACGATTGAATTCTTTCTAGAACTCTATGATCTGTTGGGTCAGGATCTCCTTCATGTGGTTGAAGATACCAGATCCACTGGACGGATTCCGGCCTGCTTCAATTCTACTTTCATTGTGTTGATTTCGAAGGTGGACAATCCTTTTTCATTGAACAAATTCAGACCTATCTCATTATGTAATTGCATCTATAGGGTGATTACGAAAGTGATTGCCCGCAAGTTCAAACGGGTTCTATATGAACACATTTCGGATGAACAGTTTGGCCTTTTGGAGGGCAGACTGATTCATGAAGCTATTGGGGTGGCACAAGAGGGGTTTCACAGCATGAAGGTCAATTACATCAAGGGAGCTATTTTCAATATTGACCTGGCTAAGGCTTTTGACAAGGTAAGCTGCCTTTACATTCGTTTGTTGCTAACTCATTTGGGTTTCGATATTGCATTTATCAGATGGGTTATGAGCTACATCACTACGATCTATTTTTCGGTCCTGATCAATGGGGTTGCTTCCCCATTCTTTCATGTGGAACGAGGGTTGAGCAGGGTTGTCCACTATCCCCTCTCCTCTTTCTACTGGTGACAGAGGGCCTTAGTCGGTCGATTAAGGAGGCGATTCGGTTGGGAACTTTCTCTGGTTTGCAACTCTCTCAGAATCTACAAGTTTCTCATTTGTTGTTTGTGGATGATATCTTGGTCTTCTATTCAGGTTCTGTCAAGGATTTTAATTCCTTGAATGACATCTTAAAGCTATTCTCTGTAGCAACTGGTACGAACATTAATTTTGGAAAATCCTCGGTAACTTCCAACAAATTATCAAGATATGAAGAGCAGGCCCTACTAGCTCTTTTTCCGTTTAATCTTGTTATACTTTAGGAGGGTATGCTTTACCTGGGATTCTTTCTAAAACCAAATGACTATCGAAAGTGGGACTAGGTTTGGTTACTGGAGAATTTGGAGAAGCGACTCAAAATTTGGAGCCATAGATGGTTGTCAAGGGTCGATAGACTTGTGCTGGTAAAATTTGTTCTGGAGGCTATACCTGTCTACTGGATGTCATTGGCCTAGATCCCCAAAGGCACACTTGAAAAGGCTCGCAAAATTTGCTTTCGTTTTCTTTGGAGCGGTAAATAAGAAACACATGTGACTCCTTGGGTCAGGTGGGAAAATATTGCAGTTCCTAAAGGAATGGGGGGCTAGGGTCTCAAAAACATTTTTCTTTTTGCAAAATCCCTGGCGGCAAAAGGTAGTTGGAGAATATTGAAAATGGAAAACCTGTGGGCTTATGTGATGATTCAGAAATATATATGCCCTGACTCGTTGGAGAACTGGATTAGGAGGCCGAATAAAACACATGCTGGTGGATCCATCTTCTAGAAAGCGGTGGTCAAATCATTTGATGTCATTGGTGTTGGGTTGGCATGGAATGTTGGAAATGGTAGGCACCTCAGGGTGGGGGAGGACCCCTGGGCTGGATTAACACATCCTTTTGGAAAATATTGTTCGAGCGTTAGGGAAATCTGGCATTATCTTCCTATATCAGCTCGCGGCTCCTGTACAACTGGTTCGTTGGGAACAATCTTGGATACGAGCTGGGGATCTTCGGGTGGCAGCTCCTGAATATAGGGACTTGGAGAGTTATATTCGGTTTCTTTCTAGAGACAACATCATTCTGTGTGAGAGGGAGGATGTATTAATATGGGATTCAGCTCCAGATGGGAAGTATACTCCAAAGGCGGGGTATATCAATCTGAGTGGTCTGGGGGAGGACGGAGTTATTATGTGGTGGTGGAAATCCCTTTGGAAAATCAATTGCCCTCCGAAAACTAAGCTATTCATGTGGTGTGTCTTGGAGAACAAGGCACCAAGCTCGAACAATTTACAAAAGAGAAGCTTTCAAGGTCCAGGATGGTGTTCATTATACAAAGGGGTTGTTGAATCTACGGTGCATCTTTTTCTATTTTGCCCATATGTCATTGCGGTTTGGAAGAAATGCTCCAAGATTTTTGGAGTTACATGTTACTGGAGGGGCAACAACATACTACAGGCATGGGAAGATTGGCATCATTCAGTTCTGATAGACGCTATGCAAGCACTCCCTCTCCTGGTTATTTGGGGAGTTTGGATTGCTCGAAATAATTTAATATTTTCTGAGAAATGTTGCACCCTTGAGATCACAGCTACTCTGGTTTGTGGGATTCTCGAAGCTTTTCCGCAACATATCAAAGCTAAAAACCAGCGGGAATCTTTGGAGGTAGTGATTGATAAGACTGTCCCTTGGGTATTCTTTGATGGAGCGGCTCAGGACAATCGTTGTGGGGGTGGGGCATACCTGTTTATTAGGGAAGGACATTTTTACAAGATCACGATGGGTTTGGGTGTTGGCAGCAATAATTTTGCTGGACTATTTAGCCTAAAATTACTACTCATTTTTGCAGCAGAGAAAGGGTGTCGTACTATTGTTTGTTTTGGATACTTTATGAATGTTATCAATTGGGTCAAGAAGACTCAGGTGTGCAGACATTTGACGCTGGAAAATATCCTCACTTCTATTTCAGATATTATAGCTTCTTTTGACTCATTCTCTTGTAGCCATGTCTATAGGGAGAATAACAGGGAGGCGGACTTGGCCTCAAAGGAGGGTTTACTTTTGATGGAGGGATAGTGGCAGATCTGTGAGCAGATCGATGGCATAGTCCACTCATATTATCATCGTCCTTTCATAGAGGGGGTGGCTGCTCTGTAAATCCATGTTTTTTGTTGTGGTTTTTGTGGATGTTTCACATGGGACATACTTTGATGATTCCAGTTATTACTGTTGGATATTTTGTACTGAACTATATGACTTTATTTTGACCTATCCTTATTTCCTGTTGTGGAAGTACTTGATACTTGAGACTCTGTGTCTGCTCGGGATTGTTCTCTCATCTTGATTCCTTTTGTATATGTTCTATTTGACCCTAGCAGGGTTTGTTTTTTAATACACAGTGAGGTGTATCTGAAAAATGTAATTTTGTTACTCGAAAGATGAAATAAAATTATGTTTTTTTTCCAAGGAAAAAAAAAACTGCCTTAGGAATAAGATTGTGTGAAGCACCAGAATCTAAAAGACAATTATGTAACATTTGATCATGAACTGTGAGAGTAATATATAATGGAGGAAAAATTCACTTATCAACTGGATGATCAAATGATTTAGGGCCAAAAATGATGGTTGGATTTTCATCTTGAATATTAACAAAATATGAAGGGACGGAATTTGTTTGAGGATTTAAAAACTTAAGAGTAGGTTCTCTATATGACTGATTTTTTTATAAGTTCGGTCAATGGAATAGGAATTTTAGTCTTGTTAATTTCATATTCAATATTGAAACCAGAAGAAAATTTACCTACGTATTCCATATCTACAGATTTATCTTTATTTCCATGTTAATCATGTTTCTTTTCAAGAGCTAATCCTTGTTTAGCAGGAATATTTCTTCCTTTCTGCTTATCCTGTGGAACATTTTTTATCCGATATTTGAGACCATAAATCTTTTGTGGAACTGCTTGGAAAACATCTGGGATGTATGAAACTTGCTCAAAGCCATGTTTCTCATCATAATCCGAAACTTTTGCATAATGATAATCAAACTTAGGCAAGAAATTGGAAGAAAGAAGATCATCCAATTGATCAATATTTGGATCAAAGTCCTCAATCTCTAGTTCATCAATTTCATTAAATTCATCATTTTGCACCATGTAATTATGAAAATGAGGTTGTATATTTTGATATTCATTATTCCTCTTATCCTGGGAAAGAATTTGAGATTGAATGGCCTTCTAAATTGGTGAGTATTCTGATTATCATTCTCTTGAATTGGCTTGTTCTGATTTTTATTTTCCATTTCCAACTTAGAAGAATTTAAAGACAAAGTTTTAATGAGCTTTGACATTTCATCAATCTTATTATCATTTGCTTTTGAACCTGGAGAAGTAGGACCTAACTCATTTTTCTTTCGTTTCTCACCTTCTTCATGTTGAGACTTACCCCTTGATTTTTTTGTTGCTTCAATGTTTGACTCAACTTCTAGAGTTGCTTTCCGCACATTCATAATGGTATTAGATCTTCTTTCTCTTAATAATAATGAAAAAACTATATTCAAATCATTTGCATAAGCAAGCTTAGTTGAAGTCTCTGTTGACTTTATCTCTGCAGGGATCTTGCCATACATCAAACGCTTTGAAAAATTAGTAACTGGCCCCTTTGGCTTTCTTGTCAAAGATGCAAATTTTGTAAAGTAATATAAATGGTCTTTGACATCTCACCATTGTTTCAAAAAAAACTCTTCTAACACTTCAATACCATTTATAGACCTAACTGGTAATTCCCTGAACCAATTCCTAACTATCCCATCTAGGCTTTGTACAAACACAAGCATCCATACATCTTCATTTTCAATATTCTAATTATCAACATAATTTTAATATGCATTCCAATGTTCCTCAAGTGAGGTTTCACTTTGTCCATCAAATCTTGGAAGATATTTTAAATAATCACCACCAGGAAAAGCATTTAGGGGTTGAGGTAGTATTAATGGAGCATATCTAGCAACAACCATAGCTTGCATCCTATTAGGTTGAGTTTCTACCATGTTTGAGAATTATTGAATAACTAAAGAATGAGGTGATACTGAATGTATTGGTATTGCTTGAGACTGTATAGGTTGGGTTGAAATAGGTTGAATATGAGGAGGTAATGAAAACTTGGCTTTGGTGGTAAGAGGTATATACTCAGATTCTTCTCTTTCTAGCTTTGTTTATCATGGATTTGTGAAAGTTTTAAAAGATGTTTGCGACTCTAAACCAAAATCTTGTTGTTCAAGAATAGAAATTGACAAACCTTGCTTCCAATCATGAATTCCAACTTCTTCTTTTAAGCTAGGAAAATGAAGATTTTGAAAAGACTCAAGTTTCTTGAGGAAAACCAAAATATGATGACTTTTGGTAACCATGAATTCTAGTGGAAACTGATTCAGTAAGGGCTCTAGATTTATCTAAAATACTGTAAGGATCAAAGGCTTCAGGTTGTTGGAGTGATTCTATCTTAATTCTTCCCTCCCTTTTAGGTGAGAAGACTTCTAATTCAATAATTATGGTAGCCTCCACCGATTCAATTTCTTTCTTTACATTATGTTTATTTGTTGCAGAACTAGTACCTGCCTTTTGTCGAGTCCTAGCATGTCGAATAATTCTTTTTGGATCACATCTAGGTGGAATAGTTGTTGAATAAGGATTACTCTGAGTTCTCACAACCTTATTATCCAGAATCGTCGAGGTGAATGATGTAGTCTTTTGAAGATATATCGATTTTGCTCACCTTCAAAATCAAATCCTTTGAAATTAATTCCAGGGAAATCATTCAATTTCGTCCTTGTCAACAGCGCCAGGAGATGTTTGCACTAGAGTTTGTACCTAGACTACGAAAGTGCAAATCCCAAACATCTAATGAATTGGATCTATAACTATACATTGACTATATTTTATAAAGTTCTTTGGGAATATCGAAGATCAGGATAATAAGTTTAAAGGTAAACAATCAATGGTTGATAATGATAGAATAGGAAAGTAAAGCAAAAGGCTGAGTGGACATATCATGAATAATGATACAAGCCAAATATAAAACTAACACTCAATAAAATTCATGTACATAAATATTTTCTGAACAATAAATATGTTAGAATAATCAACCCATAGTTACCTACCTTAGACATTAATTTAATTATTTTTGTCTTATTACCTAGTTTCCTAGATTCCATTCTATGCTAGTTGCATTCTACAAGTCCTAGAAGTCAACACATGCTAAAACTGAGTCATAGAGCGCTTTGGAAACATCTTGGAAACCCAATTTAGCATGTCTGCTTTATTCCAAATCCTCCAAAGTGCATATCTGTGTTTTTTAAAAGCTGCATTGTTTTATTCTGATTTAAGGTAAAAGGAAAAGTTGGACTAGGTTTAGTTGACTTCTTTTTTGCCTACATCATCCTCCATCATTTTATCCAAATAAAAGCATGTATGAGTTGTCTTTCCATCCCTCTTTAGTTTTCCCACTTGACTTAGTAAATTTGTGAGTATCCTCATAGATTTGGAAACTGCTCTATGCACCTATGGGGGATTTGACTAGATTTAGTAAGCCTGTTTTTTTACTATTTCGAATGGAATCTTTATGCATTCGATTCTATCATGTAATTATATATTGCAGCGGCTTATTACTTCACAAGGTTGGCTATTGTACACTTATTGAATACAAATTAGTGTTCTGCTCCAATTTCAGTCTCCTTTGGTGTGAATTTTGCATGTTTGATGAGCAATTTTGTGAGTGTAATTGTTCTATCTCTTGGGTTCAATTTTCACATGGTATCAAAGCCTTTGTAGATTGATTTCTCTCATTCCTTATTGCTATTGCAGGTTCGACATCTTGAATGGGAGCGCATTCTGCTGACTGGAGGGCACAGTTTCTGAGCTATGGACCAATCTCAGAAGATCATCTTGACTCCATTCAATTTCTTTGAGTGGAAAGCTGAGATGGAGATATTGTTGAGAGTGAAAGGTCTCTACAAGGTGACTATGGAAACTGAGGCAGAGCCCAATGCAGCTGCAGAGAAAATTAAATGGCACAATAGGAGGGATGAGGCCTATGGTCTTTTGTGTCTGAGCATTTCAAGAGACCTCCTCTTCCATCTTGGTGAATTGACGTCACCTAATGAAGTGTGGGAGAAGCTAGAAGAGTTTTTGAAAAAATAGATGAGATGAGAGGACATCAAATCGAGAGTGATTTGATCTCCTTGAGTCCCAGTAGCTTCGAATCATTACAACTCTACTTTTCCAAGTTTAAGGCCCTCGTTTTGCAATTGAAACAGTGTGGGATCGAAAAGAAGGAAGAGCAACTAGTTTTGGCCATACTATCTAAGCTTGGTCCTGACTATTCAGTGTTTGTTTTGACCTTCCATGCCACCAAGTTGACAACTCGAGCCTGAAAAATGCCTAAGCTTGCAGAGTTCATAGAATCCCTCACACAGGAGCAAGATAAGTTGGTGATGATGGGCACCATAAAACCTTCCAAAGACCAAGCTTTGGTTGCTGGAGATTCAAGGGTGGATTCAAAAAACAAGAAAAAATCTAAAAAGCCACCTAAGCAAAAGAGAGACAAGAACAAGTCTCAAGAGGAGCCCCAAGATTCCAAGAAGAACTCCTAGAAGAAGAAGAACAAAGGAGAAATGAGCAAGTGTGCATACTGTAGTAAGGGCTATCATCCTGAGAACTCTTGTATGAAGAAGCAAATTGACATGTTGACCCAACTCCTAGAGAAGAATAACATCTCCATTCTTGATTGCTCAAAGAAGAGGGAAGGAGGATCAAATTTAGAGGACAGAGAGAGAGTACATGCCTTGGTTGCTGGCACATCAATCTCACCTAGCTTCATCATAGACTCTGGAGCTTCTATATATATGGTTTCGACAAAAGAGACATTCTCCTCTCTTGACATGTCGAAAGGTCCACCAATAGTTTTGGGAGATGACTCTCTCACTGATAGTTTGGGGAAGGGAATGATTGATCTTGACCATGGTAAGTTCAATAATGTGTTGTATGTTCCAGGTCTTGCCTCTAATCTCTTGTCAATGTATCAGATGACTCATACTGGGTCTTCAAAGAAGGTCATCTTCTCCCATGATGATGTTGAAATCATTGAGATTTCGAATGGCAAAGTCATAGCAAAAGGTGTTGTAGATCACACTTGAAGGTATACAAGTTTTCCCATTTTCTACCCTACTCAAACTCCTCTGCTCTTATGATTCATGCTAATGAAGCAAGCAAGCTTTGGCATTAAAGATTTGGCCATCTTAACTACAAGTATCTTTCTGATTTGAGTGAAAAATATATGGTCATAGGGTTACCAAATATCGGGTCTTCTAAGGGAGTCTGTCAAGGGTGTATCCTAGGAAAACACCCAGAGCACAAGTATGAGAAAGCTAGTCATGAGAAAACCTTTGCACCTCTTGAGCTGATCCATAGTGAAATTACTGGTCCATTCCCTCATATGTCCATGAGTCAAGCCAAATATGCACTGACCTTCATATATGACTTTTCCAGGTATTGTTGGGTTCACTTCCTAAAGCATAAGTCTGAAGTTTTTGACCTCTTCAAAGTCTTTAGAGCCTTGGTCGAAAACCAGTCTGGGAGGAAACTCAAGATCCTCAGATCTGACAATGATGGTGAGTATGTCAAGTCTGATTTCATTCAGTATTGTCAAGATGCAAGTATTCAGATGCAGCATTCAATCCCTTACACACCACAGCAAAATGGTGTTGCTGAGAGAAAGAACAGATCACTGAAGGAGATGGCAATCTGCATGATGGAGGCTAAGACTTTGCCACCAAATTTTTGGGCCGAGGCTATACACTGTGCATCCTACATCCAGAATGGGGTTCCTCATAAGTAGCTTGATGGTATGACTCCTTTTGAAGAATGGAGTGGGCACAATCCAAATGTGACCCATTTCAGGATTTTTGGCTCAAAGGCTTGGGCTAGAATTCCAACTGAAAAGAGGAAGGCTTTGCAGCGCCGAAGCCAAGAGATCTTATCTGTTGGGTGTTCTGAAGATTCAAAATGGTACAAACTGATCAACTTGAGCATTAACAAAAATTTTATTGAAATAAGTGTTCAGTTCCAAGAAGAGTCTTTAGTAGCAGTTGAAGTTAGAGAGTCTTCTTCACCACCAGATCCATTGATTGTAAGTGGAGAGACTAATGAGTTTGTTGATTTTGATATGTCTGGTAATTATAATTTTATTGCAGATCCTAACAGTCCTACAAGACCAAAATGGGCAACAAAGACCATTCATGCAGCTGGGGAACTCGCTGGAAATCCTAGTGACACTAGGAGGACTAGATCTCAATTTGAGAGTGCCCTTTGTGTGAAAGATCCTCTATTTGTTGAGAAGTGCTATCTGATGGTTGAATCATATCTACAGACATATGAAGATGTAGCACATGATCCAATATGGCAAACAGTCATGAAAGAAGAGTTCGGCTCGATCCAAAAGAACAACACTTGGGAGATAGCTGATCTTCCCCCGGGGAGGAAGCTAGTTCAATGTAAGTGGGTTTTTAAGACTAAGTTTGTTGCTGATGGTTCACTTTTGAAATATAAGGCAAGATTGGTAGCCAAGGCCTACTCACAAGTACATGGTATTGACTACAATGAAACCTTTGCACCAATGGCAAAGATGGACTCCATAAGGCTAGCTCTAGCCATTGCAGCTTTGAAGCAGTGGGAGGTACATCACATGGATGTGAAGTGTGGTTTCCTAAATGGAGATCTCACTAAAGAGATTTACATGCAGCAACCTGGAGGGTTTGTTTCTGATCCATATTTAGTGTGGAGGTTAAAGAAATCATTGTATGGGCTCAAGCAAACCCCCAAGGCTTGGTATGCCAAGATTGATAGCTTTTTGCTATCACTAATTTTTGTTCGATGCAAGTCTGATCCTAATGTCTATTTGAAGTTGATTCATGGTTCTTTGATGATTATTGTCTTGTATGTGGATGACCTTCTGATTACAGAAAGTTCAAAGAAAGAGATTGCCTCCTTGAAGGATGCAATGAACCATGCATTTTCTATG
Source organism: Pseudotsuga menziesii (assembly GCA_001517045.1). Classification (NCBI taxonomy): domain Eukaryota; kingdom Viridiplantae; phylum Streptophyta; class Pinopsida; order Pinales; family Pinaceae; genus Pseudotsuga; species Pseudotsuga menziesii. Next base: position 251,920 of record LPNX010418202.1, read on the forward strand.
ACAAATTTGAGATTGTTGAGCCAATTCTTGGGTCTCAAAATTGCTCAATCCCAACATGAAATCAAAGTACATTAGTCCAAGTATGCTTTGGATTCGTTGAACAAGTTCAACATGAAATATTGCAAGCCAAACAAGACTCCCTTCCTTTCAGGAGTTAAGCTTGAAGAAGCAGATTCTTCTCCTATGGTAAATAATACATTGTATAGCCAGTTGACTGGGTGTTTGATTTATCTTACACACACTCGACCTGATCTATCTTATCCAGCTAGTGTGGCTTTGAGATACATGGATCAGCCTCATGAGATCCACTGGAGAACAGCCAAAATGATCCTAAAATTTGTTCAAGGAACAAGAACTCATGGGATCTTCTACAAAGCAAAATCTGATCTTGATTTGATTGGGTTTACTGACAGTGATTGGGCAGATGACAACACAGATCGATAGTCTACATCAGGATATGTGTTCATGCTTGCAGAAGGACCAATCAGTTGTTCAAGAAGAAGCAAAGTGCCATAACACTCTCATCTACAGAAGCAGAGTATAAAGAAGTTGTAAACGCAACAACTCAATGTTTGTGGTTACAGGGGATACTTGGAGAATGTGGTTTCGAATCAGAGTTTTTAACTATTATCTACTGTGATAATCATAGCACCATTCGAATCTGCAATGATCAAGTTCAGAGACAGCGAACCAAGCACATTGAGATTCATATGCACTACATTAGATAGCTTGTGCATGATGGCACCATTGATCTACTCTTTTATGCATCTTCAGAACAAGTAGCAGACATCTTCACCAAAGTTTTTTGTGAGAATATCTTGAGCAATCTCAAATCACTACTGGGGATTGTTGATCATGCTGTGAAGCATGATTGATGACAAGATTTCCAAAATTTTGTTTTTTTCCTGTCCATGTTTAAGAGAGGATTTTCCTACTGGGTTTTTATCTCTTTCCTTGGTTGTATGAACAAATAGTATGTAAAGGGTGACTAAGCCTTGTTGCTAGGCCATGTACTTTGTGATATTTACTCATAAACTCAGGCTTAAGGGGGAGTGTTAGAATAATCAACCCATAGTTACCTACCTTAGACATTAATTTAATTATTTTTGTCTTATTACCTAATTTCTTAGATTCCATTCTATATTAGTTGCCTTCTACAAATCCTGAAAGTCAACACATGCTAAAACTGAGTCATGGAGCGCTTGGGAAACATCCTGAAAATCCAATTTAGTATGTCTTCTTTATTCCAAATCCTCCAAAACACATATCTGTTTTTTTTGAAAAGCTAACTTGTTTTATTCTGATTTAAGGCAAAAGGAAAAGTTAGACTAAGTGTAGTTGACTTGTTTTTTTCCCACGTCATCCTCCCTCCTTTTCTCCAAATAAAAGCATGTATGAGTTGTCTTTCCATCCCTCTTTAGCTTGCCCACTTGACTTAGCAAATTCGTGAGCATCTTCATAGATTTGGAAACTGCTTTATGCACCTATGGGGAATTTGACTAAATTTAATAAGCCTATTTTTTTACTATTTTGAATGGCATATTTCTACATTTGATTCTCTCATGTAATAATATATTGCAGCAGCCTATTACTTCACAAGGTTGGCTATTGTACACTTATTGAATACAAATTAGTATTATGCTCCAATTTCAGTCTCCTTTGGTGTGAATTTTGCATGTTTGATTAGCAATTTTGTGAGTGTAATTGTTCTATCTCTTGGGTTCAATTTCCACAAATCTCTTTTCCATTTCAGATTATGTTTGCAGATCATAGTTTGTCAGTAGAAAGAAGCATTCAAATAATGCTCCTTTTTTGTCAGTTGATGAGATACAAGGAGTCTCTCCTCTTCCTTTTTGCAGGTTCTACACTCCAGCGCATGATCATGGAGTTCATGATTTCTTCAGCAAGTCCTTCATCCAAAACCAGTTCAGTCGGCTCATTAAAGTGAAGATGAAGATATGTTGAAGACATATTTCAAATTTTGTGCCTTGTCCTATCTTGAAGGAGGATTTTCCCCATGTGGTTTTGCCTCTTTCCTCACTTTTCTGGACATAATAATTGTTAAAGGGTGACCATAGCCTTGTTGTTGGGCCCTATATGCATCTATATTTTTTTGTCATACCATCATAAAGTCAGACTTATAGAGGGTGTTGGAATATATTAAACCCACTCATAACTTAGGATAAAATAATTAATCATTATTTGATTAATTATTCACCCACTAGCTTAATTAGTTGGCATCCGCTTACACCTTAAAGTCAATACATGCCATATATATCCTAGGAATGGTTTATTTCTAATTCTGGGTGGATCTAGTTGACCTCCTTTTGACCATCCAGAATTAGTATACAACACTTTAAAGCAAATTCTGCTTTATTCTGTTTTTTCTATTTTTTTTGTTTTTCTATGGATAAGATAAAAGCTAGTCAACTAGGAAACTGGTAGCTTTTGTTTCCAACCCATCCTCCATTAGTTTTTCTCAATTTTTTAGGATTAGCATGTTTTTTCCATCTCCTTGACAACTCACTCATGCTTTTTCCAGCTCGTGAGGCCCTTGATAGATTTGGGAAATGCTTTAGCCACCTATGGGGGTTTGTTGTATTTTGGCAAGTCGGTCTTTTTGAGCTTTATGAGTTGTTTCCATACAATTCGATTTTCCTATGAGGGATGTACTATTTATGTACACTATTATTCATCATTATTCAATGGAAGGATACACGCCAATATTTATCTCTTCATTCATGTGATTCAGTCTCTTTTCTTCTCTCTATTTTTCCTGTGTATGCTTGTGAGAATTCTTAGTAGCAAGATCTATTTCCTGTGCTTCTTCTTAGCATCATTACTCATAGCATTGATCTATTATTTCTACATGGTATCAAAGCTATAGGGAGCACAACCTTGCCATCTCCTATATGGTATCAGAGAATAAGATGTTTGCACTAGAGTTTGTACCTAGACTACGAAAGTGCAAAGCCCAAATATCTAATGAATTGGATCTATAACTATGCATAGACTATATTTTTTAAAGTTCTTTGGGAATATCGAAGATCAGGATAATAAGTTTAAAAATAAACAATCAATGGTTGATAATGATACAATAGGAAAGTAAAGCAAAAGGCTGAGTGGACATATCATGAGTAATGATACAAGGCAAATATAAAACTAACACTCAATAAATATCATGTACAGAAATATTTTCTGAACAATAAATAAAGTAAAATGCAAGCCTACTCGTGAGCATTCTAAGATAAAAACTCTATCATAAAATTAAGTCAGGATAATCAAAATGATCATAAGCAATCACAATGACAATGAATAAATATGGCTCATATCATTTATAAAGTCATTCCAAGTATAGTCTTCGAAGTATATCAAATATCTACTGATTAACTAGTTTGACTTGTGAAAATACAAAAAAAAATGCCACCTATTTCTATTTGTCATTAATAGATTGACAGATAGTGATGATGAGTCATCCTAGAAAGTCTGGAAACTTTCGATCTTCATCTTGTATTTGGTTGGCACAGCTGGAATGAGAGTTTGTCGAATCAAGAATTATCAAATGTTATTTGTTGCATCTGCCAATATAGTAAGTCCATCCAAGGCCTAAGACCTCTATTGCAACTGAATATACTCTGCATTCATCATTTGGACTTTATCTTGGAGTTCTTTAGTCTGTTTAATAAGTTCTTCATTTTATTGAGTAAGCTTCTTTCTTCTCAAGACTTCTATTGAAGTTGTTATTAACTCCTGGTAATTGGAGTTAATTTCTTCAGAATCCTCTCTTAATCTCCTATTTGCTTACATTAACTGGTCATTTGAATCTTTAAGGTAACCATTATGAGCCTTATAAAGTTGTAATGATATTTTGAGGATTTAAACTTCTGACAATGTTTCTAATGGTGTTTGATGTGCAGGGCTTTCTATACTTAAGCTTGGAGCAAGCCTATCCTGGTCTTCAACAGTCAAGCTTTCCTGAACTTCAACTAACTTTTACATTGTATGTTCATTAACATGTTTTGCCAACGCTTCCATATGCAGAGACTTTGAACTCGTGCCAATTTCAAATTCTGAAACTTTTTGCTTATCTTTATCTTTACAATCATCTTCAAACACTTTTGGAAAGGAATCAAGACCTTTCTCATTATCTTCCAAGGTTTGGTCCACTGTACATTCTAGGTTGTTAATCTGTGGGTCTTTTTCACTTAAAGAGTCTTCAATAAGGGTCACTGTATTTTTCTTAAACCTAAAATTTAAGACAGCTTTCATATTTATTTTTAACTTGTTTAGTCTTTTGAAATTATGAAGCAAAAGTAACAACTTTTGTATTGGAAGAAAGATCTTATATCATACCTTCTTTTTGTATCTTTAGGGGTATTTTGGGCAGCTATCTCTTCATTTTGTGATTCCAAAAACTTTTCCTCCTGCAAATCTTCTTGAACTTGTTCTAGAATAGGTTGATCTTTTAAAGTGAACTCCCTTTCAGTTTGCTTTACTTCATGTTTGACCTTCCTTTTTGGTCCTCGTGTAGCTCTACCTCTGACCTTCCTCTGATTTACAAAAAAAATTGCCACTTCACTATTGATTTGATTATTGAAATCATTTTGGACTTCAATATTTTCTAGTTCAAACCCTAACCATAATAGAAAGTGTTGCCAAGAGCGATTTCGTTTCCCGAGTTCAGTCAATATTAACAATTTGACTAGCCCTTGGTGGAGAACATAGTGATTTGTATGATCGGGATGGTTCTTTACCCTAGTATCCATCTTCTCAATGCTTTTGAACAAATAATAGGGTAAATTTAACTTTGATTTCCCATTTATATGCATAAAAAAGATGATACCTAAAAACGGTGGCAAACCTGCCTTCATGAGTAATATAACGTTGTATGATGTTGAGCACGTCTCTCCACTCTTGTTTCACATTACTAAGATGTATCCCTTTGCTCCAATCCAAAGTGTAACACCCCGGTTTTGACCCCATTTGTATTAAAAGGTACATGATGTATATATTGTAATTAATTGTGGTGTGGAGCTAAAGGCAAAAGCTCCACCATTGATTTGGTTGTGTTATGTTTCGGCGATTGGAATCGTTGCCGATGGTATATCGTGCTAACCAGCACCTTATAATTTTGGCATCATGTAAATATGCACTTTAATTAAAATGAACCCAACCAGCTACGTCAATGCAAACATGATAGAAAGGGCATGATTTTCCTAAGGATAAGGGCGGGGGACTATTAACCTTGGGCTAATGGGAAAAGCCAGGTGTCAGTTGTTGAACCCATTTAGTTGTCACCCACCCTTTTGACTCACTCACCTTTCCTTGTCTCATCAGCCAACTACCACATTTAAAACTGTTGTTGTTAGTGGGCAATTATTGCTGGGTAGTGGTGGGTGGCAGGACTGTCAATCCTTGCCCACATGCACACTCCACCAGCAGGCTCATTCCCTCACGCAAAGAGCAGGGGACGGACGACGATTCCATTCTCCATTTCTTCCATTTGGTCTTGCTCCTCCTCACGCATACAGGGGTTCTCTCACCTTCTCACGCACAGGATTCTTCATCGTTTTCCTCACGCAGAGAGTTGAAGAAACCATTTCTCGGTCAACCACGATCTTCCTATGTATGTTTTTCTTACCGATTTGTGGCCTGTGTATGTTTTCTTCCTGTCCATGCTGAGAGTCTGATTTCTCTCCCATTTTCGGACTCTGTAATTTTCCTGCTGCTTCATTGTGAGACCGGGGCTATTGTTTTCCCCACGTTTTTGTTGGCTGTGGTGTTCAGTTAGGTTTTAGGCTGCTATGGATTCTTAGTGAGTCATTTTTGCCACACTAGGGCCAAGAACGACTCAGGGATCGGATTTCCCCATCCAAGCTGTGAATTGCTTGTTTTGTTACGTGTATGCAGTGGTTGGTCTTCGAACTGTGTTGGAGTGGGAATGAAGGCTTGGTTTGATTGATAAACCTAGTGTGTTTGGGAGCCACACAGACAGAGCTAGAGGGCTGGCTTTCTTCTCCACGACCCCTAAAAAGCACTGGAAGGGAAGTCAGGGCTTGAGAGACTATGTAGCAGAGAAGGGACTGATTTCTTTGTTAGGTGTGTGTGGGTGTCCTAGAAGTCAGGCGAGTTCTGGTGTAGGTGTCATTAGCTCTTCAATGAGCTCACCAGCTTAGCATTCAGCTTTCACAGCTCCTTTATGGCCTGATAAACCCAACTGTGTTGGCTTGGCTATGTGTAAGCCTGCTTGTTCCTTATTCCTTAGAGAATCATGCATTAGAGAAAATTTCAACTCAAAATGGGCCTCCTAAAATGAATTAATAAAATAATAGTTAAAATAATAAAATAATATTTATTAATTTTGGAGGAAGAAAAGAAAAAAACTACTTTTTTGTATGTCATCATTCCGTTTTTTCAGGTATTTCTTGTTTTTGGGGGAGGGGGGTCCGTCAAAAGTATGTCGAGTGGTTACTCGTTGGATGCGGAATTTAATTCTGCATCCAACGAGCTCTCCTGGTCGAAATTTGAGTAAAAACACGGAGAGATATGTCAAAAATACAAACAAAAAAAGTAGTTTTTTTTATGATACATATCCCCAAATTTATATTAAAAAAGTGTTTAAGACCTATACGGTATTTCAAATTTAAAACAATTTCATTGGCTAACACATGATGACATGGAATTTGAATAAAAGTTAAAAGGCCCATTTTGAGTTGAAATTTCCTCTAATGCCCAGCTCGGGGGTGGCAGTGTTACTGAGAGAGTAAGGAGCACACTGACCTATGGTTGGGTAGAACGTTGCAGCGACGTAGCTGGTTGCGGAACAAGTTCTTCATTAAAAGATAAGTATTCCTGACTATTTCATCTCTGCAATTATATTTACTGTTTAATGAATTATGATGGACATGTGAATGCCAGAATGTATGTTTTGCTTCCGTCGTATGCTTAATAATTATGCATCTCTACATGCTTTACTTCAAAGCATCCAGTTGATATTTATGTACATGATCATGGGGCTAGTTGCCCGAGTTAGACCATATTGTGGTAGCATCCTCTTCGCCGGTCGGAGGGTCGGGGACGTTACAGATTGGTATCAAAGCTCATGTTGCAGCATGGGCCTCAATGGGCCGTGAAGATGGAGTGACAGAGGAAGGTTGCCCTCTGCCCAGCGGAACAAATGAGAAAATGACAAGAAAAATTTCAAGAAAAATTTCTAAGTGTCAAGACCGTCGGATCGTCGGAAGACTTAGTTGGAAGACCCTCCAATACAGACACCGGCGGCGACGAGAGATAGAGGAAGCCTGAGCCGACGAAGCGGCTGGAAAAGCATGAAGGCGCCGCAACGGCGACAGAAGAAAGATGATGAAGGCGCCGATACGTCGACAGGAAAAGGAAGATGGAGTCGATACGTTGGTTGGGTTGGAAGGTTTGAGCCGCAACGACGGCGATAGACAGTACATGATTGAGCCGACGTGGGTGAAAATTCAAAAATTTTCTAAGTGTTGAGATCATCGGAAGGCTTCAGCTGGAGACTACCGAAACGTCAGCGCATTTAGATGGAGGGACTTTCGATGCCGTCAGCGGAGAAAATGTGAAGACGGAGCCGAAGTGTCGGCAGGGATCTCCTAAAGACCGCCGAAACATCGGAAAAATTTAGTTGATTAAGCAGCCAATGCGGCGGCGGAGGAAGGGAGAAGTTTTTTCGAAGCGCTGGAAGCGTCGAAAAAATTTAGATGATCGAGTAGCCGATGCGGCGGCGGAAGGAAGAAAAAAAAATTCTGAAATTTTTTTTAAGTACAGAAAACGTCGGAAAACTTTAGAGGATCGGTCAGCCGATGTGTCGGAGGCTAGAGGAAGAGCGAGCCGAAACGTCAGAGAAATTTAGTTGATTGGACCGCCGATGAACATCGGATGAAAGATGAAGATCAAACCGCCGAAGTGTCGAAAGCTTAGTCAACTAGCGATCCGATACGTCGGAATCTTAGTTAACTAAAGACCCGATACATCGGAAGATTAGTTGGGAAGATACCCGATTTAACAAAGGAAAATTTTGAGTTTTCAAGTGGGATTTCTCAACGGTTTTCCGCAGTTTTTCAGTGGGTTTACAGGGCTGAAAAAGAGAAAAATGACAACGATCTTATGCGCCAGATTGCGCGAAAATCAAAGATTTACAAACAAACAAACAAACAAGAGCGCTACCCTCGACCCACCCTACAATGACGTAGGAAAGCCACAAGGGGGCAAGCCCCCTTGACCCCCGTCGTCCCCTGAGACAGTCGTTCTTGTGAATAGAAACTTCTATGTTTTGGGCAAATTAGTCAAACCCAGAATTCATAAAAGACGAATGGTGCATCGAAAACGAGATCCGCAAGTTACTGAGTGTTCCTCGTTGTATGAACTGACTTCGCCCGATAGAAAAGTTTTCCTGAATCTTCCTAGACTTGCTCCTACAGGTGGCTGAAGTTGGGACCCAGACCAAAATACAATTGTGTGAAAAAATGCAAAGATTTGGTGAAAATTGTCATTTTAGAAGTAGTGTAATTTTCACACCCGAAATCAGAATGGAGCATGGGGATATGCGTTGGAAAGTGTATCTAGCATAGCACAGTGGAGAACCACCAGAGTTTGAATGAGGAGCATAAAAATACTAGTGGTTGTTTTGACAAACAATGTTGCTATCAATATGGACAAATCCGAGAATTGCATGCCTAGAAGTAGCAAAGGCCATGAAGACGAACCAGTTATTATATGGAAGAGGAATTCCATGCAAAGATGAGGGATTTGAAAGGGAAAATTCCTTAACCCCTATCTTGCTAACTATATTTATATTTTATAAATTTTGTACATAAAATGTATGAGGATATTCTTTGTGTGCATAAGATATTACATATTGATAAGAGTAGTGGGAGTTATACATTTACAATGAACCACTAATGGTAAATATTGTATTGGTGTTGGTATTGGTGGAAAAAACGACAACATGAGCATGGATGAATATGTTGCTGATGTTGATGAAGGTGACCAACAACCCTATGGAGAAAGGGATAAGGCAACAAATCCATGATTAAGAAGATGGAGAGCGAATTCCACAATCCTCTGCAAGATACCGACTAAACTGGGAATGTCGAGGGTGTAAGTAGGATCCATGCAGGTAATGGTTTAATTATGACAATTGCATGGAATAGTAAAGGCAAGAGGTCTCACACCAAGTGGTTATTTAAAAAAATTTATAGAAATATATCATGCCCTGCGAATGTTGATATGAACTTAATAACTTGAACAAGTGAGGACTGGTGGTCGTGATTATAGCAATCCATCCTATATGACGTAGTCATGGTTAGGCCATGGTATGTTTAAATGCATAGTATTCCTGAATCAATACAAGGTAACATTGAGTGGATATGCATTAAAAGATTTTATAAATCTTGTAGTTATGCATTGAATGAATGCATATGAAAAGTTTGAGTAAATGTTGTAAATATGCATACATAAATATGGGTGCAAATGTTGTGATGCATTGCGTGAATGCATTGAGATAGTGCATGTGTTATTATGACTAACCAATGGCTGAAATGATGAATTGATAATAATTCTAGAATCCCTTCAAGAGTTGTTATGAATGCAGAATAGTAAGTGCATGAAGAGGGTAGTCATGATCGATTGGCTATCGGAATGCTCTATGGAAAAGCAAGGTGGTACAAATGATACACTTGTGAAGTAAGGAGTATCTAAACATTTCATTTAATTTGCATAAATGATGTGACTATACCTTACAATTTTAGTATGATAATGATTCGCATAAAGTAAAAGAGTTTTGGTAATATTGATGTGATTAACAGATGGAAGTGTTTGAATTCTATAATGCTGAAAATGTTTCAATGATTGTTACAGTAATGAAATGTTATATCCATGGAGACTAACAAAGTGTTTGGCTAATTGAAGTTCAGATTTCAGGTAGATTGTTTGGGGCATGGCAATGTGGGTAAGACCATGACAAAGGCCGAAATCTACCATGTGAAAGAGCCAAACCTCATGAGAAGAGTCTCATGGCTGTGAAAATAGTTTGTATGCAGAATGGGTTGTCAATTTGAACTGGTAAATTTCAGATTTGAGAAATTGCTGACAACTACTAACCACTATTGGCTTGCATAGAATTGTGTCAAGAGGACTTGTTGTAAGTGGATGTTCATGTTATGTTAGTAAGCATAAAATTATAATAAGCATAGTGGTGCCGCTTACAAGAAACCAACAAATGATGATCACCTCATTGCTAAGCAAATCAATTTCTGTAGTAGACAGAGTAGCAAATTCATATTGAATTTAATTACTAATGCCATTGCTTGGTTATGGAACAATCAAATTTGGATTGTATTAGTAGATAATGATGGACTCTTTGGCTACTTGATGAATGTGCCAGGGGTACACATTGCAGGAAGACCATGTGTGATGGCCTGCAAGAGCCAAACTTCATGGGAAGGTTTCCCCTATCTTGGAAATGGGTTTCGGGTGAAACTCCATTGGGCATTTTGGAAATGTCACATCTGCACTACATGTTTAGTAAGCAACATGAGTGAGATGGTGTAGATTATGTCGATAAGACATGTATGGGATATGGAATGTAAAAAGGAGTTGGGATGGCAAACCAAAGGACTGTCAACTCGGAGAAGGGAGCCCCCATTCCTCGTTAACGAAGGAATACTGCATCTGCAAATGGATAAGTGTTATGTGACCCTAGCTAAGAATATGCATGTCTAATTGTTAAATTCAATATGCATTGCATGTTTTGATTTTATTTCCATTATGACAGATTGGTTGAGTATGCATAGGGCCTACATGGCTCACATCGGAAAGGGGTGTACACGTTCTCGATGTTGGGTCATGAAAGGGTTTTCAATATTGACTACACCCTAGGGAGTGGACACACTCCTGGTGTTTCAATACTTGAAAGTGAATGATATGAAATATGGTTACAGTTTTAGAGCAATAACACTGATGAGTTTGCTCATATTGCTTATGTTGTCAGGCTAAACAGATACAATTTGGTGTTGCACACTAAAGAGAAAAGGTAAAAGGTTGTTGTGAGGGGTTGCGGTGTAAGGGTTGATGTGTATAAAAGGATGTTGTAGAGGTTGTGGGGATTGTGGGGATTTGATGAGGATGTTGTGGAGATTGTGGGTATTTGATGAGGTGTTGTGAAGGTGTTGCTGAAATAGGGTTGTTATATGCCTAGGGGCGCTCCATAGTAGATCCTTGACCTAGAAATGGTTGTGGTAAAGATTTCCTTCCAAGTTGGCGTGAAGGTGTACTGACTGGACATTAACTATTTGATGTTATGGAGCAGCCTGCGTGTTGACTTAACATCCAAGTCCATGGGCAATTCCAAGGCTTGCAAAGCAAAGCAGGACCTTGTGGACCAGAGAGGAAACGCACAATATAGATAAGTATTGGATTCTCTACAGCTTCTTGATTTCAAATATACATGTGTATATGATTTGGTTATGATATTCTAAGCTTTTGTTTAGAGGTAAAAACCAATGAGAATAAACTAAACATGTGAATCCATTCGATGCTTGAATATAGGTATCGCTGCGAGCGAGGACTATGAGGGCATCCTAGGGATGCATGTGGACATGTGATTGTCCTAAAGAGCTCAAAATGAGCAATAATAAAGAAGGTGCTAGTGGGACTGTGAAGGTCTTAGCAGCCAAGAGTTGTAGACAAACCATGTGGAGAGACTCCATGGTTGAGAGATCTGAAATAGACCATAGACACAAAGTGTCATGGCCAAGAAGGGTTGGTCCAGTGTTCACGGTGAAGTGAAAAAGGCTAAGAGCATGAAAACCACAGCGGTAGTGTGGGTTCCAGAATGGAACAAGACAAAGAAGGAAAAAACTCTTGCTGCTCTCTCTTTCCTTTTTTTATTATATATATATATATATATATGCAGTTATGAAAACAGAAGATTGTTGAGTGCATGTATGGCTGAAAATAGAATGTGTTTATTTGCTTGAAATAAATTGTGATTGCTGGAATAGATAATTCCCTACCCAAAAATGGACATGAATGAGCTCATGTGCCTGTTGAAAAGGCATGAAAAGTATGAAAGTCTCCTTGGTAAGACTTGGACTGCCATGTCAATTGGGCAATTAATTGACTGATTTTAATGCATGTATTATGCTTGGTCTAACAGAATTACAATGATGCATTCACAGGTGAGAAAAGTGAAATCCAGTTGTGCACATTGATCATGGCAGCCGAACAAAAGCTATTGGACTTGGCAAGAAGTCTCCTTCAAACAATTGCCAAGACCCAAAAAAATCTTAGAGAGATGCTCAAGATACAAAAAAAGCAGAATGAGATGAACCACCATATTTTGCAGGACTCTATTGGTTTGCAAAAAGAGGTAAAAAGCCTTCTGGGAGCAATCCGTAAGGGGAAGGAAAGTGGATCAATGATGGGGCATTCGTCCAATCGGTCCATTAAGAAACGTTCCAGGCATGAAGACTCAAAGGAAATTGAGCAGGTAAAGATGAAGCAGCCAATGAAATGTTGGAGATGCAGAGGACATCATTGCCGTCAGAACTGCCCAACAAGGGAACATCAAGAGGGTAGCAGCCAAAAAGTTCATAGAATTGGGGATGAGCCGAAAGCTGAAAACCAGCTGGAGAAGCTTGTAGAAGCCAAGGGGCTTGGTCCTGAAAGTTCAAAGTAAATAATTGAACGTAGGACAGATCTGCAAAATTTTGGAAATTTTGGATGTGTAAATTGTATATGTATGCCTAAGTATTGGAACACCAAGGACGATGTTATTCAAAGGGGGAAGGGAATGTAACACCCCGGTTTTGACCCCATTTGCATTAAAAGGTATATGATGTATATATTGTAATTAATCGTGGTGTGGAGCTAAAGGCAAAAGCCCCACCATTGATTTGGTTGTGTTATGTTTCGGCGATTGGAATCGTTGCCAATGGTATATCGTGCTATCCAACACCTTATAGTTTTGGCATCATGTAAATATGCACTTTAATTAAAATGAATCCAACCAGCTACGTCAATGCAACCATGATAAAAAAGGGCATGATTTTCCTAAGGATAAGGGGAGGGGACTATTACCCTTGGGCTAATGGGAAAAGCCAGGTGTCAGCTATTGAACCCATTTAGTTGTCACCCACCCTTTTGACTCACTCACCTTTCCTTGTCTCATCAGCCAACTACCACATTTAAAACTGTTGTTGTTAGTGGGCAATTATTGCTGGGTAGTGGTGGGTGGCAAGACTGTCAGTCCTTGCCCACATGCACAGTCCACCAGCAGGCTCATTCCCTCACGCAGAGAGCAAGGGGCGGACGACGATTCCATTCTCCATTTCTTCCATTTGGTCTTGCTCCTCCTCACGCATACGAGGGTTCTCTCACCTTCTCACGCACAGGATTCTTCATCATTTTCCTCACGCAGAGAGCTGGAGAAACCGTTTCTCAGTGAACCACGATCTTCATGTGTATGTTTTCCTTACCGATTTGTGGCCTGTGTATGTTTTCCTCTTGTCCATGCTGAGAGTCTGATTTCTCTCCCATTTTCGAACTGTGTAATTTTCCCGCTGCTTCATTGTGAGACCAAGGCTGTTGTTTTCCCCACGTTTTTGTTGGTTGTGGTGTTCAGTTAGGTTTTGGGCTGTTGTGAATTCTTAGTGAGTCGTTTTGGCCACGCTAGGGCCAAGAACGACTTAGGGATCGGATTTCCCCATCCAAGCTGTGAATTGCTTGTTTTGCTGCGTGTATGCAATGGTTGGTCTTCGAACTGTGTTGAAGTGGGACTGAAGGCTTGGTTTGATTGATAAACCTGGTGTGTTTGAGAGCCACACAGACAGAGCTAGAGGGTTGACTTTCTTCTCCACGACCCCTGAAGAGCACTGGAAGGGAGGTCAGGGACTGTGTAGCAGAGAAGGGACTGATTTCCTGTGTTGGGTGTGTGTGAGTGTCCTAGAAGTCAGGTTAGTTCTAGTGTAGGTGTCCTTAGCTCTTCAATGAGCTCACCAACTTAGCATTCAGCTTTCCCAGCTCCTTTATGGCCTGATAAACCCGACTGTGTTGGCTTGGCTATGTGTAAGCCTACTTGTTCCTTATTCCTTGGAAAATCATGCCCAGCTCGAGGGTGGCAGTGTTGCTGAGAAAGTAAGGAGCACGCTAGCCTATGGTTGGGTGGAACGTTGCAGCGACGTAGCTGACTGCAGAACAAGTTCTTCATTAAAAGATAAGTATTCCTGACTATTTCATCTCTGCAATTATATCTAATGTTTAATGAATTATGATGAACATGTTGAATGCCAGAATGTATGTTTTGCTTCCACTGTATGCTTAATAATTATGCATCGCTACATGCTTTACTTCAAAGCATCCGGTTGATTTTTATGTACATGATCATGGGGCTAGTTGCCCGAGTTAGACCGTATTGTGGTAGCATCTTTTTCGTCAGTCGGAGGGTCAGAGACGTTACACAAAGTTTCATAACCAAGTAGTAGGTACAGACTCAAATCAATTTCGAAAAGTGTTTCTTAAACCAACGTTCACCTTCAACAGGCAGTCCTGTCACCTCTGCAATTGAACCCTCATTTAATTCAAAACTCAAAGTTTGGAAATTTACAGATTAACCAATATAACTCTTACCAAAAGACTTGGTCACTTCAGCATTGTAGCACTTAATTCTTTCAAAGAAAGAATACCATCCCGCATCTATCAACAGCTTATCACATTATGGAAATTCATCTTCCCATTTAGTGTTAATCGGCTCAAACCTGCAAAGCTTACCACTAATTTTCCTCATGTTGACACATGCTATCAAACACCTGCTAAATCAAACTGTTATGGAATAAACACGAATTCAAATGAAGAACAAGTGTTTTGGGATGAGATAGTCGACAAGCCCAAGGAAATAGGGTATCATTAATTGAGAATCATGAAATATATGAAATTCATTGAATGAAACTTGAATACAACTCGATCATCATTTCAACAACTAGAGATAATCTCTGATGGGATTTTTAAAACGCCACGTACTTCAAGACAAGCAGTATGCCACTGGTTTTATGATTTGGCAATCCGACGGTGTTCACATGCATAGCCCCCATATAATTCATAGTCGGAATGTGTCAAACTATATGTATTAATCATAATGCACAAATCTCAAAAAATGAGTTAATTTTGACATGCAAAATTATATTTTGAAGACTTTAGGAAAGACCTAAAACAAATGAGTCAAAATTTATTACATTAATCATGAAAATGCATAGAGAAAATAAAAAAATTACTAGGCAAATAAGGAATTGAAACCTAAGCACTATGGTTAAACTCTAGAAAATGTATGGAAAAACTAAGGTACAACTCCAGTTCTAACATCGTGATCTTTAGGCTGAGACCATTACAAAGAACAATTCAATTACAGAAAAGTTTCCTCAAAATCCATATAGTATATACAGTCAAAACTGATTAATTTGCAAATTATGGTTCTATAACAATTAGATCCTCTTGAAAAAATACCTCATTCAATGCATGTAGGCTGATCAGCAGTTTTCGTCGCAACATATTCCCAAACACATAAATGCAGATCAAGTTGCTAAATATCTAAGATAACAAAATTCATGTCTTTGACAAGTAAATTAGAGTGTTAAGCAGTCTGCTATATGACACGTCACAAAAATTGAACCATTACCATGCTTCTAGCTTAGTAACATCATCACATTAAACTGCTTAATGAGCATAAGCCGAAGATCCAAAATGGGCTTCAAGATAGTAATTGACAAGACATATAATCAAGTGTACATCATAATTAGACTGATCACCTCAAATTGATATCCAAGACTAATTATATATTACATAAAAAGATTCATTGACCACTGAAATTCACCGTTGTGAAGATCGTATGCTGAGTTGAGTTATGAATATTTGCACTTTTGATGCTAGAACAACTGAAAATCTCATCAGGATGTTGTCTAGTGGCAAGTTGTGTGATTAACGCAATGATGGCTCAAGTTCAAAAAATGGCGTCTTCACTCCATGTGCTAACATGGTCTTCTTTGCAGATAAGACCAGATGCAAGTCCTGGGTGTGACTTTGATGGAATATAGATATCCCTTAGTTGCAGTTCTTAGCCAAAGGTAGTCTGTTTGTAATTTGTAAAGGAAATTTTGTATGGAGTTTGGTACCCTCTCTCTAGTTGAAAATGTGATTTAACTACCAAAAGAAGGAAAAACTAAAAACCATGCAGCCATACCCATGGAGTCCCATGTCTTGACCAGTATTTCTGACGCAGTAACAATACCTGTCATTACAAACCCACCAATCATAATTTTCCATTAACCAAGCTCCTTTAATCTACTCTAAAACAACCCATAAAAGGTTGAATCATAATCAGCTTCTGCATATTTGCACATTCAATAATATAGCTTACAATTAGAAACAATTACCAGAATGATGCATGAGAGTAACATTCGATAATCAGCAAAAAGTAAAAACTCAATCTTCACTCTGATCCGCTCTTTAACAGAGAGTCAGGGAGGGAAACTTCAATTTCTGAGAATAACAATGCAGAACGGACCCCTGCTCTAATCTGTAATAACTCAGATTTACTGTACTTGATTCGTTCATCTTTGAGACAGACAAGAAGCATGCATGAGCAACTAATCAAAGCCAAATTCCAATTCTCAAATTCAGATATCCAACATCAAAGACAGAGAGCATAAGAATGGGGCAAATGAAAAACAAACCTATGAATTTCCTTTGAGTTGGGTTCTCATGCAGTGAAGATGAGGAGGTTCTACTGCCAGATTTTCTTCCACGCTTTACTGTAAAGGCTTCTATAGTCTCATGCGAAAACATTTTATTACGACTGTGATGAGTTTGGTCCTCAACGATTGTTACAATATGTTCATGCTTTAATTGCAGTTGAGGATAAGTTTTCCAAAATTCCAAAAGTCCCTCCTTGGTTAAAAGCCAGCAATCTCTTAGATCCAGTACTTGCAGCAGTGGGGGTGGTACAAATGAACATAGACCAGTTTTTGTCACAACAGCACCTTGGATGCTAAGATATTTTAGCTTTGGAAGAGAAGACACTGTGTGAAGAGAAATGTCTGAGAGAAAGTCACTTCTGAGAGAAAGATGATACAATTCCTTCAAGAAAGTTAGGGGCTGGCAAGCCAGATCAGAAATGCGAGTGTTTTCTAAGTCTAAGATTTCCAAGTGTTCAAGTTGTTGAAGAGAAGCTAGTGAAAATTGTAGATTTGAATCAATCTCCCCTACACGAACGAAACCTGAACACAACAAATAGAGATTAATTGCTTGAAACTTCAACCTTAACTATGCCAAAATTACCTGCCAGAATTATACCTTTGATATTTGTATGGCTCAAGATGATGCTACGTAGTGCAGGAATGAGGCCCAAATTTGCAAGGACGTTATCATCCACCATGGTGTGAGATAATGAAATGAATTCAAGTTTGGGAACATTTCCAGCTAAAATAGCTATAGCATCAGAAGTGACTCTCGTAGTACTTAGGTTAAGATGTTTTAAATTTGCTCCAATGTCGGCCACTGTGTTCATTGATGAGTCTCTCACTCCAGTGCAGCTGAGATCTAGGCACTCAAGCCTATCCATACCAGCAAGGAAAGAGACATTTTCTATAGACGATCCAGATAGATCCAGAAAAGTCAAATTTTGAGCATGAAGGGAAGAAAGCACGCGGTAAGCATCTATGAAATTTGCCCCAGAGAAATGTAGTGTCAGTAATGATGTTTCAGGTTCTTCCAATCCGTCAAAAACAGATTCAATGGTACATTTGCTCATGTTTAAAGATGTAAGAGAAACCAATGCTGGAAGTTGAGTGACATTTGTCCATGCCAAATTCAGGCAATTCAATTTAGAAAAAGCTTTGAGAAGAATAGCCCCTTCATTAGAAATCTTGCTACCCCACATATCTAATTGGTGTAACTGAGTCAGAACCTGCAGACATACAAATGTTTCAAAACTTAGAAACTGTTGGTCCCCTTTGCAGAAATATTATTAATAACTCTGTGCTTCAGTTTTTTCTCACTTGAGAAGTGATTATAACAAGAGTCAAAATGTAAAGAAATTTTGATTCAATACAAATTACAATAATCAAAGAAGCAATTCACGTATTGCAAAGCAAGTATGCAGAGGCTTGTATACAATTGTCAATAACACTAAGAGACGGGGTTTGTGAGCAAGGGTAAGCATGCATACATTAACACTTGGTCAAGGGTAGATACTAGACAAGGATCTAGGCTTCTTCTACTTGTAAGACTTCTGAGAAAGCATAAGGGTAGTAGAACTCCATGATCCTATATGACTAGATTGGCAATACTTAATCAATGGTGACAGTACACTGTTAAGAACTTAAAGGTACTGCATGTATAAGACATCGAAAGATGTGATGTGAACAGTCACACTTTTATAGTTACATGGTTCCATTAGAAGATCTAAGTAGGTCCATGTGACACTTACCCTCTTGAAAATAAGCAATAGCTGATATCGTCATTGATTGCATCCGAGATTTATTGGATGAACTATCTTATAGATCTTGTTCTTTATACAAAGGGAGCTTCATCAACAATGTGTCCAAGATATATCATATAATTATTTGACTCCATTATTCTGTCTTGTAATTTTTCTCGTCTTTTTTAAATGTAACATTTCTTTATTTGACCAATATTGTCTGCATTTTTTCTAGGAGGGTTGAAGGATAGTTAAGAGTAAGCAGTGACAGTTCATCAAAGATATCGTAAGCTTGAGGCATAAATAGCTTGTTTCGGTAGAAGGTATTGGCTGTAATTCTAACGTCAGTGTCTCCTATGGTTTTAAGATCAAGAATTGTTACATAAATCTATTCTCTGTTTAGATTAATATGTTGTATGTATTCGTAAAGCGCTAGTAATAATTTCTGCTGGAAGGATTTAAATCTAGAGTCTAGTGTCTATTTATTTCAAGAGGGATGCTTATTCATAAAGCACTAGTAGTAGTTCTGCTGGAAAGATTTCACTCTAGAGTCTATTTATTTCAAGAGGGATGCACCTTAAATCAAAGCCTTTTATCTCTGTTCAAGTAGCTACTGTACATACAGCTTTTGTTTACTTTTGTATAGAAACTTGCTTGCTGAAAGCATCTGAACAATACTGCTTTGTAATAAGAACTAAAAATGGTAGAAACAAACAAGGTCTTGAGCCACATTTAGCAACGTACTTGCAAGGAAGAAACCACCAAGTCTGTAACTGGTAAGCCACCCAGGTCTAAGGAGATAAGAGATGTCAGGACAGAAAGTCGAGCCACTCCATCTGCCTTTATTCCAGTCTCCGAAATACTCAAAACTTTCAAGTTTCGAATAGAGAGTAGATGTTCTAAACCTGCATTAGTAACCCTTGAACATCTTGACAAATCCAATTCTTCCAAGGTTGTTATTCCTGAAGCCAATGGAAAAAGCACTGATGATTAGAAGGTGCCATTAGCTGCCCAGCCAAAACGATGAAATAAAATACTCCTCTTTCATGCTTCTTGCAGGTCATTACCAAAATTTTCAATTGTCACTATGAATAAGTCAGTATCATTTTAAAAAGATGAAAAGTCCAGGTTTCTTTCTCAAAACAAAAGTGAAACTATCAACCAAAACAGTTATCTCCTGGGAATTTATCAGTAAAATATTAACAGACTGTACTTAGGTAGGGGGGACCCCATAGTCATGGCTTACTGGTTCGTTTTAATCATCAGAAAGGCCACATCTTTTCCAAAATAAAAACAAAGGAAGAAATCAGATCAACTTGGAAACTTACCGGCGAGATTCCAGAGAGCAGAATTGTTCACTGCCTTGCAGTCTGCTAGGTTTACAAGGCGCAAATGGCGGTAAGCTCCCAAATATGCCAACCATTCTGTGTCAACGAAGGTTAATCCCTTCAAATTTACCTCTTCCACACTCTGCTGAAAGACTCTGTACAGAAAGATAAAGAAGAATGCAACCCTAAAATCAGTTTGGACGAATGATCATAAGATCAATATTACCCCTATTTTTGGGTACACCCACTTTCGACATCAGGACAGACTTCATACGTGTGCAGATCATATAAAATTCACATTAGTCGTTGGCAAATCGCCACACACTAACTACTAAATCAAAGCCACAATGCCAGATCTCAAGAACTAAAATATGGGAAGGCACATGGAAATTGGAATACATACTCGAGTAGCGGCGGCGCAAGTAAGCGGCGTTTGAGAAGGCCATTGAAAATCAGGCCTCCAAGATGACTTGGCATCCTTTCCAATGTCCGTTTCTGTCTCCGCCATACCTCCACAGTCTCCTTACTCTTACACGCTGCATCTATGCACATCTGCACCAACCTTCCATAATCCCTGCCTCCATTACTTTGTATCACTTCATTTCTTGCCATTTTCCTTCTACTCCACCAAAACCCAAACCCACATTTCAGTTACGGCAAACAGTAGAGGGATTACCAATCACTGCAAACTCATTACATGGTTATGATTTGACAAATACACCTGCAAACCCATCTCCTTCAGTATGATTATGCTGTCTTCAGTAGATTACAAAGATTAGTTAATAATTTCCATCATCCTCACACACTCAAGCATTCAAAGTGAGTAAGCTAGTACCGTTCCAGTGCCCCGTGGATTTCCCCCCTCTTCAACAGCTTTATGGATGGAGGGCAGTATCAACTCTTAACCAGCCACAATAGTGGTTAACTCAAAGGGAATCGATCCTGCAACCCCTTGGGCATGATGCCTTGATGGAAAAATTATATACATATATATGTATGAGAGTTAAAGGGAATGAATCCGGTAACCCCTTTGGGCAAGGTGCTTAATCAAATATATATGTGTGAGTACTGGGGCGTATATGCACATACGCTTCTAATCTTGAGGGTTTTGCTCAAGGCTATATATATTTATATAGGTGTAGTCTAAATATTCTACTTGTTTTGTTTTGTTCGGAGAACCGTTGGAAAATTTGTAAACAAATTTAAAATTAAATATATTAGTTATGAAAATTGCTTAATTTGGATGCCATAAGGGTATTTGTTTTGTTTTGTTCAGAGAACCGTTGGAAAATTTGTAAACAAATTTAAAATTAAATATATTAGTTATGAAAATTGCTTAATCTGGATGCCATAAGGGTATTTGAGGGTGTTGAATCTATTTATGAATTCAAAAACACAATCTAAACACTTTCAAATTTGTATTATATCAAAAAAAAATTTACTAAATTCTGACGGAAAAGTTCAAAGAAAAAGAATAAGTAAACTGCTCCACATATATAGTGTGTGTGCTGGCAGACCATGGTAGAAGTGGAGTAGAAGTGGAAGGCATGTTTATAGATGTGTGTCTGCAAACGCACACAGACACACAGACTCCAGAGATATGGGTCTGTGTGAGAGAGAACCATCTACCCAAAGGCCAAAGCATGTGCTAACCAGGATGCCATAGGTCATACATTCAAATCCATTCAAGTCCCTTGGAATTACAATACACTATCAGCTGGCAATTAAGCTGCCCTTGATCCTGATATTCCGCATAAGAAGGGGGCACCTTGCAAGGTTTCCTTTTATAGAGAGAGAATGTTCGAGTCAGTAAGACAAACTGCTACCAAATGTACATCTCGAAGCCTACTGATCACCAATATCATTATACAAATTTCAATAGAGAGCTATAGAAACATTGGAATAAACCCTATTATTAACATTTCTTTAACCATTCTGATATCATTTCCAGAGTCTTCTCAAAAAAATTACAAACACTACTGTTACATTTTATAACCCCTGCCATATTTTTCTCCAAACCCTAGTTAAAATTTTTACAAAACCCTCCCAGATTTAACTTCTATTTTAAATTTCAAATCATCCATACCCAAAGACGTCTGTTCTCCTCTTTGAATATCGATATAATATGATGTTTTCAATAGATAACCAGACTATTTCAATTTTTCTTTTGCATTTTCCTGTAATTTTCAGTGACGACAACGATTGCTCTGATGATAAAGAAGTAAGAAAACGGATCTGTTCTCTTTTTCTACTTGCCATTAAATATGTTAGAATTTTGCAGTTTTTGGGCATCCAAAAGCTGACAATTTTTTTAAAAAATGAAAAACAGAAGAAGTTGGGCATGGATCTGTCGTTCTCAGACTACTTGGATTTGGTAATGGGTATGAGGAAGATTTCACTTACAGGCACAGATGTCGTTTCCTTCCAATCCGACCTCAAGGTTTGCTCCTATATTTGTCAATGTACAAAATGAATTAGCAGTGATGAATTGAATCTCATATAAATCCCACATTCGAGAGACAAACTTTTATAACCATAAATAAATATAAAGAGACAAACCTTTGCTATGTCGGTTTCCACTTAAAATTCAACTTTTTAATGTGATTGTTCTACTTTGCTATGTTTCTGGGTAAATCAATTAAAACATTTTTTATTTTAATAAATTATGGTAAAAAGTGAAAAAATTAATTCTATTTGGAATGATATTGATTAAATATTTTTTTTAATAAATTAAGATAAAAGTGGAAAAGCTAATTATATTTTGAATGATATTGATTAAATCAGAGTTTGAGCATGTATTGATGGATATATAACCTTTAGAAATGTATTTCTTTTTAATAAATTATGATAAAAGTGAAACAATTTAAATACATTTTGAATGATATTGATTAAATATATTTTTTATTTTATCATAATTATGGATTATGATAAAAGTCAAAAAGTTAATTATATTGTGAATGATATTAATTAAATATTTTAAAATAATTAACTATTTTTAAAATTAATAATTAAATTTTTATTAAATTTTAAAAATGATATCAAATCATAAAGCAATTCACTTTTTATCTAATTAAATAATATAACAATTAACATTTTGTCCAATTTTTAAAATGATACCAAATCATAAAACAATTCACTTTTATCAAAATAGACAATATAAAAATGCATATATAAAAGTATACCATATAGCAATTAACTTCTTATCCATTTTTTAAAATTATATCAGATCATAAAGCAATCCACTTTTTTATCAAAATAGACAATATAAGAATACATAGAGATGAAATAACTATGTACTATATGAGAAGGAATTTTTTTTCAGGAGGAAAAAAAGCATGTCCTTGTTATTCTTATTAAGAATCAAAGGGCATCAATCCAGCCATCCCAGAAGTGGGTTACAATTCATAAGTATACAGCTCGTATGGTCTAAAATCACCTCGAGACGCTGCCAGGGGGAAAGGCATTTACAAATAAGAGAAAGTTCCCATCAGAAATACTGTCTCATCATAAATGGAAAGTCTCTTCAGCCACATCTACCGAGTACCAAAGGGGTAAGATCAGCAATCTAAAAGAGGCCGCTCCATGAGCAGCATATCAACAATCAAAACGAGGAGGAAACTCCTCAAGATGAGAAGGAACTTATCATAAATGCAAGAATAAAGTGAAACATGTTGGGAATAAACAATAATATTTTGTAACATAAAGTTAATATTAAGTATTGATATAAAGTCAATATCAAGTATTGATATAAAGATGGAAACGTCTTCTTTATCAAAATTGTAACATAAAGTCAATAGTAAGTATTGATGAAAGATGGAAACATCTTGTTTATCAAAATTAGTAGAGGTTTTTTTTTTTTAAATTGATTGTTTTGAACCTGGTTCTCTCGTGTTGGTGGTTTGATCTAAGTTCTCTGCTGGTGGTTCATCTGTAGGGGAGCTTCGTGAGGAGTTTGTCTTTTGAAGAAGCGATTTCTTGCCTGGGAGAGCTCGTGGTCTGAACCATTGGTCTGCAGCTCTATCAACAGTCGATTGGTGTGAACAAAGATCTTTGCTGGTGGTTCTTCTTCTGCAGGGATTTCGAGGTGTTGTGTTCTGTGGTGAAGTGTCGGCGTGGAGTTCTGCCTTGTTTTCTTGCCTGGGGTTTGGAGCTCGTGGTTTGTTCATTGGATTTGTTGCTTCCGCGTGGTGTCTTCTAAGTTGACAACAGTCGATTGGTGAGTTTTCTTGTGCTAAGATTTGTTCACTTTTCTTGGGCAGATTGTTCTCTCTATGTTCATAAGGACTCCCTGCCTTTGGAGGATCAACAGTCTTCTGGAGGTCGTTCTTATGGATTCCAGTGGGGTTCCTCCTCTGCCTCTTCCTCCTGACTTAGAACCTTTCAAGAGATTGATTGCTTTCTGTTGTAAGAGAAAAGGGGGGCCTGCTCAGAAATTTGTCAAGAAAGTGGATATTCCTTCAATAGAATTACCTATTGATCGGATCTATCGGTCAGCTTTAAACATTTCTGAACGAGGGCTAATTGGGAAATTCACTGACCTCGAGCCCTCTCCAAAGGCCATTGATGGTTGGGTGCAGAGGAACTAGAGACCATTAGTGTCCGAGGGTATTCGTAATCATTTTGTTGGAAGGGGATATTATGATTTCATTTTTTAATCAGAAGATGACCGTGACCTTATCTTTCGAAATGGTCCATACTTCATGGGACCACAGGGTCTCTAGTTGAATAAGTGGACCCCTGATTTTGATCCCACACAGGATGTTCCGTCTGCTGTCTCGGTCTGGGTAAGGCTCCTGCACTTCCCTCTTCATTGCTGGAACTCAGAAGCCCTTGAAACCATTGGGAACAAGTTGGGTAAATATATTGACAGGGTTGTGAGGAAAGACCAATTTCCATGTGCAAGGATATGTGTTGAAGGTGATTTAGAGATAGGCCTGCCCGAGGCAATCAATTTAACAGTTGCAGAGTGGTCTCATATCCAGGAGTTGAATTTTGAACAAATTCCCTTTAAATGCAGATTCTGCAATGGTTACGGCCATTTTGCCTGAAATTGTAAGAAAAAATATGAAGAGGAAATTGAAATCGAGAAAGAAGACCAATGGACCGAAGTCCAGAAAACAGGAACTTCCAATCATGGCCCTAGAAAAAAAGGTAAAGTAGGTAATTCAATGGTTGGTGACACTGCTATGGGGAAGAATCCTTCTATTCTACAGGTGGTAGATAGCTCCAAATCTCCTTCCAATCACTTTGTTGTCCTTAGTTCTTCTGAAGCCCTTGAAGAAGGGGAAATGCATCAATGGGATGGGCATGAGATGGATTCTACAGTGAATCATAGCAACTTCGGATCAAGCTGGTCCATCTTTATCAGATCCTCTTTGAGTTGGAGCTCCTTCCCTTATCACTCCTATTGGTGTTATCTCTTCCCCTTCTTATGCAGATATAGCCCATAAGAAGTCGGCTCATAGCTCTAAATCTTCTAATGAAGATTCTTTTGAGCAGCTCTCCCAAAAGGCTCGTCGGAAGTCTAGGAAGGAGGTATGGGAAGAAGAGGCTGAGAGGTTAAAGATGCAAGGCAGCCAGTCCACCATTGAAATGTCTTATGGAAGGAATAAGAGAACTAGGCCTCCTAAGGGAGTAATTATTCCCTCTCCCTTGAGCAAATAATGCAGATCGTCTCATGGAATTGCATGGGATTGGGGAACCCAATCAAAGCTGAAGCAATCAAAGACCTTATGAGAATGATCCCTTCTGAAATTATCTTGCTTCAAGAGACAAAGATTAAGGAGGAAGCTCTCCTACTTCTTAGAAAATCTAAATGGAAACTGACTGTTGCCAAAGTTGTCAGTACTAGAGGCTCCTGTGGGGGATTAGCAACCCTATGGTGTGAAGAGAATTTTCAGTTAAAAAACTGGTTTCCCACCCAGCATTGGATTTTTTCAAAGCTCTACCATCTTGCCAGTAAGACCTCTGTTGCCCTGTTTAATCTTTATGTTCCAGTTAATTACTCTGGAAAAAGTGATTGTTAGACTTCATTGGCAGATCTCCTATGTCACATGCCCCAATTTGCAAAACAATTTAATGTTATTGAGGAACATTATGTTATATTTTATGCTAAGTTTGTAATTGATGACCAAGTGGGGTCAAGNAATAAACGATGAGACAACAGCTTAGGGAAGCTATTAAAAGAGTGTTAATTGGTCACTTAGTGGAGGAGACTAGGTGGAGAGTATACTGACAAGTGGCAGCATCCTCAAACTACTTCTAACTGTTGCAGGTGGCAATTTACCTATATTTGTGGTCCTGATTCACCAAGAAAGTGGAATTGGAGCAAGTGGCTCATTAAGTAAAAAACTGACCCAGAAGACCTAGGCATTTGTTATAAAAAATTTCATTGAAGACAGTTGGGGCAGCTCATTCTAGAAGTGTGATCATTTAGGGTGAATGAAGTACACATTGAAAAATTCGATGGAGGGGACTGATTGAAGTGAGTTTGAGGGGTTAACTGCTGGGGACTGAACTTGTGCAACTGTTAGGTTGAAGTTCTTATTGCTGTGAGCAGGTTTGGATTACTGCTATAATTTGACTAGTCAGGTGATAGAAGGTCTAAAGGATATATCCTTCACCCAGTACTCTACCAGGAGGACCAAGAAACAGGCTCGGGGGTCCTGAGGAAGTGCAGACTAAGCTTTCTCTAGGAATTGGTTGGGAGGCACTGCCTCCTTAAGCTACTGTCACCTCATCATTCGACAGGTTTTTATTTGTTTAGGTTATTTATAATTTATTTACTGTTTTCAGCAAATGATTACTAGTTTTTTTTCAAAGATATGCATCTTATTGTTTTGTTAGGGTTTATACAGAAAAGAGCATTGTTTATTGATAACTTAGTGATTGTAGATTTTGTTTAAAATAGTAGTGTTATTGCTAAATAAAAAGTGATGAGAATAAATTACCACACTGTACTTTCCAACGCCTTGTATAGGCAGTACTCTAGTACAGTTGGTTGATTAAGTAGATGCGATGTTTTGTTTATCAACTCTAAATAAAAATTGCAAATGATTTCTTTTATAGATTCATATGAATTGTTTACATAAATTTTTGTTGTACTTACTTTATCTACTAAAAGTAACTGTACTATTTATTTACAGGAAAAGAACTGAATATATATATAATAATTATTAGTAATCATACTAATCACATAACTATTATTAGTACTAATATTTATTATAAACATATTAAGTAAAGTTAAATTAATAAATATAGGAACAACAAAACAAAATAGTATTTAGGGTTTATGAAAGATAGGTTTTATCTTTGGTTATAGACTTGCATAATCTTACTCATAACATAAATTTTAATATCTGTAAAAATTACTGAAAATAAAATAGAAAATTAGAACTAAAATTTATTCCTGTAAAATCTATTTTATTACAGGACTGTACGATCCTTAAAATAATAACCTTTCTGAACGAAAGCAGAGTACTAAATTTACTCTTTAACACTGTAAAAATTTAATAGTAAAAATACCTATAAATCAATTATATTAAACGAATTTCTAGAATTTAATAACTATGTACACAAGTTGATAGAACGAAACAAAACAAAGGTATTGGCTTGTGGCCTTTTATAACAATGGTCAAGGCTTAAGCATGTATTAACATTTTATACAAGTTTTAAACAAAAAAATAACAATTTAAAACTTAAACCATCGCGGCTTCAGCCAAGTTTTTAAAGCAAAAATCGTTTTCATCTTCCAAACCGTAAAGGCTCTTTTAAGTAAAACCCAAGTTACGGCTGCAATAGCCTTCAAATTTCTTGCACATAACACCCTTTAGGGTTTTCTTTATAGAAACAAAATGACAAGAAGTAATCTAACAGTAAATACCCAAGCTGAGTCCACAATCGGCAGTGAAGCTTTCCCATCTTTCTAACCACCATGACATCAATATAGGAGAAACCCTCAATGCAATCGGGGCTTAGCAAGGTCTACGTAATTGAAGTTTGAAAGCACGAGCTTGTCTCCAACTTCCGATTCGGTGAAAGGAACCTGCGCAGAGTAACCATTTTAATGGTTAGAAATCTTTTAAAAGTAAATTCTAAATATCCTTCTTTGAAAGAAAAGAAAAACAAGATAGGTCGTTACTTGCTAATGTTTCTAGTCTGTAAAAACCGAGACTGCACAGCCTTTGAGTCAATTCGTGGGCACTTTGGAGAACTTTGCCTCAGTAGCTTTTGTGTCGTAACTTCTGAAAACCCTAAGTCACGAATCCAAAGGAAAAACAAGCAGTACCAAGCTAAAACAAAGACCATTCATTTACAAAGCTCTGTCTACTGTTTCTTTATCTTAAATACCAACTCAGTCCCTAAATCGATGAAGGTGCACGATTTTACTCACACAGTTTCTTCACAGCAGTCGTAGAGCTCATAAATCGGTAATTACTTCTCACAAGACCAAGCTCACAGTGGAAATGGGAAACTGGAGGACAACAAGGAGTAATGGTGGCCACGAGCTCCCAGCTCGGCCGCACCAGACAAAGAACCCCTCGCCCTTTGCAAAATGAAGGTTAGGGCACACACAAGTCAACTTAACCAATGACTTTGCCACCTCCACATGTCCTTCGAGATTTATCACCAGTGTGGGCAGAAGTTCTATAGTCACGATTGCAGTTTTAAATCTGCAATTAAAATCATTATATATCAAATCCTACAATCACTAAATCAATGCAATTGCTATAGTATTTTACCTTTGAAATATTTCAATACTTGGTATATTAACTATAGGAATAATATATGGATACTTCTCTAGGGTTTATTTTATAAATTAAATTATCTTACTAACTATGTTTGGTATAGTTATAAGACTTTTGTTTTATATTAAACTATATAAGAAGGAGATCCTACGGTTCCTTGAAGTACCCTTTTGTTTTGGTAAAAGTTGGGAAGTAAAATGACAGCTAGAACCCAAGCAATAATAAGAACTCTTATATGATGCCAACCAACTGTCTTATCTTAAAGATTTTACTAAATCAACTTGTGAAAAAAAAATATAGTCTATAGTTAAAGGTGCACCAGAAATTTAAGTGATTGATACAAGTGAAAAGAATTTCAAGATAAGAACTATAATAGTTAGAAGGAAAAATTTGTTCAACCAGGTTCACAACTCTTAATGCATTGGGTAGTTAGAGCTACAAGTATGCATAGTTCATAGACTTATATAATAGTCTTAAATAAATTTCTAACATCCATTTAACGAGTAAACAGCTAAGAGTCGAGATTCCAAAAGTTTCAATTCAACTCTTATATCTCTGATTCCAAAAGTTGGCAATCCTGTCTCGCTGAATGATTTTAGACCCATCTTGCTCCGCAATTGCATCTACAAAGTGGTTACTAAGGTGATTGTGAAAATACTAAAGGGGATTTTGTATCAGCATAACACTGAAGAACAATTTGGTTTCTTGGATGGGAGACAGATTCACGAAGCCATTGGGGTATCCTAGGAAGGTCTCCATAGTATGAAAACAAAAAATATTAAGGGGGCTATCCTGAAAATCGACCTCTCCAAATCCTATGACAAGGTAAGTTGGTTGTACTTACGTATGTTGCTAACACATCTTGGGTTTGGAATTGCTTTTATTAGGTGGATTATGAGTTGCATCATTACTGTGTCCTTTTCGATCCTAATCAATGGTGTTGCATCCCATTTTTATCATGCTGAAAGAGGGCTGAGATAGGGATTCCCTCTGTCACCACTTCTCTTTTTGTTAGTGGATGAGGGTTTGAGCAGGACTATAAGGGAGGGTAAAAGATTGGGAACTTTCAAAGGAATTCAGATTTCTCAGCATCTCCAATTGACTCATCTTTTGTTTGTGGATGACGTTCTTATCTTCTGCTTGGGATTAGCCATAGACTTGAATACACTTTTTGATATCCTGAAGTTGTTTTATAAATCCACTGGGATGGAAATAAACATCAGAAAATCTACTTTGTCCACCCACATGTTAAGCGAGGAGGAGATGCAGGTATACTCTGGGATTTTTCCTTACAGGATGGGAGGTTTGGATGGAGGGTTGAAATATCTTGGGTTTCATTTAAAACCTAATAATTATAGGAAACATGACTGGAATTGGTTGTTGGACAAGATGGAAAAAACAGTTGAAACTCTGGAGTCATAAATGGTTGTCCAGGGCTGGTAGACTGGTGTTGATTAAAGCAGTCCTTGAAGCTATTCTAGTCTACTAGATGTCATTGGCATGGATTCCAAAAGAAATTTTGGAAGCGACTCGTAGAACCTATTTTTTTCGTTTTTTGTGGAGTGGTAAACAAGAGGTGCAGGTGAATCCATGGGTTCGATGGGAGAGGATTGCTTTCCCGAATGGTTTGGGAGGCTAGGGCCTCAAAAATATCTTTTTTTTTCTAAGTCATTAGCAGCGAAGGGGAGATAAACAATCTTAAAGACTGGAAGCTTATGGACACAATTAATGCTTTAGAAGTATATTGGCCTTATTTCTGTGGAAGATTGGATTCGGATCCCTGCGAAGATGCATGCTAGTGGATCGGTCATTTGGAAGGCTGTGGTTAAGTTGATTGATGTAATTGAATCTAGTCTTGCATGGTATGTGGGGAATGGGAGGAAACCGAGAGTTGGTGAGGACCCGTGGGTCGGTTTCACCCAAAAACATCGGTTGCATGAGCTTGCGGTGGATGTGATGAGATAGAAAGGTATTGTATACCTATCCCATCTAGCTGCACCTATACATGAGAAATGGTGGGATCAAAATTGGATACCTGCAAGGGAATTGGAGCTCCCTGAGTGAGCAAAAAGGGATATGGAACTTTATATTGGGGCTTTGAACCAGGCTCAGATTAAGCTCTGGGACAGGGATGATATTCTCATTTGGGACATGGATCCGGGTGGGAGATATACTCCAAAGGCGGGGTATGTAAAACTCAGTGCTGATTGTTTTAACAAGGATGCAATTTGGTGGTGGAAAACACCGTGGAAAATAAAAATCCCACCTAAAACCATAATTTTTATGTGGCGTGTCTTGGAGAATAAGGCTCCTACCTGGGACAATTTGCAGAAAAAGGTGTTTCCAGGGGCCCGGTTGGTGTTCTCTTTGCAAGGTTGAAGGTGAGTCTATGATGCATCTTTTCTTACAGTGTATTTTTATTAAAGAGGTGTGGAAGGAATGTTCTAAGGTCCTTGGCACCCCTTGCATTTGGGACGGGCTATCCATTCTACGGGCTTGGGAAAATTAGAGAAGGATGGAATCTCAAGAGTCGATGACGACTCTTCCTTAATTGGTTAATTGGGGCATTTGGCTAGCTCGAAATAACTTAATTTTTGTTGATAAAGGTTGCACTCCTGAAATCACAGCCAGCCTAGCATGTGGAATATTATCTGCTTTTCAACAACACATCAGGGTCAATAAATAGAGGGATATTTTGGATATAGAGGTTGACAGAACGATGCCGTGGGGTTTTTTTTTATGGGGCAGCGCAAGAAAATCTCTATGGGGGAGGAGCTATTCTCTTTCTTTCATAATCACATTCTTTTGAATTAATGGTTGGGCTAGGGGAAGGCAGTAACAATTATGCTAAGCTACTCAACTTCTTCTCATTTTTGCAGCAGAGAAAGGGTGTAGAACTCTTAATGTATGTGGAGACTCAATGAATGTGATTAACTTGACCAAGGGGATCCAACTTTGCATAAATCTAAGACTTGCCAACATTTTAACTTCCATAGTAGCAGTTTTAGACACTTATGCCTCTTTTTCATGCAGACATGTCTACAGGGAAAATAACAGGGATGCGAACAAGGCCTGGAAGGAGTGGCTACGATTAGACTTGGGACAATGGAAGATTCCAGAATTGTTTGAGGGTTCTGTTCATGAGTATTACCATAGGCCCTTTATAGAAGGGGCTGCACAGTAGTAGTTTTTTTTTATCACTGTATTTTCCCTATATATCTGGTTTCTATTGAACTCGATGGGACACATTTTTTAACATGTACTTATGGGACTGTTAGTGGATAGTTTTCATCTTCTTTTTAGACTGTTGGTGTCATATTTCAGTATGCTCTATGGTACTGGTTCTGTTTAGAGAAGACCATTATAGGTACTTGTATGGTGAACTATACTTATGGCAGAAAACTATTTTGTTATATATACTGATAGTGAAGATCTACAGTGGACTTTCGGGGACTGTCTTTTGTCTCCTTTTGACCTTTATGGTTACTATTAGAATACGCAATTTTCTGTATCTACCAAATGTATTTTTGTTCTCGAAATATGATATAAAATTATGCTTTTTTTCCTAGGAAAAAAAAGAAGAGCCTCAAGAACAATAGAGCAAGAAGATAGCAGAGTATTATTATCTCCTTTCCAATATTTTTTCAACCCTTTGAGTTAGATCAAACCCTCCTTTTATAGACTAAAGGGGTCAATTTGCCTAATGAATAGGTCCAAAAGTTGTTACAAAGATTGTTACACGAGCGATGAGATCAAGATGAGGAATATCTAGATCAATGGTCTAGATTTCTTCCTTTACAACAAAAAATAATGTTAAAAACCAAGTTGTTGAGCTAAAAAGTGTGAATTCCTTGCTTGTCTGGTAAATAATAATAAACAAATGCCAATACCTTGGGTCTCCTCCAATACCAAGGGTGAAAACCATGGGAAAAGGTGAAATCAATTGCCAAAAACCATGGGTGGTTTCCCCAATTCAAGAGTTGGTCAAATCCATCAACAATCAACAAGTCATTGGGGCCAGCGATCCAAGTGAAGGAAGTTGATCCATGTGGTAGAAGATCAAATGAGTGGCCAAGATCCAATATTGATGTGGGATGTGCTCTAGAATATCCCAATGTGCCTCCACATGTGTGCTACGTCACCTCTAGATGCCTCAACATGTGTGCCACTAGTCCAACTGAGCAAATCGACTAAGGGAAAA
Organism: Pseudotsuga menziesii; assembly: GCA_001517045.1. Lineage (NCBI taxonomy): Eukaryota > Viridiplantae > Streptophyta > Pinopsida > Pinales > Pinaceae > Pseudotsuga > Pseudotsuga menziesii. The sequence continues at coordinate 284,698 of LPNX010418202.1, forward strand.
TGTAGTAATTCCCCTCAAATAATACATAAAGTGCAATCTCAACTGATAGACATAAGATAAAATGCACTCTTTACATATCAATACCAATTAGACACAACTTAGACTTTTTAAATTAAAACCTTAGGTGTTCTAAGTATTAAGTTGCAATTTGCTGAACATAAGCCTGCAAACCTCCCATGTGCTTGGAAAACCCTCCAGATAGATAAACATTTGCAAGGTGAAGCCTGCTCTAGTTAGAAGTGCCAAATGGGTACCCGAAAATGGAAAAGCATTGTCAAGATAGTGGTTGGATTGTTCCCATGCACGATCATGAAGTTTTTAGCCTGCTTGATGACACTAAAGAAATGGACCTTATAGATCCGACCAATCTGAGAGAATGCTTTGACATGCAAGTATGGGAGGCTAAAGTAGATCCAAATGGGTATCCAAATATATCCTAAGATCTAGAAAACAATGAGTATATCATCCCCATGCACGTCCATGAAAATCAGCATTGTAGTCACTGGGAAAAGGCACACCACCTTTCTGGAACAAATTGATATGAGGAAGTAGTGCCCAATCTAATGCCATATATCTAGATAAGTGGTCAAATGGATATCCAAATATGCTCTCATAATCACTGGGTAAATGGGTATCCAAATATATCCTAAGATCTAGAAAACAATGAGTATATCATCCCCATGCACGTCCATGAAAATCAGCATTGTAGTCACTGGGAAAAGGCACACCACCTTTCTGGAACAAATTGATATGAGGAAGTAGTGCCCAATCTGATGCCATATATCTAGATAAGTGGTCAAATGGATATCCAAATATGCTCTCATAATCACTGGGTACTTAGTGCAACCAAAGATATGCAATAAGCCCCTCATGGCTATTATAGGACATTGATACACTAGCATTGAAATCCCTGTAACTCTGAGGAAGACTTGATGAAACCTCTATATCATTGAATGAAGGTGTACTAAGATCATATGTGTCCCTGGTGGACCAACAAAAATGGGTGTCCACATGGACAAGTACATAATGGATGCAAGTGATCATCAAAGTGAGTCGTCATATAGTTAGTCATGCCATGCATGATAATATACTGGCACTGCAAATATATTCAAACAAGTTTTTAAGAAACAAGATTTACAAACTAACTAGTGCCATGACAATAGCTAAGTAATTGCAAGGACAATTTTATTCTAAGGGGTGGATTAAATATGGAATAGACCAAGTTAGGACTAGTGGAAATTTGGTCCAAGGTGATCGGTTGACTCAAGATGCAGGAAAAGGGTCAGCTCTGTGATCTTCAGCCATAGGGAAAACAATAAGGAAGTGTCTCATAGATGGGTGATGTGGAATGAGGTAATACCCCCTTAACCTTGGTAATCATACTCTGCCCCCCTTTTACTTTGACTTTGCTAACTCCAATTGGGACTTGTCTTCTTGGACTCTTTTTATCTTGTTCTTCTTTATTTTTGGATACCTTGGCCTTTATTTTGTCTAGATGCTCATTTACAAGTTTAGACTTGCTTCTTTCTTTCTTTGCTCGATTTTCTTTTCTTTGACTTGGTCTCAATTTTTCTTTGACTTTGTAGGTAGAAGAAGTCGTGGATTGGGATCTTTCTTATCATGCCCTTTTTGAGGCATAGTAAGGGGAAAAGGACTTTCATGCTTCAATTCTAGGTAGGAGCATTGCTCCATGGCAACTCTCTTCCCTTGAAGATAGCTAACCATAGGGATTTATAAGCGAACCTCCTATATCGTCCAAAACATTGTTGCAACACAAACATGCCCCAGACACAAAGGACAACTGTGAGGGCTTCATGGTGAAGGGGTCACGGAGCAGTGTTATCCGAACTTATCTGGTTCATGCAAAATTGGTCAGTCCAGCCAGTTTTAGCACTCAAGCGGTCTGAACCACCTACCCAAACTGAAAATGGTTGGTTCAATATGGAATCGATCAATTCTTGTACTGAATCGACAACCTTTTTTCATCGAACTGACTGATTTTGTACGGCATCATACACGTATGCCTAGGGGTCCATAAAATTCAATTTTTTTTATAAAAACACAAAAAATCCTACAATAACAACAAAAAACCTAACATTAGTAATCATTAGTACCCTTAAATGGTAATATTAAATTCTTAAAGTAAAAGTGCCTTCTCCTTATATTTCATTTTCCATCCTTTTACTTAAATTTTTAATATTACCATTTATTGTTTCAGGATATTTGAGAGTGGTTCCAACCTCATCGGACTTCATATGCAAAAAGTAGAATTTTTTTTCCCATTAAGAATTCAACAGACTTGACAGTTTTCAGGGTCTTGGGATTGCACCATTTCCACTAGATTCTATCATGTATGAGGTTAGGGGATTGGCATTTAATCAAACCCATCAACCCCTCTATGTATCTCGATGTCATTGTTGTTGATTGTTTGATTCCTTTGTCATGAGCTAAGGAAAAACGTGTAGATAATGATGACAACCAATTTCCCAAAAAGATAGGAGTTGGCATTTTTCAAGTTTAGCAACTGCTGATTTTTTCCTGGTTTATGGATTAAGCATTATCCATTTTTTTGTATTTTGATTTGTGTTTCTTTAAGGCAACAAAAAATTAGAATGGATAAATGTATATGGCTATGTGTAAGTCCATATAAGAAATAAATGATATTGAAGAGTTGATGTGAATCTAGAAGAGAAGAATAACTATATGTTGCTTTAAAGAAGATTGTAATCTTCGTCTTTGAATAACAAGAAGACTGACACACTTGCTTTGTGGATGTTTCCCTCTCGAGGGTTTCACCACATTAAATCTTTGTGTTCATTATTATGTGTTTCCAATATTCTCTGTCTATTTTGTCTAATCTCTGTGTTATTTAATCTTCCACTATAACAAGTGGAATCAGAGCTGAGTTACTAGAGATCGAGGCGAAGAAGTGAACCGGATTCCAAGATTGAATTTGGTTGCTGGAGAAAATGGCCAAGGTACAGAGGAAGTTTGAGGTGGAGAAGTTCAACGGGAAGATCAATTTTGAGTTATGGAAACTCAAGATGAAAGATTTGCTTGTGCAATAAGGGCTGCAAAAAGCCTTGCTGGGAAAATAGAAAAAGGCCAATGGACATGTTGAATGAAGACTAGGAGGATTTGGATTCGAAATCCCTTAGTACCATTCAACTGTGTCTAGCAGATGATGTCTTGTTTAACATTTTTTAAGAAGATTCGGTAGCAGGCTTATGGGTTAAATTGGAAAGCATGTATATGAACAAGTCCTTGACCAACATAATATTTTTGAAGAAGAATCTATATACCCTGAGAATGACTGATGATTCGAAGATCCATGATCATCTGAATACCTTCCAATGATCTTGTCTATCCGTTAACTAGTGTGGATGTAAAGCTTGATGATGAAGAGAAGGCAATAACCTTGCTGTGTACATTGTCTGATTCATGGGATCATATTATTACCTCTGTGTCATTTAGTAATCCAGAATACTTTGATTATGGCACTATTGTTGGAGCCTTGTTATTAGAAGAGCAATGAAGGAAGAATAATCAAGAAACTTATTCATCAGTAGCAGTAGCGACTAGAGGTTGATCAAGTGAATGCGAGCAGAGTTCAAGACATACATCTAGGTTGAAGTCAAAAGTAAAGAAGGTTAAGCTTATGTGTTGGTTTTGCAACAAATCAGGTCATCTAAAGAAAGATTGTTGGAAGAGAAAAGGATCTAAGGAGGATTCATCTCAAGATCATTCCATGAAGGAATCAAACGTAGCAGAATCAAGTCCAGAAATGGTTGATGAGGTACTATCTATTTCTAATGTCCACCAACATCAAAATAATTATCTATTGGATTATGGTGCCTCTCACCATATGTGTCTTCACGAAAGTTGGTTTTCATCATATCAATCAATTGATGAAGGGGTTGTTTATATGGGAAACGATATTTCCTATAAAATTCTCAGAATCGGAACATCAAAATCAAGATGTATGATGGCACTATGAAAACATTGATTGAGGTGAGGCATGTTCCTGAACTAAGAAAGAATCTGATAGATATGGGAGTTATGGATGCTGCTGGTTACAAGTTTGAGGTTCAAGGTGGAGTTATGAAGGTGCCCAAGGACGTCTTAGTGGCCATGAAATCAATAAGGATCAGGAACCTGTACAAACTAGAAGGGAGTTATGAGGTAATTCAAGTAGTGTTTGTGTCTGAAGTTGAAAGTGACCCTACTCGTCTATGGCACCAGCGCTTGGGACATATGAGCGAGAAGGGACTGAAGCCTACTTATGGATCATAAGTTACTCCCTAGTATAAAATTTATGAATTTTAATTTCTACAAGCATTGTGTGTTTGGTAAATTGACTAGGAAGAAGTTTAAAGAATGAATGCATGTTAGTGAAGGTATCCTAGATTACATTCACTCTGATGTTTGGGGTCCATCCCCTACAGTTTCATATGGAGGATTGTCATACTTTGTGGCATTTATAGATGATCATTCCAAGAAGGTTTGGATCTATTTATTAAAGATAAAAGTTGATGTGTTTAACGGATTTAAGCAGTTTAGGGATTTGGTTGAAAAGAGCACAAGTAGGACAATCAAGTGCTTAAGGATTGATAATGGAGGTGAGTTCACATATAAGGAGTTTGAGAATTACTGCAAGGAATCTAGGATCTAGAGGCATCAAAACCACGTTCTATACTCCGCAACAATATGGTGTTGTTGAATGCATGAACAATACTCTTCTAGAGAGAGCAAGGTGTATGCTCAGTAATGCAAAGTTGCAACAGGAATTGTGGGAAGAGTTGATTCTTACAACATGTTATATGTTAAATAAATCACCATCAACTGCAATATATTGTAATATTTCTGAAGAGGTATGGACAGGACACCCTTGTGATTATTCGAATCTTAAATTTTTTGGTTGTGATGTTTATGCTCTAGTTCCAAACAGTCAATGTCTAAGTTAGATCCGAAGTCAAAGAAGTATGTCTTTGTTGGATATGGTGATGGTGTTAAGGGATACAGATTATGGGATCCTACTGCCCACAAAATCATCATTAACAAATATGTTTTATTTGATGAAATTTCACTCATGAAGTTAGATTTGGAAGATGGTGAAATGAAACTGCCAGAAGAACCACAGATTCAAAAAATTCAGTTGCAGACTCGGTCATCTATAAGAGAGGAGGATCATGAAGTTGTTCATGAAGATGCTCTCGAAGAAGAAGATGTAGATACATAAAATTTCCAAGAAATTGAGGAATTGTCACAACCATCTTTGCGAAAGTCTACACGGGTTAGAACTTTTTCGAAAAGGTATGACTATTTTGTTACATCTGATGCTTTGATTACTAACGATGGAGAGCCTAGTTGTTATCAAGAAGCAATGAAGGCGTCTGAAAGAGCTAAGTGGAAATTAGCAATGAAATAAGAAATGGATGCCTTGGATAAGCATAAAACATGGGACCTGATGGAACTTCCAAAGGAGAGAAAAGTTGTTGGTTGCAAGTGGGTCTACAAGCTGAAGAAAGGTATTGATGACAAGGTTGCAAAACACAAAGCAAGACTTGGAGAAAAAAGATACTCTCAGAAGGAAGGTTTTGATTTCCATGAAATTTTTTCATGAGTTGTTAAGCTTGTTTCTATTCGGTTAGTGTTAGCACTCGTTGCTTTACTTAATCTTGAGTTAGAGCAGTTAGATGTTAAAACTGCATTTTTACATGGAGATTTGGATGAGGACATTTACATGGAACAACCATAAGTGTTTGTTCAAAATCAGAAAGGAAGACTGGTTTGCAAGCTCATAAAGTCATTGTATGGCCTGAAGCAGTCACCCAGGCAGTGGTACAAGAAGTTTGATTCCTTCATGGTGAGCCAAAATTTTACCAAAAGTGAGTATGGTCATTGTGTTTAATTTAAAAGGTTTGAAAATGGCATGTTCATTATCTTGTGTTATATGTTGACGATATGCTCATTGCAAGCAAGAACATGGTTGAGATTAACAGGTTGAAGGCTCAACTGGACAGGACGTTTGATATGAAGGATCTAGGAGCAACAAAACTAATCTTAGGCATGGAGATACACAAAGAGAGAAAAACAATGTAAGTTGTGGTTATCACAAGAGAAGTATGCAGAGAAAATACTTCAAAGATTTGGTAAGGATAAAGTGAAATCAATTAACATCCCTTTGTCTTGTCATTATAAGCTTTCTTTGGGTTTGTGTCCTAGTAATGATGAAGAAAAGCAGTATATGTCTTGTGTACCATATTCTAATGTAGTAGGAAGTCTGATGTATTTAATGGTTTGTACTAGATTAAACATTTCACATGCGGTTGGTGTTGTCAGTAGATACATGGAAAATCTAGGAAAAGAGCATTGGGAAACAGTGAAATGGGTGTTTAGGTACTTGAGAGGTATAAGCAATTATTGTATCACCTTTGATAGTTCAAGTGATGAAGTTTATGGTTATATTGATTCAGATTTTGCAGGTGACTTGGACAAGAGGAGATCCACTTTAGGTTATGTCTTTACTCTTACAGGTAGTCCTATAAGTTGGATGTCAAAGTTACAAGATGTTATTGCTTTATCCACTACAGAGGTAGAATATGTATCTACCTCACATGGTTGCAAAGAGGCAATTTCGTTGAAAGGTTTGCTTGGTGAGTTTGGAAGGATACATAATAAGGTAAACGTTTTCCGTCATAGTCAAAGTGCTATTCATTTGGCTAAAAATCCAGCTTATCACAGTAAAACAAAACACATTTATGTGACGTATCATTTTGTAAGACATGTTATTGATGAAGGTGGAGTACTTCTTGAAAAGGTCCACACTCAAAATAATTGTGTACACATGTTCATGAAACCAGTCACATTAGAGAAGCTGTGGTGGTGCATAACTTTTCTTGGCTTGCAAAAAAGGTGACGAAAGAGAAAGAGCAAGGTATCAAGTAAGTTGTTGTCAAGGTGTAGATTGTAGATAATGATGGCAACCAATTTCCTAAAAAGATAGGAGTTGGCATTTTTCGATTTTAGCAACCGCTGATTTTTTCCTGGTTTATGGATTTAGTATTATCCATTTTTTTGGATTTTGATTTTTTGTTGCTTTAAGGCAACACAAAATTAGAATAGACAATTGTATATGGCTATGTGTAAGTCCATAGAGGCAATAGAGGATATTGAAGAGTTGATGTGAATCCAAAAGAGAAGAATAGCTATATGTTGTTGTAAAGAATATTGTAATCTTCGTCTTTGAATAACAAGAAGACCTATACACTTGATTTGTGGATGTTTCCCTCTGGAGGGTTTTACCATGTTAAACATATGTGTTCATTATTATGTGTTTTCCATTATCCTCTATTTATTTTTTTGCTGATCTCTGTTTTGTTTAAGCTTCTGCTATAACAAAATGTACCCTTCACTCAACCAAAATTATTTATTAGGCATGCAAAGTTTTTTCTCCCTTTTTTTAATGCTTGAATTAGGAGGCTTCATCAAAATGGTAGGGTGTCTACTATGCACAATTAGAGTATAAATTAGTAGTACCATATGATCAGATTGTAAACTCTAGACTATAGTTATTGATTAGTACTACGCTTATTTTTGGACTCTAGGGGCCATTTCTAGCCTCCTTGTTGATGTATTTTGGTTCAGAGATGTATTGCACTCGGTGTTATTTTGGCTATTTGCACCCATACTTGCTATATACATGAGAAACTATGAATATTTGTGTATAATGGATTGGATTCATATGGATGCACATGAATATATATGCTTTTTACAAAATTTGAATATTTTATGTAGTTTTTGGTCAACCGCTTTTTAGGTCTGTTTTTTTTCGGTTCTGGTCCAATTCATAATTTGGTGCTTTGTCGTTTTGATGACCGGTCTGGTCTTGATAACATTGGGGGAGGCCAGGAGTTAACTTATAAATCTTAAACCAAAGGATGCAAACCAAAGTATGAAGTGGAGTAGCTAATGGATGATTGGTCATAAGGTGGACCCAAAGAAGGGGGTAAAAGTCCTTGCAAGCACTAAGAATCATCTAAGTTCAATGGTACATAAGTAAACCAAGAATATACTACCCTCATCAACTTGAAAGTGTGATACTATTAGCTATACTTATCAGATAATAAATGCCTCTCATATGGTAGCAGTAATAACATATAGTGCATCATCATCATCATCAATCATCATGGCATGGCATAGAAGTAGAAACGTGGCATATATCATATGATCATCACATCACATCATCTCATGAAAGGGGACCTAAAAGCAACAAAGATGGGCCCCAATACTCTGGAATGCACATGCATAAAAGAAAAAATAAGTCTTGAAAATAGTATGCACTGATTATCCTTGCTCATATTGATAGACCACCCTCACATACCATTTAGTGGATGTTCTTGATTTTTTTAAGGGAGAGATAAGTAATGTTATTTATACTTAAATTTATAGAGCTTACATTTAGTCCACATGGTATAAGCCCATAGAGTTGATTTCTCCCAAACTTAAACACTACTTAGACTTGTATCTCTAGTGCAGTTATGGGCTCATTCAACTCTCAGTGTACAAGACTCTAGTTACCTTGTAGCATGAGGGTCCCTCTAGCCCAGCTTAGAGTTTGCTCCCACCAATGTCACATAGAGACAAAGCACCATATTCCTCGGGAGGACCACATTTGTTATATATGTTAGAGCCTAATACTAGGGACCACTTTATATTCTGATGCTATCCTTACTATTAGATTAGAGGATGGTTCCATTGACTCTTCAGAGATTCACTTTGTTATCTCTAGAAACTCATGGCTTATGAGGGCTAGAGATGCTTAGTCCTCTTTCTCCAAGAGATGTTTGATCCTCATTGACAACTCACAATAGGCAAGTTCCCTAAATTGACATGCACGGGGATGATTAGCTAACACTTCTAACCTAAGTTGCCAGGAAACTTGGGTACGGGTATGGGGACGCCACTTTTTGAAAAAGGGTACTTGGGTACGTCGAGGGTACTATATATATATATATATATATATATATATATATATATATGTCATANAGACTCGGTAGATATCAATTGGAACACTGGAAGTTACATAAAATTTGATAAATCATTGTACCAGGCAACTGTAACAGAAAACCAAACTTAGACATGAAGGTACACTTGAAATCTTATTTTAAACACCTATTTGTACTACTATTACAGGCAATAAAAAATTGTAAATTGCGAAATATATTCATGCGTTGATGTGAGTGTATTTCTCAGTATTAAATACATATGTATATTTTTTATGTGTACATGTGGCAGTCAAATTATGTTCCATGAGTGCTGAACACAAAACCATAAAAACACTCATTGTAAATCAATGTAAAATCAATCTACCAGATTTGGACAATATTAAGTGGAATTTGAACGATGTTGCAAAGTGTTTGACATAAGTCCTAAACCAGACTCCATACGTAGTTAGCAAAACATTAGTTATGATTTGGTGGGGAGTCATTACATTTTCCCCAATGGATTGCATTTTACAAAGTCGGTCGTACCCCTGAAGTACCCAAATATGGGGTACGACATACCATTTGGCCTATAAGTACCCCTTTTTATAATGGATTCTTGGGTACGTGGACCCAGTATGTGGTACAGAAGGGTACGATAGGAGATGTACCCTACGAGTACCCAAGTACTTGGTACAAGTACGAGTACCTTACTCCTAGGTACGGGTACCCTCACCCTGGCTACATAGCTTCGAACCCTTTGAAACTAGTAGGAAGAAGCCTCATAGCCAACTTCCAAGCTCAACATGATAGACCTGCGAGGCACCGTAGAACTAATCACTACCATGGCCTCACACCCATCATGCATTTCTTTGTGGCTTGAATGTTACATGTGCTTCTCTAAATAAACATGTCTTGACTAGGAAACTTTCTTCTTCTCAAGCTTCTTCATTATTCCACATCTCGTTGTATTAGTGCTTCCTAATGATTTTCTTTTTTTTTTCTTTCTTCCCTTGAGACGTGATTTTGCCCTCCCCTTTACATATTGTATTTCTTGTAGTTCTATGGGACAAATTTGACTTTTAGTAGGCATTAATATCTAACTTAATTAAATTATTAGCAAGGTGGAAAAAGGTTAATCGAGCTAGTTGCACTAATACCCAGTGAAGATGAAAAGATGAGAAAAGAGATTGTGGTATGTTTAAACGGTTTGGAAAGGAGCTATGATACATGATATATACATGAGCAAGGATAATCAATGCTTATTCAAGGTTGTCTTGAAAGGTTAGCCTTCACATAATGCATGATGATACCTTTCACATAATACATGATGATATGTTATATTAATGCAGAAAATTAGTTTGACCAAGTCGTTCATTGGCTTGGTCAGAATTTACCAATGGTTTGTTCATGGGCATGTTGACAATTTGGTCTAATTTGACCACCTTACATGTCTTTTGCATGGTCCCTCCATAGTATGTGTTGACATGACATGCTACACTATGATTGAAGTGGTGCATGGTGTTGGTATAGATGTAGTTAAGGCCACGAAATTGGTCTTTGCATAACTAGTGTGATTGAATGGGTATTGGTACGTGAGTTTTTATGGCATTGACATGAAGTGTTGAGTAGAACTATGCTTGCACAATTTGCAATAGTTGTGCGTATGGATTCATATGATTTTCTTGCACAATTTGCAATAGTTGTGTGCATTGCACTAATGGCTCATATGATATTGTATCATTGAATTCACAAAAAAAACCATAAAAAAAATCCACTCAATTTTTTTATGTCCAAGGTTAAGTATAATTTTGATTGCCTCATTCTTTGCACTTTGTAAAATTCCTTATCCATAACTATCATAATATCTTATATTTAGGTTAAGTATAATTTTGATTGCCTCATTCTTTGCACTTTGTAAAATTCCTTATCCATAACTATCATAATATCTTATATTTTTAGTTTATAAACATATATGAAAGGAAGATGAATATTAACGTTCATGAAATCTCACTAGAAGGATATGTTATTGTAACAAGTATGTGTGGAACATCACATAAATAATAATCATAAGTTAAAACTTAAAACCAATTCACAAAGCATGTCTTACAATTATTATTTGCATAAAGTTATTTTCAATGAATAACAACAATTTTAGCATATACACACACGTTAGAATAGAGATATACCACTATAACAAAGTTTTTAACATCAAATAGATAACAACCACAAGTCAAAGATGTCTTGATACCACTATAACTGAAATGCACATAAGATCACACATAACAACAACAAGATAATACACCAAAACCAAAACCATGGACGCTATTAGTATTAGAATAAGGGTAAGGGAAGAAACTATGGTGTAGAATTGCACCTTATAAACCAATGTCTAAATTGACAAAACCTTTAGAATAGACAAAACCTTATAAACCATCTCTATATCCAAATTGTTTTGTTTTTTTCAATTTAGTATAATACTATATTGATAGAAGCTAAGTTACACAATAATAGCATAATTTCGTGGTATTGGTCTTTTGTGTACGGAGATTCCCAATAAATTGGAATCGGTTAGATGTATGTGTAATACGGATTTTAAAAATCCAAATTTTAATTATTCAAACACTCTAAAATAAATACTTTTCAATTTCATACTTCAATGTTATAGAAATAAAAATAATTCAATGTTATAGAAAAAAAAATATGCCAAAGAAAATAAATATGCAAATATAATAGCAACACTAGATTTATCATTGAACCCTAGAGAAAAACCAGCCATCAATAATAGATCTATTATTGGGTCTTGGCAGGTTACAAAGGAGACTTACAACCCTATAAATCTGGTTCTTTACATGCAAATACAACTAGCAAAAACCATAGGTTGCCAAAACCATGTGCCCAAAACCACTTAGATCCTTGCTCATTCTTGATTCAAGGTTAACCCTAACACAATTTAAACATTAATTAATTAATTCCAAATGTAAGTAGTGGTAAATACTTATTTACTTTGTTTCTTAAAATAATTAATAACTAAGTGTTTTCTCTCTTACACTAAGTGCATTATATTTTTGTTTTATTCAAGGGTAATTTTGGTTATATAAAATATGTTTAAAAAAAATGATTTTTTTTCAAGTTTAAAATTGAATGTTTGATATTTAATATTTTATTAAAAATATTGTATATATAAATGTTATATATTTTGTTATACATTTAATTAAAAATATTTTATTTGAATTATGCTACTATATGTTACAAAAATGGGGTTTTGAAACTGTCTCTGTAACAAGTCTTTAGTTACATTTTATATTTGGGGTAATTGCAAGTAGGCCAACAATATATCACATGAGATATGTTATTTAATGCGGCGGCGGCAGCATTGCTAGCCCTTGCCATATGTTATTTAAATAACATATGGCATGTGATATATTTTTAGCCTTACAAGTATCAGAGAAATGATATAGAATCAATTTCGTTGAAGTCCAAGGGACTCTACCAGATTGAAGAGAGGTTGCAGTTGAAGGCAAGGAGACGTTAAATTTCTGAACAAAGTAAATCTCATCAGTCAAGTTCTGCAATACCTCATTTGAAAGCTCAGGAATACCTCCAGAACAGAAGCCTCCACCAGATTCTATTCGGTTTGATCTTCTCATTCTTTGAACTCCTCATGAATCCTGATTTATTCCAGTTTCTATGTGTAATTTGCTGATTGTTTTACTCCCTGTGATGCAATGCGATGCAGATGCAACAGAAGCTCATTTAGTTCACTGGAAAGAGAGGTATGAAATCACAGTTAGAACTGCCATTGGGCTGGCATATCTTCACTAGGATTCGGAGATCAGGATCATGCACAGAGACATTAAAGCAAGCAATCTTTTACTTGATAATAAATTCAGACTCAAAATCACAAATTTCGGAGTAGCCAAATTAAGATCTTAAGAATTCTCTCTATCATTGAATTTCTTTTAACACTGTGTCCCCCATTACTTTATTCTACAGCACAACAGCTCAATAGATATGTAATGTGGGTAAAGCTCACCTCTACCCCATATATTGTGAAAATAACATAGTATTAAATCCATATATATGGATTGAATGTAATTATAAATTGTTTTACATAAGACATCATTTTCTCTCTTGCAATTAATGTTGCTAGGGTATCGGTACCTGGGTACTTGGGTACTAGTAAGGTAAGTCTCCTGCCGTACTCTGTTATACCTCAAACTGGGTCCACGTACCCGAGACTCCGTTATAAAAAAAAGGGGTACTTATAGATGAAATGGTAGGCCGTACCCTGTGTTTGGGTACTTTGTACTCCAGATTTGGGTACTTCGTACCCCATGTTTGGGTACTCTAGGAGTAAGACCGACTCAATAAAATGCAATTCATTGGGGAAAATGTAATGACCCCCCACCAAATCTGAACTAATTTTTTGCTAACTACATATGGAGTGTGGTTCAGGACTTATGTCAAACACTTTGCAACACTGTTCAAATTCCATTGAATGTTGTCCAAATTTGGTAGTTTGATTTTACATTGATTTACAATGAATGTTTTTATGGTTTTGTGTTCGACACTCATGGAACATAATTTTACTACCAAAAGTACACATTTTGGCAATTTTCAAATTTTTATTGTCTGTAACAGCAGTACAAATAGGTGTTTATAATAAGATTTCGAGTGTACTCTTATGTCTGAGTTTGATTCTCTGTTACAGCTGCCTGGTACAATGATTTATCAAATTTTATGTAACTTCCAGTCTTCTAATTGATATCTAGTGAGTCTATGATTTATCAAATTTTATGTTTTAAATTTTCAATCTGAATGTTCATTGTTCAAATAATCATCAAATTTATAATTATGAATCATGATTTATAATTTATAAAGAAATCTATATACATGTATAATGTGACTATGATATATATATATAGTACTCTCTACATACCGAAGTACCTTTTTTTCAAAAAATGGTCCTTAGTACCTGTCTCTGTCTCTGTCTCTGTCTCTGTCCCCCTCTCCAAGTTTTCCTCGACCCCCTCTCCAAGTTTTCCTCGAGGAAACTTAGCTTGCAATTAATGCTATAGCAGATAAATCTTAATCTTTGATTTATTAAGGAGAATATCAAATTTGGTGTAAACTTTTTCTGATTTTTTTGCACTATAAAGAATGTTACATATGGAAAGATTTGATACGATCCTTTAGGATACTTGATATATCCCGTTTAATTAATTAATTAAGATGTATTTTAAGAAGTTTAGGGTATGGAAGTTTTCTTCCTTATACATGACATTGTGTTGTGCAGAGGTTATATGGCTCCTGAGTATGCCATATGTGACAGCTAACAGCTTCGGAGTACTTGTAGATGAGATAATCGGTAGAAGAGAGAATCAGAGTTGTTAACAAGACATGGATTTTCTTATGGAAGGAGTATGGCTAATACTATACTATACAGATATTATCTTTGTTTCTGTTGAAATTCTTCTAAAATTCCAGAAGATATAAATTGATCCTAATTTGCTAACAGAGTTTTATGGTTTGATATTGGCAAAGCAGGTATGGAGACTATACACATCGGGCAGTGTTCAGGTCCCTGATTTCGATTTCAGCCTTAATATGTTTCACGTTTTCATGTTTTCCTCTCCAGCTAGACAGCAGGAATTAGAAAAGGAAATAGCTGCTTACGACCTCAGGCTTTCAGAGCTTGAGCCTTACCAATTTCCTGAGCGAAGCTATCTCAGTGAAAAGAAGAAGCAGTTGCAGAAGCAGCTTGAAGCCTGCAAAGGAAAGCAGAAAATAGAGTATGAAAGCTCTGTATCATACAGCCCTGCAGATCTATATAAGAACTATCCAGAAGGGCATAAGGAAAGACAGAGTTTCAGAAGAAGCCGAGAAGCCAAGCTGAGATTAGAGATCAAAGAAAGACAAGAAGAATTAAGAGCACTCTGCAAGAAGATAGAAGATTTGAAGAGCGAAGTCAAGGTGATTCAAATTGAAAGAGATCAATCATCGGACGATGATCTCAGTAAGCACTATGAGAGTGCACTAAATGCTGAATGCATAGAAGAGAAGGAAGAAACACCAGAACAGTCTCCTCCCCCTTCTCCGCCTCCTCAGCAGCGCCTTATCAGCCTGTCTATGCTATCAGGTCCGAAGTTGTTTATTCCTGTTTCTTTTCGTCCATGTGAGTATAACCCATATACTCTTGCTTGTATGATAGACTCTGGTTGCCAGGTTAATCTCGCTCGTGGTTCAGCCCTTCCTAGTTATTACTGGGAAAAAACTATTGATGGCGGAACTGCCATTAATGGAGCACCCATTCGTCTACAGGCCAAAGCCGAAGTAACTGTAAATTTTCAGAATGTCTGTAGAATGCTAACTATATATAGAATGGATGACATGAGTGAAGATGTGGTCTTGGGTTCTAACTTTCTCCATCAAGTTAGCCCATATTTTGTTAACCATCATAAGAAAACCTTCATCTGTACATTCAATAATAAGTTTGTTAGGTTTCCTTTGTCTTTTCAAGCTCCATCCATTTGTCCTATTCCTGAGCCGTCACCTGTACAGTTTCCTAACACTGCTCAGCTTATGAAAATGGAGCGCAGCCTAGTCTTCTCCGAATTACATGGTGAGAAAGCTCTTAAGGAGATTTCTGAGAAGCTTCGCAAAGATTGTTGCTCAGATAGTCCGAATGCCTTCTGGACTAGAGAACAATATTTCTTCTCACTGCCTTATGATCCAAACCAGAAGATTAGACCTATGACAGCTTCTGCAGCTTTGATGTCACCGTCAGAAGTTCAGTTCTGCGATGAAGAGATTCAAGAACTGTTGCAAAAGGGTTTGATAGAACCAGCCAAGAGTCCGTGGGCATGTAGAGCGTTTGTTGTTAACAAACATTCTGAGCAGAAGAGAGGTAAGCCGCGGTTAGTGGTCAATTATAAGCCGTTGAATGTTGCATTACAGAAAGTTCGCTACCCTCTTCCTAATAAAGCAAGCCTCCTGCAAAGAATTTCAGGTTGTGTTATCTTCAGTAAGTTCGACATGAAATCTGGTTTTTACCAGATCGGGATTAAAGCTGAAGATAGATACAAGACAGCATTCGTGGTTCCCAGAGGACAATACCAGTGGAGAGTGCTGCCATTCGGGATAAACAATGCCCCCTCCGAGTTTCAGAAGCGTATGGAGGACATTTTCAAAGAATATAATTGGGCATTAGTTTATATTGATGATATACTAATTTGCTCTCACAGTCTGCAGGAACACCTGAAGCATCTGCAGAAATTCTACGAATTAGTATATAAGCATGGATTAGTTTTGTCCGAGCCGAAGATGGAAATCGGCAAAACAGAGATTGAATTCTTAGGATTCAAGATAAAGAAAGGGAAGATAATCCTTCAGAATCATGTCTTGACAGGTTTTGATAAATTTCCTGATGAAATATTATACAAGACATAGTTGCAGAGATTCTTAGGATCTCTGAATTACATTCGGCCCTTCTACAAAGGTCAGGCCGAAGATATCAAAGTCCTGCAGCAGAGACTAAAAAAGAATCCTCCAAGATGGTCTGCAGAAATGACAGATGCTGTTCGTGAAATAAAGCTGAAAGTTATGAAATTGCCTTCTCTATCTTTACCTACTGGTAATGGCCAGCTGATCATAGAAACAGATGCCTCTTCATCAACATGGGGTGGTGTCTTACTGGAAGCCATTAATGGTAAAGAAAATATCTGTGGCTACGGGTCTGGTGCGTTTAAAGGAGCCGAGCTAAAATACCCATCAAGTCATAAAGAAATTTTGGCTGTGAAGAAAACTGTTAAGCATTTCAAGTTGTTCCTGAAACCTGTAAAGTTTATCATCAGAACAGACTTGAAGATCATGCCCGACATATTTAAGAACGAGAGTTTGATGGCTGAAAACTCTAGTAGAATTTTAAAATGGTTTTCTTGGTTAAGTTCTTTTGATTATGAAATTGTTTATAAGCCAGGATATTTAAATTGCTTGGCTGACATGTTAACCAGGGAATCTGCACAAAAAATAGAGCCAAAGGCCTTAAAGATGTTCAGCGCCGAAAGTAGCAGTTCAGGAGCAGGTGATGACAAGAATGATCCCCCAAGGGATCCTGCGAAAGGAAAAGCTCCTGTGACAGAGGTTCAGATGAGAAAAGAAGTTTATGATCGCCTCTACAGCCGTGACAGTCATCCTACCACTGCAGCAATTGTTGCAGCAGAAGAAGAGATCGCTCGTGCGCCGAAAATGCCTGAAGAGCTGATCCAGAAAGAAGGATTGTTCATCCTGCCTTGGGACAATACCTTCCCCAAAGAAGTCAGAATCGATTCTTTGGAGTATGCTTCAGTGGATGAAGCAAAAAGATTCCTGCACCTCACCTTAGTGAAAAATATCCAGACATTGCCATGCAAGTTGCAGATCCTAGAGCAATGGGAAAAAGAAGCATTCCAAAGCTTCAGTGATGCATATCCGAAGATTTCAGAATGCAGAGAGCTATGGCTAGGTGAGGATAAGAATGGAGAAAAATATGTTGATCTGTGCGATGGACGTCTCACGTGGACATCGTACAACCTGATTCTCCAGTATTGCAGAGAAAGAGGCAGCATTATCATCTACGCAGACCCTGCTGATTTAGCATACAACCAAATCTGGTCTGGGTGGACTGATGTTTTCTTGGATACCTTTTGTCCAAGAAATGATTGCGAAAATCGGCGTGCAAATTTCGTTCTGCATCTTAAAGCCGATCTTAAAGTTGCTCACCAGAACTTCCAGTGGTTTAAGTTCAAGCTGATCCACGAAGGTGGAACATATGAACCACTTGGCAATAGGATCTACGTGCAACAAAAGTTTATCAGAAGATCCATTGTTGGTGCGCATATAGAGTCCAGAGTTACTACCAGAGAAATTCCGCTGGACTATAAAGTTACCTCCCATTTCAGAGGAGAATTTATTTGCGAGCCGAACCCACTGTTTAAAGGTTCAGACATTGAACGATGCTTCGGCCAGTTCCAGTATCCACCTCCATCTCCTGTGCCTTACAGAGAATTAGATGAAGATGTACTGTTCGGACATCATGAATATGATTCTGATGACTCTGAATTCGATCTCATGATCCAAGGAAGAGACGGCTGGGATTGAAAGTCGTGGTGGACCCTCTGAAGCCTGAGTCAGCCAGGTTTGCCTGACATTGTTTCCGACGACGGCCGGATTAATGCTCGTCTGTGTAATAGTATAGGGAATAAATTGACGTGGGCCAGTCAAATGCTCCACTTTGTACTATGTCGAGAGTCTGTTGGCCATAACAGAAGATTCCGGGTCCCCGTAATGCCTCTGGCCAATTAAGGGACGAGATAACGATAGTGGTTGTCCCCACTTATCGCCTCGGATGATTCGGTTTTGACCTCTTAATGTAGGTTTTGGTGACCGGATCTACATTTTAATCGGTAAGTGCCAGTTCGTTGTCACCGGGTGACCGACTAAGTTTGTATAAATAAGACCCCTCGGGCTCATTTGAGATCATCGGGTCATTTGGGTCGCATTGAGCTAGTAGTGAGCTCTGCAAGTCTGAAGTGTTTGGAGTCTTGAGCAAGTAGTTCGCTCGACTTCCTAGTCTGAGTCTGTAAGTGAGAGAAGTATGCTCTGCTTCATGGCTTCGTGCTAAATGATAGCATCAGAACCTCTGTTTTATAAATTTTGTGTTTGCGTCTGTAATCAGGCCAAGTATGCTCTGCTTCTTGCCGAACTGGTATAAGAAAGCATCAGAACGGATTTGATCGTTCATAGTATTGAGTCTGTAAATCAAGCACGTATGCTCTGAGACTTGCCGTTCTGGTATAAGATCTCATCAGAAGCTTGATCTAGGGTATGCAAGTGTTTACGCAGTGCCGACCTTCGCCATCCGAAGGCTATCTGCTAATGTGTCTGTAATCTCTGTAACTATCATAATGTATATTCATCTCACAGTTATCATTGCCATTATTATATCTGTGTGCATCTTGTTGATCTCTGTTATAAACCGTCTGTAAAAACGTGAGTTGTGTGCCATTATTCGTGATAATACTTCAAGTGGAGAAGCTTAGTATGCTGATCAGGGACCTGGAACCCCCCTAAATTTGCTTCCGACTCGGAATCTGAGGATGGAGGATAAGGAGCAAATTTATTAAGTTCAGGTTGAACGGAAACATCTGAATCACTAGGAGAGTCAGATTCAGCGTCCTCTGGAAGATAGATGTATTCACCAGAAGGCTGCTCATCGGCTTCTGGGTGATCCCACCAGCGAGAATCAAGATTATCGCAGAAGGCTGCAAGCTTGGGCTTGCTTTTCTTCTTTGGGCACTTGCTCGCCCAATGACCAGGCTTTCCACAGAGGAAACAGTTCTTATCAGTGGCTTGATGAGAACGACGTTTGATAAACTTTCTAGGCTTATACTTCGGAGGCCTAGATTGCCTGGGTATATGCTTCTGCTTTCTAGAATATCTCAAGGGTTTATCTGGATAATGGTATCTCGGCTCACTTGTATGAAAACCCTTGGACTTTTTCTTGGAATGACATTTACATCCAGACTGTAAATGTCCACGGTTGTGTGCACCACAACCCCAATCTGGCATCTGGGCAACATTTTTGCAGAAGGACGGTGTGAACATGTCCTGATGCCGCTTGAAATCTTTCTCCACTCTTTTCGACAGGCAATGCTCCTGCCATGTTTCCATGATGTATTGGTGAAGCTGGGCAATGGAAAGATTCTGATATGTCAAATGCTTATCCTTCATAAACTTTTCCATTGCATCTGGAACGTGTCAAGGGAAACTCCGCAGATAATGCTTTAAATAAGCCGGATCATTAGCTTTACCTGCAGAAATTAATAACTTCTGCATGTAACAAAAATACTGTTGTGCCTGTGACAGATTGCACAGTCTAGTTGTCATGAATAATGAAGCATAATGATCAGTCATATCACCATTATCTTCCCCATAAAACTGTTTTATGAGGGCTTTCAATATCTGCTGATCTGCATCTCGGGCTGCAAGCATACTATTCTTTGCCTCTTGAGGCAAATGTCTCCACCATTCGGCTGCAAGACCGGAAAATCCTGCAACTATGTGATTTGCAAGATACAAGCTAATCAGAGAAGCATCTCTGGTTCTCTGTGCAATGGTCCAATTCTGAAGAAGATTAAGGGCGGCCTTAATTTCCTCACGACTTTGACAACCTATGTTTAAGACTGGATGGTCTGGCATCTGCGATATCAGGTTGTTCATAGAAGTAACACCAAAGTTAGTGTAAAACTTCGGACCAGTGGATGTAGAGGGCATTGCTGTATCCATTTCTGGAATTTGACTTTCTATATTTTCTGGTTCTGTCTTTATAAGAGCATGACCAGAAGATTGTCCAGAATACATCTGCAAATCATAATACTTTGGCTCTAAAGCAGGTGGTAGTTCTTTAATGGCTTTTACCCAGCCACGCAGTTTTTCAAACTCAGCTTCGCTCTGACCAAAATCAAAGTCAGGCTTATTTGGATCTCTTTTAGGGACATGGAACATCCCGAATGAGAAACTCCGCTCGAGTGGAGGAGTGGCGGATTTCTTCTTAGTGTCGTAACCTTGCAATACTAAGGCTACGGCTTCTTTGCTGACTTCTGGAGCTTTCTTTTTCTTCAATCTTTCACTTGCTATCAAAAGCTCTTCTATCTTAAGAAGTCTGCGTTCAATCCTATCTGCTGCTTTATTAACAGCATCTCTTATTTCTGTGGTGTCTAACAAGAGGTGATCTATCAGACCAAGCTTGGCTTCAACTGCAGATATTTGGTCTTTCTCTTCAGACATAGCACTATGCAGTTTAAGGAGATCTAGAGCAACCTCATCTAGATTCTTTGCAGTCAGCTTATGTTGCAGATTTCCCCAGTTTGCAAGTTTGGCTTCATCGGAAACAGATTCATCTGCTCCGGAGGATTTAGCAGGCAAGAATTCTTTTTTGACTAAGCCATCGTTTGAGAATTGTCTGAAAGGGAGATCTGGGAGATTCCTACCAGGATAGTAGGACTTCTAGTTATGACTATTTGTAGTTTCTACTGCGCTGTTTTCTCTAGGCAGGTTTACTGTGAACATCCCAAGCCTAGGCTTATTTTTATAGTGCTGAAATCTGTCCAAATTCTTTCTGCAGGCGGGACAGTCTAAATGCTGGCCACGGTGTTCATTGATGCCAAGTACAGAATGTGAAGATTCAGAATGTACAAAAGCTAGTATGCTACGGGAACCAGATACAGAAGATGATCTAGAGAAATTATTTACAAGAGCAAGATCTGGTTCATGAGATCTGAAAGAGTTTGAGTTTCTGTCAAACTTCAGAGGTCTGGAGATAAGGGATTGACGTGTAGCCTCAAAATTTCTAAGCTCATTATATTTGATCTCCCATTGCTGGGGATACTTGATAGATGTCCAGTCAAAAGTGACAGGCTGAGCTTGCTTGGAATAATCTTGTTCCACCACGCTGTGCAGTCGTGAACTCTGATTGACCTTTTTTCTGTAAAGGAGGCATAGTATCATTACCAAACCTGATGCAAACTAAACTCTTTAACTGGAGGATGCGGGAACCAGTCATCATGCTAAAGCCTTGAGGGAGAATGTAGGCTTTTAGGAGGTCATAGATGTGCGGGTCGTCAAGACTAACAGAATATTTGGGTAGTTATGCACAGGAGGAAGGGATTATAGTGACTAAAATTGGTCTTATATGCAAGCAAGCAGCTGCGGCATTGCGGCCTTCAATGTCCCGGGTGGTGTCGATGCTGAAAATAAGCAAGAACATCTTCCTTTGCCCACAAGGCCTGCGTTCATAGATCTGGATGGTGTGGGTGCGCCTAATATACTAAGTGTTCCTGGAGCCGTAACTGTTCACAACCCTGATCCTTTCCCAAGCATTATAGAGCCGAGACGAACAGCAGGCAAAGCCTCCTGGCATTATTTCATCTCCTTGAACTACACAAATGGAAACATTCTATAACTGGCGTGATCTATCATTATCTCTTTCAAGGATATGAATGCAAATATTTTATTACCACTATAAGTCCAGGATCAGAAAGCATTGAGTGGGATGAAAAAAAGCCAGGTTCAAACTTTTCGTGATTGAAAAGATTTGGGGTTATGAATCATGAATCTATGTTATTATTTTTTAATCACTAATTAAGAAAGATTTTAAACATCTAAGTTTCTCTGGTTTTTAGTAGATGTGTGACACGACTGGCAACATCTTGATCTTGATTGAAAAGCCATTTTACAACAATTAATTTCAATCAACATAGCTTTTCAATTAATTTCAATCAACATAGCCATTGATTTGTATAATTTTTGTTAATCATTATGATTCATTCAGTTAGTGGTTTTCTTTTCCCAGAAGAAAAATAGCAGTTCCTTGATATTCATTTGAATCAAAGGTAACTATATACATCTCTATGATACTAGGTATACATTTGAATCAAAGGTAACGATATACATCTCTATGATACTCGGTATCATAACCAACGAAAACACACAAATAGTGCTCAACAGACTGAGCATCCAGAATCAGGCTCCTTACTGACCAACATCCTTAGAGAGAGTGCAAAGCACCAGAACTTACTGCTAAAAGCAAAAAGCTTCAGCAAATAACACCACCAATGCAGGGGCAAGAGACTCGTCATTACAAGATGGAGGGCATCCTACCCTAAATAGAAAAACGCGCCCGCTGCCGGAAACACATAACCCAACAACAAACTGCTGTTGAAAGAGTCGGCACACTGAATATGAAACAGGAAGCCGTCAGCTTTAGAGGCACCGCCGCCATACCACAAGCACAACATCACAGAGTCATGCCACGGTGCAGTGCTACTGAAACTAGCACCGAGGAACCACGCCTCCGAGCAAGCAACCACTGCCGCTGCATATGTACCAATTGGAGCACAAATACAAAGGCACCGCACTAGTGCACACCGAGGAAAGCGCCACCGCCGCCATACCACAAGCACAACATCACAGAGTCATGCCACGGTGTAGTGCTACTGAAACTAGCACCGAGGAACCACGCCTCTGAGCAAGCAACCACTGTCGCTGCATATGTACCAATTGGAGCACAAATACAGAGGCACCGCACTAGTGCACACTGAGGAAAGCGCAACCGCCTCCGAGAAAACGCAACTGCCACCTCTGCTGAAGAACAGGGAGAACAGTGACGACACAAACCTGCATCCAGACCCGCGAGCAATACGATCCAAAGGCGGAAAAAAAAGAGAGGTAGGGCTAAAGCCCTAGCCGCCATGAGTTGGTTCCGTGCAGACTCTCAAACCCTTAGACGGAGCCCTCCGTTTAGTTCAGACACCAATCAGTTCGTAGTTTAAAAGAACAACAACAATAAGAACAAAGAGGTCGGTTATTCTACCTACCATCCTCACTCAAATATATAATTTTTTGTTGAATTTTGAGAGGCAGTGATGTTTTAATACATGTAATAAACATAAGTACATGAACATGTACATTCAGATTCAGAATAGTGCTGCTAATAAAATTTAAACTATAATGAAGCATGAAAATAATTTTCATCTTTTTCAACTCAATGCTCCGCTAGTCATTGCGTTAATTTTAACGCTCTGCTGGTCACTGCGTTGAAGTTGAGATGTTTCACTTCGAATATCATGTACATAAAATAGATACAGTATTTGCAAATCATACCATTGTTAGATTCAATTTATACTCAGATATTTCTGAGTTTGATCTTGTCACCGAAGAGACAAATCAAACTGGGTAAATCATATACTTACCTTGAGAGAAAAAAGATTAAAGCAAACATAAACAGACCTCGGACTCTTAGTCAATAGAGAGATGTCAATCAAAAGTACAGGCTAGAATAATTCAGTCATGCCCAAAACATTCATGCTAAGGACACACAGTCACTTAGCACAAGAGACACTCAGTCATACTTAGCGCAGTCAAAACTCTCTGACAATCATCATGATAAATACATAGTCCACACTAAGGGAAAGGAATCCAGCACACAGAGGTAAAACCCATAAGGGCTCACGCTGAGATAGATCGCATCCGTAATAAATCACACAGAAGTAAAACCCAGTGACAGGACGTAAGCACTCTCACACAGAGATCAATTGCAGAGACAGGTTGAGAGATAAGGCCATGAAAACTACAAATCGCAGAAATCAAGCAGAGTCCGTGAGGAATTACAGTGAGGAGTCATGATGGCCGCCAGAGATCACAGAATAACCAAATCCCAGAGGTCACCCAAACAAAATCACGGAGACAGCTGTGAACCCAAAATCGCAGAGGTCATCATAAGCCAGAGATAAGACTCGTGAAGAGATAAGACTCGTGAAGAGAAACGCAAAGAATAAGCTCGAGGGCAAAAATTGCAAATTTAAGTAGGTGAAAATTCACGCTTAGGAGATCGTAAAGATAAATCACACATCCAAATCGAGCCCAGGATTAATCACGAAATCGACTGAGAATAAAATCACGAAGATAGCAAGCAGAGAGCACGGTGGTGAAGCCAGTGTGGGAGATGTAAAACCTGTAAGTGAAATCACAGTCGTGAAGAAGGAGATCGCAGAGAGAAGTCGCAGCCCAGAAGTAGGAGATCAGCGTGAAAGACCGCAGGTGAATCGTGAAGGGAGCCATGGATAATAAGCACGTGAAAGAACCCAACCGCAATTGAACCGTGAAGAAAGCCACCGAGAGTGAGCACGTGAAAGAACCCAGCCGCTATTATTTTCCAAGGTAAGATCTATATCATATATGGAAAAATACTTTAGGTTACCATAAGTGAAAAAATAAAGTGGTAAAGAAAATAAGAAATAAGTGGTCCGCAGCCTCTTCATGTCTATCCTGTAGGGTATTTTGATGGTGCAGCTCAAAGAAAGTTGGGGGGTGCTGGGTTTGTGATCTATATTAGTGAAACCCATTTTTATTGTTTCTCTGTGGGGTGCGGTATTGGATCCAATACTAGAGCAGAACTGCTGGCTCTTTGGTCTCTGCTCAGAATTGTCATTCTGATGGGACTGCCCATAAAAATGATATTTGGTGATTCAATGGTGGTTATATCATGGGTCAAAAGACTGTCGGCACTTAATATACCCACATTGAAACATTGGTGCGAAGATATTTTTACCATGTTGCATCTTGTCCCTTCAGTGGCCTTCAATCATATCTTCCGGGAACACAACATACTCGCTGATGAACTTTCAAAAAAGACACTTTCATTGGATTTGGGTTCTGGATATTACACGGAATATTTGGATGGGAAACATATTGGTGATGGACTATTTGCACTCTTTTGATGGCTGTTATCTTTTGATGGCTGTTATCTTCACCATTTACAGCATCTGGACATATGATTGTATTTACTTTTTGTACTTGTTTAGAGATATTACAGCATGTTGTTGTGCTTGCCTGGAATGGTATGTTTAAAGGACGCTGACAGTAAAATTCTGACCTGATATATCAGGAGTGATGAATAAGTCTGATGAGATACAGACTTAGTACTCTTATATTTGTTTTGAATGTTGGCTGTATGCAGTTTCTTCAAGCTGCTACTGATTTGGTACTTGTTGTATTTTGCTTGTATTGCTGACTGTTTACAAATATGATAGCTGTCACTTGTTATGTACAAGATTGATTATAAGCTGTGATGATATCCCACTATGGGTGGTTATACAGGGGACTGTTTAGTCTCTCTATGTAACTGTTTAAGATGTCTTTTGATTCTACATGAATATCAAAGGCTGGTATTTTTTCCTCTGAAAAAAAAAAAGAAAATAAGAAATAAAAACCATAAGATAAATTAAGTGGACCAAGTGTCTTTATTAATAAAACTTAATACCACCGTAAAGTAAAACTAAAACTTAGGAGACAATAAAACAACAAATAAAATGGTCAAGAAATAAAGATAAAAATGTCCAATAATTTAATTAATAAAAATCATAAACAATAAGTGGTCCAATGGTCTTTTAGCACAATCATTAGGTAAATGTACTTAGGATAAAATCCATAAGTCATCATAATCAAAGGTAAACCTAAATACAAGTGTCAGAACCAAGTAAGGTAAAGGACCAAGAGTCAACAAGGGGACCACAAACCACACAACCATAATATTTAGGGTGAACCAAACAGGTGGACAAGCATTCATCAAAAGGACCAAAGACTTTGAACTTTTCTCTCTCAAGGTACAATGTTTTATATATACTTTTGTCATCACTGTATAAAGGGGAAGATCCACACAGATGGTACAATCGTTTTGTCCTTAACACTGCTCCTAAGGGTTAGGCACTAGAGACATCGTCAAGGGGTGGTCAGTCCCTTGAGAAGCAACCTAGCAATATCCGATTAGGAGAGGGGACATCATTATCTTCCATTCTTAATGAATGGCTTTTAGCCTTACGCTGAGTTTCAGTGTCACACTGAATCAAGTTGATCAATCCCTGGACCCTAACTGGGTCCTCCATTCTTTCGCAGAATGGTTCTCATTACTAAGCTGAGTTTCAGTCTCACACTGAATGTTGATCAACTACCTGCAGGACCTACTTGGACATCGTGTCCCTGGTTCAAGACCAGAATATATCTCCGCCTCTACCTGCATGCTCTACTTGGACATCGTGTCCCTGGTTCCAAACCAGAATACCCTAGAGGCATATAGGGACCCTAGCCACATGCTAGGGGCTTTGCCATGGCATCAACCTGCTTGGTCCTAGACCAAAAACCCCAGGAGACTACTAGGGACCCTAGGGTACCTTCTAGGGTCTTACTCTATCATAGTCAACTGACTAGGGTACCATCCTCTATGAAAATGGGTCTCGCAGCTGCACAAACTTTAACATTTTTTTTATAAAGAGAACAATGCCGTGCTCTGTATTTTTCCTTTGTTTAGCCAGTAAGGCTCTTGCTGGAAGTTGGGTGCAAAAGAAATCCATGAATTTGAGAAAAACCAAAACTTGCAAAAACAAATGCCTACACTAGCCTAACAGGGAAATTGGCACACACAGATTTGACTGTAATCTCGAGCTTAAGACCAGGGAAGAGGCAACTGTTGGGGACATCCTCAAGCACCTGAACAAGAATAGATTAAAGGTATTTCGGGCGGATTCAAAGGCTGCCGAGATTGATCCTAAGATAAAGGTATTTCGTCATGTTTTGAGGAAAATATTAATTTGGACTCGTCTGGAGTGAATTGGTATGTCTGAGTGCCCGAGTCTGCAGAATGCAAAGATGAGCGCTGGGATCCAGCATTCCTGAGCTCCAGATTTGAGCAACCGTCCACCTGAATGCTCAACTCTGGAGGTTGGCTATCTCCTTCATGGATTGATAGGTATATCTGTTTTTGTAAATTGGCTATATGGCTAAAGCCTAAAAGGTGGACACTGTAGGTTTCTCAGTATAGGTATGCTAGATAAGAGATTAAGTATAGTGGACACTGTAGGTTTCTCAGTATAGGTATGCTAGTAGCAGAGTTGTTCTGAAGACTTCCGAAATCATTTGCTTAATCAAAGAGAATCAGTCTGCTGAATGTCAAATGTATTCTATTAGTTAAGAAGGTATATAGGATAGTTATCAGGGGATAGAATATGTTGATGAGCTCTGGGGTCCCACCAAATTACGGGACCTAGTATGTATTTTATCAAGCTGATGTGCATTCTCTGCTTTCTATCTTGATCCATCTTAAGACTGGATTTATTAGGACAGAAAGAAGGATGACAAAAAAGTAGGTGTAAACTTCTCAGTGCTTTAGAGAATCAGGGTCGAGATGGATTGATTCCTCTTCATGCTGAATAAATTTGGGTTTACGACAGATTTATGGTACTTTTAACTACTCTGAAGTCTCTCCTACTTCTCACTGTAAGAGCACCTTGCTTCTCTCTATTAAATATTTTCTTTTTATTTAATAGAAAATAATATATAAAAGGTTTCGTTGCATCAAAGGATGGAGGATTGATCAGTGTGTTCCATCAAACGTGGATCATATCCAGTTTGTTGCAGGCATGAAGGACGTACTGCAACATAGCACATAGGAAAGCAATAAAACAGGGTATGTTGCAGCTCAGAGAGCATAACAGATGATGTTTAACAGTGAATGCACTTATTTCAATCAAGTAAACAACACAAATTAATCACTGGAAGCCTACTCACACAGCAGCTAGATAATTTAACTCACAGTTTCAGCGGTAGACAAATTAAAAACAGTTCAGTACTTTTTCCACTCAAACTGGAATAATTCATCATAAAAGCTAAACACTGGGCACTGTCCACAGCATCATGCAACAGAACATAGCAGCAATATATGATAGCACAGGCTTGAAGCCTTGCTCTACATCAACCAGAATTATACCAGCAAAGATAAGGTCCTGCAACTTGTTCCTGAGCCTCCAAACTGCCTCTTCAAGCTATCTTGGACGCCCCCCTTTGGATCGATGTAGGGTGGCCTTCTATAAGCCTTGAATTTCCTGGATTTGCTCATCATAGTTCACTATGTCGACTGGGTCCTCATCATGGCCTCTTGGATTTATGCTTAGGTCTTTGTGTTTGGTTAAATACTAAGAACTACCACTGGAATTCAACAAACTCAACAAACTGAAACATAAATATTTATGAATGACATGGGATGGCCCATACATCAAGGATACCCCTGCTATTTTTAATTGTGAGCTACTTTTCAGAAGATAGGTTGAGAATCAGTTCATGGCCAACCAAGTTGACCAAGGTTTGCTTTGATACTGACATTGTCTAATTCAAACATCGATGTCCATGTATTTATGTTACTAAATCTAAATACAAATAAAAAATATAGTTAACACTCTAAATTACTACCCAAATTGCAACAAAAATGTTAAAAAATAGAAATTTGAAAATAAATGTTTTTATAACAATATGTATTAGCAAAAGCATGCATGGTTATAATAGAAAAATAATCCAATACGTAGTTTATGGATAAGCAAAACATAGAACAATAACATAAACAAATGTGCGTGCTCAAATACATACACTTGCTATTGCCATTAGAAAATGTTAGAAAATGTCTTACCAAAATTGGTGAAGTAACAAGTTGTGAGTAGCCTTATGTTATGTTAGCATGTGAGAGTCGCTTCATTGATCTTGATAGACCATTTCACATGCTTCATTGATCTTGATATTGATAGACCATTTCACATACCTTTTCAGTGGATGCTCTTAATCTCTCCGAGGGAGAGAAAAACAAGGGTATTTGTATTAAGATTTATCAAGCCTACCTTTAGTCTACATGGTCTAAGCCCATAGAGTCGCTTTCTCCCAAACTTCAACACTACTTATACTTGTCTTTAGTGCAATTATGGGCTCATTCAATCCTCAATATACCAAACACCAATTACCTTGTAGCCTAGCTTAGAGTTTCCTCCCACTAGTGTCACATTGAGATAGACCAACATATTCCTCAAGAGCAACATATTTGTTGGATCAACTCCTTGGAGCCTAACACCGAGGACCACTTTATATTTAGATGCTCTCCTTACTAAAAGATTACAGGGCAGTTATTTTGTCTCTTCAAATATTCACTTGGTTCTCTCTAGACACTCATCGCTTATGAGGACTAGAGATGCTTAGTTCTCTTCCTTCTTGATCCGTAAACTGCCATTGATATTCCATTGGAAAAGTTTGTCACAATGGACCTTATAACTTAGTTCTTTTTATTAGCTTATTTCTATTGAATGCTAAGTAACTGGAATTGAATGTAAAATAACTAAAGCAAAGAAATACACAATCCACACAATAAACAGAGGACTTACCTTGGGAAAACCCACTATGGGGAAAAATCCAGCCAAAATTGAGGACTATGCTTTGCTCATTTTTATAGAATGCAAATACAAAGAAAGTGGTACTCTCTATGGAGTCACCTATGACTCTACGACCATAATGGATACTATAGGATCTCCTATCTTTGGGTTTGCTCTAATATCCATTCCCGTAATGTTTCTCAACTATGGAACAATACAATAACATCAAAAAGGGAACCCCTTTTCTTCTAAAGACTCGGTATTTAACATAGCTCGATAGCCATCTAGGGTTAATTTTAGGGTTTTTGTATGCCCCAACTCCTTATTAGGATTAGTTAGGGTTTTGGACCTTCTAGAATGTTCTTGAAAGTCCACATGTGTGAAAAATAGGAGTTGACATGGAATCCACTCAGTACCATGGTGGTCAACTGGATAAGTCAACTTGTGGGAGGCATAACTTCATATGAACTCCGTTTGAGGTGATTCTTGGACCATTGGAAAGGTATAAGATTCTAGAATCACATGAAGGGTCATTGTAGAGAGATGGATTTTTTTACCCCAAAAAACATCATTTAAACCCTCAAATAGGCCTTGGAAGGTTCTGGACCCCAAATCTACATAGTGAGACCTGCCCCTAGAATGGGCTCTACAAACCAATTCATCCAATCTTTCAACTTTGAAAGCACCAAAATAGATGACAAATTGTATATTTATCTGTTTCATATCACACCTCCCCATTTCAGGAGGCTCTTGGTCCCCAAAAGCTTTTAGTGAATGTGGTGAGAAAAATTTTCCTCTACCTTCCCCTCAAAGTACCATTTAGCCTTGCTTGGAAGTTGTCCTTTTTAACCCCACCTTCCAGAGTTCATACCGTCCTCTCTCCTGGTTGGTCTAGACTTCTTCAACAAAAGTGTCTTCTACTAAATTTGCATGAACCTTTGGTGCTAATTCCTCTACAGAGGGTAAGACTTGCTCAGGTTCTTGGTCCAAGGTTCATAGAGTTTCAAATTTTCTACATCCACTATAGAATAAATGCGCATATATGGGAGTAGACTGAGTCTATAGGTATTATCTCCCACCTTCTCCAACACTTCAAAAGGGCCATATTGTAATCCTTAATATTATTATCAGGACCTTGTAGTCTTTCCTTATTCAAGTGCAACCATACTTTGTCTCCCACCTTGAATGTTTTATCGACCTTGTGTCGGTCGTGTCTTGCCTTATACTTTTCCTATGACCTCTTCAGTGCCTCATGTACTTATAAATTGTTGCGAACATAAAATAATTCATAAATAAATTAATAATAATAATAATAATAATTACTTAAAAGGCATACCCCTTCAATGAAGAGGTGTTAAAGGGCCTATATAATGACCAACTGTTGTATTGTACGATCATCATCTTACATTCTATATTTTATCAAATATGTGGGTTATTTAGAAATTGTGGATTTATTCAGAATTGTCTTGAGAATACCCGGATACAGGCTTTTTTGCAACATCGGATACAGTGTTCCATTGGTATAAGAGCTAGTCTAACTCTTCGGGTTAGCTCGGATTTGGCTCCTCATTCTACTCTCTCGACGTCTTCCATCTCTCCTATTTCGTTGCTCCATTCTCCCCCCTCTCATGATGCACTCTCATGCAGTCCATCCACCCTACACTCCTCCTCCCTTCTCCCTCATGTCGACCTCCACACTGCTCTTTCCCCGCACTTACTCCCTCGTTCCTCCCTACTCCCCCGACCCCCATTTTCTCCTGCACCGCAATTCCCTTGATGCCACCTTCTACATGGAATTGACCTTGTAGTTGTTGAAATACCTCCTTGAAGTCCTCATCTTCTATGTATTCCTCCTTTTATGCATCATGGGTGAAAGGATCCATATGCATAAGAGTACCAAAGTCGTTATCTTGGTTGTGGGTGGCCTTGACAACATGTCTGTTAGCTTGTTTGTATTGGCTTTCTTATATTTTATGATTAGATGGAAATGTTGTAAAAATCTCATCAACTTGTAGTGTCGTGTTTCCTATAGCTTACTCTGGTCCTGTAAACACTGTAAAGACTAGTGATCAGTGTGAATGATGGTCTCCTTGCCCATCAGATAATGCTTCTACTTCTTAACAACTTGAACCGACTCATACAATTCCTTATCATATGTAGGGTACTTTATGACGCCACCATGGAACATTTTAGATTGATAGCATATTGGCCTCGTTCCTTACATCAAAACTGCTCCCATAACATACCCACCAACATCTGTCTCCAATTCGAAAGGCTTCTGCAAGTTAGGCAATGTGAGAATTGGTGCCTAAATGATCTTTTGTTGAGCTCTTCAAAGGATTTTGTTGATTGTTCCCCCACTAGAACCCCTTGCTGTTAGTTGTTATGGAATGGAAAGGTGCAACCACAACGAAAAGGAAGCCATGAACTTTCGAAGGTATTGTGTTGCCCCGAAAAAACTCTTAATTTTAGTGACATTTATAGGAGTAGGCCACTTAGTGATGGCCTCCATCTTTGCAGAATCAATCTTAAGTTATCCATCAATCACATACCATAAATACACCAAAAATTGCTAAGCAAATTCACATTTCTTAATGTTTGCTAGCAATTGATGTTTTTACAAGATCTCCAACATTTGCTCTAGATGTGAGATATGTTCTTCTTAGGTAGCACTCTAAACCAATTTATCATCTAAATATACTATCACAAATGAATCTATAAAAGGGTGTAATACAACATTCATAAAATGCATAAATGTATATGGTGCATTACACAAACCAAAAGGCAATACTAACCATTCATATGGACCTTGCCTAGTCTTGAAAGCGGTCTTCTAGGTGTCTTCTTCCTTCACTCATAGCCGGTGTTGTCTCGATTTGAGATCCAACTTGGTAAAGTACTTGGCATGTTGCAATTGATCTAGCAAATCATAGATCTTGGGCAGAGGGTATCAATTCTTGATGGTGATCTTATTTAAAGCTTTTTAGTCAATACACATCCTCCAAGTCCCATCCTTCTTAGGTACTATGATAATAGGTGACCCACAAGGTGAAGTGCTTGGTCGGATTACTCCTTGCTCCAACAGTGGCTGCAAATGCTTCTTCACTTCTTCTGCTTCCACAATAGACTATCTGGACAGTCTGATGTTCGGAAATGGAGAATTTGGAAGTAGTTGTATCTCGTTCTCCCCTTCCCTCTTAGGAGGTATCCCTCTAAGCTCCTGGAAGTCTTATTTGTATGCATGTAAACAGTTCTTCAATTGGTGTTTTTTCTCTTTGGTAATCCTTCCAGAAATGCCTTCACTTTTACCAATTCACCTTCTTGTTGATTATGTTTTAAGAAAAACAACACAAACTTTCTACTTGAACTGACCATCTTTTTCGCTTGGTTGGCACTTATCAATGAGATCTTTAATTCACCCTTATGCACATTAATGCTAAATGATTTTACATTCTTGATCACGCAATATTAGTTTTCCCTCCTCATGAAGATCACATCCCTCTAATACATGTAGTGACTTCCAAACACCGCACCACAAACATCAATGGGTACTATGTCTACCTCCGCTACATCAATATAATCTGCACTTATGGAAAATTTAACCTTGCACTGTTTTGTGACCCTAAGTTATGTATCCTTTTTTACCCATCCCGATGGATAGGAGCTAGGATGATCATGTACTTTCAATCCAAGCTTATTGACCAAATATTCTACTATGAGATTGGCCTATGAAGCAGAATCAAATAAAGCATCATCCTTGATCTTCTTGATCTGGATTTTGAAATGGAAGAATTTTGTCATCTCCTTCTCTTCCTTGAGATGGAGGCTATTCAGGTTCACCTCTTTCTACTTTGAAGTACAAAAAAATTTCTCATCCACATATGAGTTGTTCTGTACCTATTTGCTTGAATCAATGGCTAGATGTTTCTTCTTCTTAGCATCCTTCTTGCGGTTCTTAGGGTTCAAATCTGGATGTAGCTTCCAACATTTGTCTTTAGTGTGACCATCGATGTTACAATGGTTTTTTGGGTCCTTGTATCGATGTGTTGTGGTTGTAGTCTTCTTCTCTTTTCCTTTCCACTTCTTCTTCTCCTCCTTGGAAGCATCTTGGTTCCCCTTTCTTGTGGCCTATATTTCCATGTAATGTGCTTACACATAAGCCTCATCAATTGTCTTGGGATTGAAGAGCATAAATGATTATGTAAACCCCCCAAATACTTGAGCAGTACATCTGGATTATAATTGTATGAGATATTGAACATGATACTCATTTCTTGAATTCGATTATGCACTTTTGTATACTCTGCTCTTGCCTTTGCCTGAAGTAGTGCCAATAGATCCACTGGTCCTTTACATACCTGATAGGGTATAGCTAGGACTTAATGAGGGTTTTGAAATCCTCCCACTTAGTTATCGGTGGATCACACTCCATCCTAAGTGCCTCCATGTGGCTTTCCCACTAGGTTAATGCATGAACCTCTAATTTCAGTCGGGAAAATGAAATCTTATGCTCCGCATTTATGTTGTGGATACTAAAATAAACCTCTAATTGATACAACCAATGATTCAACTTTTAAGCATAGATCTCACCTTAGTACGACTTGATATTGACTTTTGCTTCCATCTTAAATAAAGTCTGGGAAGGGGTAAAGACATTGGAACCTGGATTCTTTTTCTTGGGCTCCTTTTCTGGGTCACCTTTGTCTTCTGATTTCCCCTTTGATCCAATCTTTGAGTTAGAGCCTCCAAAATCACTGAATGGTCCAAACTTGTTCTCTAAAGCATGTCTAAAGCTACTATGAGGATTGACATGTTGCATGAGATATCGACGATTTGTACTTCTAGCTTTGTAAATTGTTGCTCATAATCATATGTCGTTCTTACACCAGACTCGTCCACCATGGCTAGGGTTGAAGACTTTTTCTTTATTTTGCCACTAGATCCTGCAAATTCCCACAAAACCCCAAAGAATATTGCTCTGATACCAATTAAACTATCATGGATATTCCACTAGAATAGTTCGTCACAATGAATCTTACAACTTAGTTCTTTTTATTAGCTTATGATCTCCACTGAATGCTAAATAACTAGAGTTGAATGTAAAATAATTAGAGCAAATAAATATACAATCGACACAATATACACAAGATTTACCCTAGGAAAACCCATTATGGGGAAAAACCCAACCTTAAATGAGGACTATGCCTTGATCTTTTATATAGAATACAATTACAAAGAAAGTGGTACTCTCTATGGAGTTACCTATGAATTTGCGCCCCTAATAGCTACAACGGGATCTCCTACCTCATTTGTTCTTCTCCAGTATCCACTCTCATGTTGTTTCTCAATTATGGAACAATACAGTAATATCAAAATGATGGAACCCCTTTTCCTCCTAATGGCACGATATTTAACATAGTTTGATAGTTGTCTAAGGTTAATTTTAGGGATTTTGTATGTCCCAACTCTCAATTAGAGTTAGGGTTTTGGACCTTATATAATTTTCTTGAAAGTCCACACGTGACTAGATCCGCATGTGTGAAAAACAAGAGTTGATGTGGAATCTACTAGGTACCATGGTGGTAAAATTGTGGGAGGCCGCAACTCCTTCATACAGTCTCTGTTTGATGTGATTATTGGACTGTTGGAAAGGTCTTAGTGTGTAGAATCACATGAATGGCTATAGCAAATCAATGGGATTTTGACCCCCAAAAACATTATTTAGACCCTCAAACAGGCCCTAGAAGGTTATAGGCCCCAAATCTGCAAAGTAAGACCTGCACCTATAATGGCCCTACAAGATAATTCATCCAATATTTCAATCTCAAAAGGACCAAGATAGATGACAAATTATATAATGATCCATTTTAGATCACTTCTGGAGATGTTTGATCTTCGTCGACAACTTACAAGAGGTCAATTCCTAAACTAACATTCATGGGGTTAATTGCCTAACACTTCTAGCCATTTGAAACTAGAAGGAAGAGGCCTAATGGCTAGCTTCCAAGCTCATACGATAAACCTTTGAGGCATCATAGGCCTAATAACTACAATGGATTCTTGCCCATCACACATTTCTTTGCAGCCTTAAGTGTTAGAAGTGTTTCTCTAGAGCAACATTTCTCCACAAGAGAAACTCCCTCTAAGCTTCTTCAATATTCCATATCTTTTTGCATTGGCACTTCCAAATTAGTTTATTATTTTTCTGTCTTTTAAGTTATTTTCCCCTTGGGATGTGCTTTTCCCTTCCCCTCGACGTCTTTACATATTGTATTCCTTGTGTTAGAATTTGATAGCTGCAAAACCAAGATCACTAAAAGAAAGAAAAAGCACAAAAAACAAAGTGTGGAGCTCGTTTAACCATGATGATAAGCAATCATCTCCCAACCATAGACAAAGATATTGTCTCCCCTGAGCTTACACCTTCCAATATAGATAAATCGTTCAAAGATAGATGTACATCCAGATGATAGTAGCATAACCCCAAGAAAAGATAAGAGAAACCTCTCCAAAGTGGAGAACCCCAAGAAGCAATCTTCCTAGCCGCAGTAGAAAACTCCTTGTAGCAGAGGCAAACTTGCAGTTGTAGTGTGTTGTAGTGCAATGCCAAAATGAGTGAGGCACCCTTCTATTTATACAATTTTTGGGTGGCTTTTTAAACTGGGTCGACTTGTTTAACTTATTGGGGCAGACTTGTGTAATACCACAATAAAATACAATTTATATTTAATTTCTTGGGTCGACTTAAGTGAAGGTGTAAGGATGCCTCACACAACTACTACAACAACACTCCCTCTTATCCAGGGAGGCATCATCATACATGAACACATCTGAATAATATCAATACATCATGACTATCTCGAACATCTCTATATGATAAGGAAGGGATTCCAACACAATCTCAGTTTGTTGAGAAGTGTCTATCAATATTCATGTGTCATCTCAATCCAGATCATCAAAGAACAAGCACTAGCTCTAAAACTCTTCCTAGCACATCGGGAAGTCATACGTGCATCAAATGAACTAGGTTCGTCGGGGAGCATACATGTACTCATCATACATCAACACAACCCAAAGAGCTCATTAGGCCTATCATGGCTAGTGGGTCTTCACCACATCATGGGCTACAGCCTCATGATGACATTATGGGTTAACTCCTCATAACATCCATCAAGACTATAATCATATGAGGGCTCACAAGGGCCATAACTTTATGTGAGACTTTCATCATATCTGTATGGGCTACAACCCATAAATCTCCCAACCATAAAGGTTGTCAGGCATCAACCCAATAACGATTCAACACATAACTCACATCGGTAACCACATTCCACATAGAACAGGGAGTCCATATGTAACGACTCAACTCAACCCATCAAGGAGTCCATATGTAATGACTTGACCCAGTACATTGGGGATTCCATATGTAGCAACTCAACTCAGTCCACATAGGGCAGGATGTTCACTGTAATGCCCCAGTTTTGACCCTGTTGCATTCGATGTATATGATGTATATATTAAATGATCATGGTGTGGAGCTAAAGGCCAAGGCGCCACCATTGATCGGTTATGTTATGTTTTGGATTTGAATTGTCACCGATGGTATATTGGGGCATGCGGCATATATTATGATGGTCATCATGTAAATACGCATCTATAATTAATTAAATGAACCCGACCAGCTATGATCGCGGCAACTAAAATGAAAAAGGGGCATGATTTTCACAAGGATAAGGATGTGGGGGAATTTGTCAAACCTTGGCCAATGAGAGAAAAATACCCATGTGTCTTCTTTTCCTTTCCTTACCCAACCACTTTCATTGAAGAATTGCTGCTAGTGGTTGAGGCAGTTAATTGTTTTGGGAGTGGGGTGGCAGGATTGTCAGTCCTCAACTTCACGCACACTCCACCATGGTTGACTTCACTATGGCTGGGAAAAACGACTGCCATCACTCACGCAGGGATTTTCCACTCTCCCCACGACTGTGCAAAAACGCTCACGCACTCACTACTCGTGGCCATCGATTGTCTGTTCATCCGTGGGCATAAGCGGAGCTGGGTATCCTCACGCATGGTCTCCATTGTCTGATTCTCCTCACGCATAGGCTCTTTGCGGTTTGGTCTCATGCAGCCCGAAGAGGGATTGGGGGTGCCTCTACTGTCATTTACGTTTTTCCCATAGTGTGGAATCGAGTGTTCTTGACCCGCATTTGGGTTTCAGTGTGAATTTCCTCTCATGCACTGGGCTCTGGGTGGTTGTCATTCACGCAGGAAACTGGGAGTTGTTGGTCTGTGTAACTCTTATCCGCTTGCTAAGTTGTCCAGGTCGGACTGTAATTTTTTCCCCCTGTTGTGATTGGGTTTGTTGATACGTTGGGGCTGTTGGAATTCGCTCAGAAATATTTTCCCCCTGTTCAGCTGTAATTTCTGAGTGGCTACATGCGTGCAATGGTTGGTCTTCGGACTATGTAGGGAGCAGGGATGTTGGCTTAGTTTTGCTTGATAAACCTGGTGGCTGGAAACCACATAGACAGAGCTAGAGGGCTGGCCTTCTTCTCCATCACCCCTGAATAGCACTAGAAGGGAATGCAGGGCCTGAGGGACTGTGTAGCAGAGAAGGGACTGATTCCTTGTGTTGGGTGTGTGTGGGTGTCTTAGAGGTCAGGCTAGTTCTGGTGTAGGTGTTCTTGGCTCTGTAATGAGCTCACCAGCTTAGCATTCAGCCTTTCCCCAACTCCTTGATGGTCTGATAAACCCAACTGTGTTGGCTTGGCTGTGTTTTGTATATCCTTGGCTATGTGTAAGCCTGCTTTGTTCCCTTATTCCTTGGAGAATCATGCCCAGCTCGGGGGTGGTAGCGTTGCTGAGAGATTAAGGAGCATGTTGGCCTATGGTTGGGTGGAACGTTGCAGCGACGTAGCTGGTTGCGGAATGACTTCTTCATAAGATAAGTGATCTTGTGCATTTTACTTCTGCAACTATATTTTCGGTTAATGATTATGTTGAACATGTTGAATGAATGTATCTGTGTGCATGTTTCTACTTCAATACGTTTGCTTCAGCATTCTGTTTTGGCATTTTTATGCATGTACATGTCCATGGGGCTCTTAGCCCGTGTGTTTGAAGCTTGTAGTCGCGTCCTCTTCACCGGTCAGAGGCATGGGGACATGACATTCACACATAATCATTCAGAGTTCACGTAGAACCCAAGTTCACACAGAACTCAGGATTACACACCATATGGAGTTCACACAGAACTCAGGATTACACACCA
Source organism: Pseudotsuga menziesii (assembly GCA_001517045.1). Taxonomy (NCBI): domain Eukaryota; kingdom Viridiplantae; phylum Streptophyta; class Pinopsida; order Pinales; family Pinaceae; genus Pseudotsuga; species Pseudotsuga menziesii. The sequence goes on from LPNX010418202.1 coordinate 323,736, forward strand.
TATGGAGTTCACACATAACTCAGGTTCACAAATAACCATATGAAGTTCACATAGAACTCAGGTTCACACAGAACCATCTGGAGTTCACATGAAACTCATGTTCACACAAAACCATCAGGTGTTCACATAGAATCACCACACACAAGTATTCACCAAGGAATCATGAGTTCACACAGAATCACCACACACAAGTATTCACCAAGGACTCAGGAGTTCACACGGAATCACCACACACAAGTATTCACCAAGGACTCAGGAGTTCACATAGAATCACCACACACAAGTATTCACCGAGGACTCAGGAGTTCACACAAAATCATCGTCACCATCTGCAGGTGTCCATAAGTGTCTACACACACAGGACTTGGGAGTTCACACAAAATTACCATCATTGTCCATAGGTGTGTATACAAGACTAAGGAGTTCACACAAAATCATCGTCACTATCCACGGGTATACACCCAAAACTCAGGAGTTCACACATAATCACCATCATAGTTCGTAGGTGTCCACATAAAATTCTCTCCCACGAATGTTCAGCTAGATCTCAGGTGTTCACATAGAATCATTGTCATAGTTCACATGTATTCTCATAGAATCATTGTCCATAAGTGTTCACCTAGAACTCAGGTGTTCACATAGAATCATTATCACTATTCATAGGTGTTCACATGGAATCACTTATGCACAGGTGTTCACCTATAACTTAGGAGTTCACACATAATCATTGTCATAGTTTGCAAGTGTCCACATAAAATTATCGCCCACAAATGTTCGCCTAGAACTCAGGTGCTCACATAGAATCACCATCATAGTTTACACATATTCTCATAGAATAATTGTCCATAAGTGTTCACCTAAAATTCAAGTATCACACAGAATTGCCATCACTGTTCATAGGCATTCACATGGAATCACTTGTCCACAGGTGTTCACACAAAATCACTGTCACTATTCATAGGTGTTCACGTGGGACAAAGAGTTCACACATAACTCATCCTTCTCTGTCAACGAGGGATGTAATCATGGAACAAATATCCCATTCCATCATAGAGTATCATGGAGTAAAGTATGGTCCCCTCCCGTATCATTCAGATACTAGTGTGCACTCATAGAATCTTCTGAGAACCTAAGAGAGAGTATCAGTAGGCTAGTTTCCCCACCCCATCTCAAGCTGTCCAAGAATCCCCCTTCTATGTTGGAGCCTTTTGCTCCCTTTGCATCTGAGCATCCTTCTCCCTCTGTAACTGAGCATCCTACTCCCTTTCTGGATTTGTCCATAGGTAAAATGTAAATATCCATCATGGTGACAACCAGGTACATCAAGTATCCTTCAACTGTCTTGTATGGATCAAAACAACATCGCCATCATTATAGCCATGTGATCACAGTCATTATGCTCGATCTGCTTAGGATCTCAATTGTGCTCTTCCTTAACTTGGGAATACTTCATTAGGTTTCTTCCACACTATCCATAAATAGGCCAGGATCCTCATCTCAAGGACCAACTCCCTCTGTCTCCTAAAAAATTGACTGAGTAACTCCCATCCTCTAGGATCCATATGGCATGACTCTAATTGGAAAGTAACTGCTTTCCATAATTGTTGAAGAGACAAACAACTGTAGTAGAGAGACCAAAATTCGTTGAGGCATTCTGCTTCCAATCGCCAATCTCTACATGATATTATATGAGTCTATGGGTCATTTATCCACATATATCTTGATGTGTTCTGTCCTCATCGGTCTGTGGTTAATGTTGAACAATCATAACTTCTACTTAACTTTTTCAATCGGAAGTCATCCTTCTTCCTGGGCTGAGAGTCATGCTTCTAGAGGCTTCCTACTTCTGATCAATTTGTTCTTTCTGAATATCAACGAGATCACTTGTCCTTCAGAACAAGTCTCATCATCCTTTTCTTGTAGGCCATAACATTTCCCTACAAGTCAAATCTTGTCAAATGGTTAGCGACATTGCATAATCAAATTTATCCAATGCAATGACAATATGTAGGCATCATAGCTAATGCTTCAACATAACACTCATAT